>CM053029.1:549327149-549711108 GCA_028564925.1 Lithobates sylvaticus
AATTGAATTGTCAAACCAAATGCAGATTTATGTAAATTAAAAAAAATGAATAATGTGCTCATCAGTCTGCTTATCTCCTACTCTATTAGCTTTTAGACGATCCCTGAAAACCCTTCTCTTCAGAGAAGCCTATCCTACCCACACCTAACAACTGTATTTTTATTTTCTCTATCAGCTCATCCACCTCAGTTATTACCTTTTTTGTTTCCACTTGACCCTCCCTTCTAGATTGTAAGCTCTAATGAGCAGGGCCCTCTGATTCCTCCTGTATTGATTTGTTTTGTAACTGTACTGTCTGCCCTCATGTTGTAAAGCGCTGCGCAATCTGTTGGCGCTATATAAATGCTGTATAATAATAATAATCAAAACCCATTAAATGCACTACTCTTAGATCTAAGTTAAAGCGGTTTTATTTTTTATGTTCCCTAATGCATCCAGCTATCTCCATCACTATGACTAAATCTGTATTGGTTCTATATCCTTAAAGTGGATGTAAACCCCCAATTTTTTATTTTCTTTGATGTCATAATATAGAGTATAGGATTTCCTATCATTTGAGCCCAGTCTTGCCACAAAGAGTTAATCCAGCTCTGAGCAATCCTCTTTTATTGTTCAGTGAGATAAATCTTGACAAACAGAAAAACACTTTGTCAAATCCTCCCCCTTGCTGTGAGTGACAGGTGATTTACATATCTCGTGCACTAGCCTAAGAGACATGCATTATTTTTTTAATTCCCTCCCACTCCTTTCTTCTGCTGCTCTGCAAGGATTGGCTGTTCCACACCTCAGCATGATTTGGCACACTGAAGTCATGTGGGGACTTTTCTGGGTTTTGACTGGATGTTAGTGATCATAGCAGAAGTTCAGTGTAAGAAATACACAGGAGAAAATGCATGTTGATAAGGGGAGTGTAGAGGTGGGCGGGGAGTCAACTGACATCACGACTCCACCCACGAAGCCCTGGAAAACAGACCCACCCACAAAATCTGCAGTTTTTCGGGTCTCATAGCAGACAAAGGGGAGACATTTGACAGATAAGTATACATGCAGGAGGCATGTATATCCTTCTAGAAAACCAATATTGAAGTCGTTTAGAAAGGATGAGAGTGGGTTTACATCCACTTTAATATTTCCCAATATCCAAACTCTTGTTCTACACTGAAGCTGATCAATACAAAACAGCAGAGGATATGTGCGGTATTACAGAATTATGTGGTTGTTATTTATAGTGCGAACCCTCATGATGGGACTTTTAAGGCACTGGGTCAAAAGTAGGTGAGTAGAAAGAAAGGGTTAAAAAAGGTTTAAAATCATTATTTTTTTCTTTATTGGTAAACAAACAAAAAAAAAAATTACCAATATATGTTGAAAATTAATTGGGTACTGGGACTAGATACAATATGTTATAGCAAAGTGTCACCAGACAAGAAATGATGATAACAAACACCTATTACTGCCACCCATCAGTGCCCATCAGTGAAGGAGAAAAATTACCGTTTGCAAAATTTTATAACAAGATATGAAAAACTTTATTTTTTTTTCCAAGATTTTCAGTCTTTTTTTTTTTTTTTGTTTCTTTAGCAAAAAATAAAGACCCAAGTGATGATTAAACACCACCAATAGAAAGCTTTATTAGTGTGAAAAAAATTATAAAAAATGGGTACAGTGTTGCATGACTGCGCAATTGTCATTCAAAGTGTGAGAGCACCTAAAGCTGAAAATTGGCCTGGGCAGGAAGAGGGTATACGTGGCCAGTAAGCAAGTGGTTAATTAGAGGGCGTTTGCCTTACCTAGTGCAATGGGACATTTACTGCAGGCAATGCTATAAACTTGCAATCTGAAAAAGGAGGACTCAGTACATGCAACCTCATACCATGTAAGCTTATTGGGGATTTCTCTCCTACAGTGCAGCTATACTTATTGAGTTCTAATGCAATGTCTCTAGATCCCCTACTCCAGTATTATACCTACGCCATTTACACTCCTACATTATCTTTGCTGTGTGACCTGCTTGGCACTGCCCAGATGATTCTTTAAAGCCTTTTCTTCTGGTCCACCTCCTCCCTCAAATGCATGGCACGATCACAGTTAATATGTTTGTACACAAACTGAGCAGTCCCACTATAAGTAGCCGATTGCTGCCATTACTAGTAAAAATTAAAAATTACATAAATAAATCCCATAGTTTATAGACGCCATAAATTTTAGCCTAAACCAATAAAAATACGCTTATTGGAATTTTTTTTTTTTACCAAAAATATGTAGCAGAATACATATTGGCCTAAATTGATGAAGACATTTGATTTTTTTTTTTTACTTTTATTTGGTATGTTTTATAGCAGAAAGTAAACTTTTTTTTTTCAAAATTGTCGGTCCTTTTTTGTTTGTAGCAACGAAAAATAAAAACTGCAGAGGTGAGTAAATACCACCAAAAAAAAGCTCTATTTGTGGGGGGGAAAAAAGTTCCTGTTTCCTGTGTGAAGGGAGGTGTGTACCTTCCCTCCAATCAGCTCTCAGAGCTCTCTTCACTGAGCTCAGCAGAGTGAAACTTCAGGTCTCCACCCCTTTTTTCTGCCAGCTCAAACAAGCTGTATATATTCTGTACTTTGAAAGGATGTAGAGAAGAGAACACCGCAGATATACAGGTACAACTAATGTGGGAGGATTTGTTTCATTCCTGTGTAACACCAGATGCCAGTCACTTCGCTGGGTGTATGTGTGGACTTACAGCTATTTTATTTTGGGGGGGGGGGGGGGCGGCTGGCTAATAGGGTAGCAATCCAATGGCATGAGACAGACTTTCTACAGATCTTGGTATAAATGATGCATATATATATATATATATATATACACACACACACACACACACACACACACACACACACATGTGCACTTTCATGAGCTACAAAGATCTTGTACTAAAAAGCACAAAGGATTTCAAATGTAAATTATTACACATATAAAACATGAGCACATCCATGTTCTTTCAGTATATTGTGTGTTTGTTTCCTTTGCTTTATTCTCAAATGGCTAAACCCCTTACTATTAAAGATCATGTTTTTAAATCCCTGGCTGCCTCCCAGAATAGACATTCTCTGACTATGCAATTATCATGCAATAAATGGATTAAAAATAAAGATCCAAATCCACCCTTTATTCTGTGCTAGGGATTCTGTAACTAAAATAAAACCCCGAACCATGCCGCTTTCTGTGACAGGCATGCTCCAGAACATATTCCTACACTGTATTTCATATAGAGATAATAGGTGAATACACTATATTGTCAAAAGTATTGGTACACCAGCCTTTACATGAACTTTAATGGCAAGAGTCCTGACCTCAACTTGATAGAACACTTTTGGGATGAATTAGAGCGGAGACTGAGAGCCAGGCCTTCCCATCCAACATCAGTGACTGACCTCACAAATGCGCTTCTGGAAGAATGGTCAAACATTCCCATAGACACACTCCTAAACCTTGTGGACAGCCTTCCAAAAAGAGTTGAAGCTGTTATAGCTGCAAAGGGTGGGCCAACTCAATATTGAACCCTACAGACTAATGCCGTGTACACACGGTCGGAATTCTCGTCGGAAAAAGCTCTGATGGTTTTCCCGTCAGAATTCCGACGGAATTTCGCTCAAACTGTCTTGCCTACACGCGGTCACACCAAATTCCGACAATCAGTAACACTGCGGCATAAAACACGTTAGACATCACTATAAAAGGGAAGTTTAATGCTTCCGAGTAGGGCTGCAACTAACGATTATTTTCATAATCGATTAGTTGGCCGATTATTGTTTTGAATAATCGATTAATCGGCTAATAACCTTAAAAAAAAAGTGTGGTGTATAATTTAGTTAATATGTAAAGTTAAAAAAAAAAAAAGCAATTTATTCTTAAATATCTATATGCAGTGGTAAATATAAATAACCAACTACATGGTTAGGGAGCAAAATATTTAATCCACTCTGAGAATAAGAGACAGAAGAGATATACTTTTTTTGGCCAATTAGTTGTTGGGCAGATTAAAAAACACAAATTGCTGCAAAAACGCATTACATGCTTTTCTGCAGCTTCTCCATTGAAGTATATTGAACCAAAAAAGCACAGTTTTGCATTAAAAAAAAGTCCCGGACCCTTTCCAAACAGCAGCGGCTGAAAAAAAGCATAGATGTGAACGTGTCCCATAGGAAACCATGTAAATAAACAGTAGTGCGTTTCTGCAAAAAGCACCAAAAAACACATAGATGTGAACCAGGCCTGAGATGTTTAGTAACATAATGGGGGTTAAAAAAGCTAAAAGTAGCCCTTTATAGTACAAAAAAAAAAAGCAGATAATCACTACTGTAGGGGTTCATTTTTTTACTATAGAACTGTGAAAGTAATATTTGCAGCAGTGATTATTTGCTCTTTATGTACTATAAAGGGCTCATTTTAGTTTTTCTAACCCCATTATTTTACTGGCCGATTAATCGATTATGAAAATAGTAATCGATTAATTTTCATAATCGATTAGTTGTCGATTAATCGATTAGTTGTTTCAGCCCTACTTCCGAGCATGCGTCGGAATTTTGCGTGTCGGAATTGCATACACACGATCGGAAAATCCGATAGAAAGGTTTTCCGTCGGAAAAATTGAGAACAGGTTCTCAATGCAAAGTCCGTCGGAAATTCCGACAGAAAAAGACCGATGGGCATACACACGGTCGGAAAATCTCCCGTCGGAAATTCCGACCGTGTGTATGCGGCATAAGACTGGTATGCCATTAATGTTTATGTAAAGGCAGGCGACCCAATACTTTTGACAATATATGTAGTGTATTAAAAATGAGGACACCACATCCCAAAAAGATCATGAACATTCTAAAAACAACAATATGGATTTCTAAGGTGCCCCCAAAGAGGAACGCACTGTACAACACATGCTTTAAAATGAATTAGGAAGATGTCTCCATATACTTTATTAATGTTAAAAACTAGACAAAGTCCAACTACGATGTTAAAGGGGTTGTATACCCTTAAATTCAACTTGCACCTAGATTAAGGCTTACCTGTAGGTACAAGAAATATCTCCTAAACCTACACGGTTTAGGAGATATTTGCAAAGAACGTTTTACAACGTTGTCTACGGCGCATGCGCGCCGTAGACAACGGTGCATTTACAGGGTTAATCCCCATTCACAACTGCGGCTCACCGCAGTTGAAGTGTCCCGCGCGCATGCGCGGAGCGACGTCCTCGCCGCTCTGGCCAATCACAGCGCCGCAGCGGCGCTGTGATCGGCCGGAGCGGCGATACCCGGAAGGGTATCTGTGGAGAGATGGATGTGGCAGGAGGGGGAGAAGAGGACGGCGTCGGGGGCCCCGATCTAAGGTAAGTGATGCATAATGAGCTAGTATGCTAGTCATACTAGCTCATTATGACTTTGTCTTGCAGGTAGTTTGAAAAAAAAACCCGACTAAAAACGGGTATACAACCGCTTTAAAGAAGAGTAAACTTATTACAAAGCAGAAAAGCCCTCTATGCAATGTCATTCAGTGTAGGCATACATTACATCAATACAAAAATTGTGCATCTATAAGAGCAATAACAAAGTGTGTGTCTAATTTGAGTATGGCTCTGAATAATACCGGTAAGTCATTTTTTTTTCCACAGTAGCGTGACAATCCCTCCACCTCCGGTCTAACTAATCACTCTCACCTTATGGCATGGACCCCTGTACAAACAGGTGGTCATGCAAGCGGGTATCAAAAGGGTTAACACGGACCATAAACTTCTCTCACGTCTCCTTAGATCTCAGCAAGGATGCCAGGTCATGGGTAGAAAGAAAAGATCTAAGTGCTCACCGCTTAAGTATAAGATTTAATTTTTGTGTTCAAACACAAACTACTAAAGATGATAAAAAGCATGTAAAGCCGACAATCGTGTTAGTTCCATAGGGCAGCAGCGGGTGACATCATGTGTAGCTCCTCCCCTGTACACGTTACGTTCAATCAGAACTTCAACGTCGCCGGACTCCTCCCCCCCTTCCCTTCGTTAGCAGACGGAGGCACTTGGGGAAGGGGGGAGGAGTCCGGTGACGTTGATGTCTGTGACGTCACCGGATCTCCGACGGAACTACCTGAAGACCTGGAAGCCGGCGGAGAGGTGAGTACCGATCAAAAGAATTTTGATCGATCAAAAAAATTAATCAAGGAATTAATCTTTAATTTCCACAGCCCTAGTATATATATATATATATATATATATATATATATATATATATATATATGTGTATGTGTGTGTATGTGTGTATATAGGTATATGTATATCTTTAGCAGAGACTCTAGAAAATAAAATGGTGGTTGTTGCAATATTTTATGTCACACTGTATTTGCGCAGCGGTCTTTCAAATGCAATATTTGAGAAAAATACACTTTAATGAATAAAAAAAAAAAAAAACTAACAGTAAAGTTAGCCCAATTTTTTTGTAGAATGTGAAATATGATGTTACACCGCGAGAATCGTGATCTTTATTTTAAGCAAAAAAATTGGGATTTTCATTTTAGCCAGAATCGTGCAGCTCTACTTTATTATGTTCTTTTGTCTGTGTGTTATTGTGTATCGAAAAGTGCAGGTGGAGATGTTTGCGTTCTTGTGAATGGGTCCTTAAAGCGGTTCTGCACTCTGTATAATTTTTTTTTTTTTTGGGACGGTATATAAAGGATGCTTACCTTTATTGGGGGACTCACCTGTTCCATCTTCCATCTCGATCGCCGCCGGTTTTCGTCCGATGAAGTTCCTCATCTTCTTCTTTTGTGCTGGGGGCCATCTTGCCTGTGGGCATGTGAAACCCCCACAGGCACTTTAGATGGCCCAGCATGCACCGCCGTTACTCGCGCGTGCGCAGTAACGGCACATCTGCCGACATCTCACGAGATTTCGGAAGATGTGGCCGAAATCTCGCGAGATTTCGGAAGATGTCCGCACTGACTCCTGGGAACAATGACACCAGATCCCAGGAGACAGTGCAGCCTGACGACGATCAACGCAGAGACCCCGCCCACCGCCGAAGAGAGAGAAGACCGGAAGTCATCAATTACAAGGTAAGTAAAAAAAAAAAAAAAAAAAAAAAAAACACATTTCATTTAGTACTCTTTGCCTGATTTGGAAGGCAAAGAGATTTACTAAATGAAAGTGATCATTTTGTTGTATTGTGTGTGACCAGCTTAAAAACATAAACACAGTATTTTAAACCGCAAATACAAATTACACCATGCAAATAAATAAAAACAGGAAAATGATGATCTTGCACACTCAGAAGTGTGTAATAATAATTGTTATTTAAATATTAAATAAATATTATTTAATATTAATTAAATGTAATAATAATAAATAAAGGGCGGCGTCACGCGTAACACCATAGTCCTAGTATATTGATAAAATGATCATGCATCCCCATCCCCCATCCCTTCCTCCATTGCTGATCAGAATACATTTGCCGGCCCTGTCTTGCTGGCGATGAATGGGGTTTTGACTCCGACAAAGTGGTCTGTAACATCCGCAGGTTATTTAAAAGACACAGAGGGGGTTTAACATTTCTTCTTTATTGCTTAGGTGACTTGAAGCCCTTTCATCAGAGAAGCATGACCTATTACATTATATGGCCCTCTCTACAGCACAACTGATAAAGACATTAATGTAACCCAATATAGCATGAGTAATTTTTATTTATTTTCTGCCTCAGTGTGTAGGCGTCCAGGCTGCGCATTTATGCTAATATTTTAAGCTCGCTTCTGGAAGTAGCAAACAGTGGTCAGGTTTCTCAAGCAGCTGACATTCTTCCTTTCTTTTGTCTACGTGTTTCGTCTGACTTGAAGAAGGAGGCAGCGCAGTTGTTGCTTTGGTTTCTTTGGTTTCGGGTGATACATGATCTCTCACTTCGGAGACAATTTGTTAAGTCAGCAAAATCTCAACCAGACCAATCTAGTCTGTCTTTGGGGGGAGAAAATACTCTATTTGTGCCAAAGAGCCATAGAGACAAATGGACTTGTTTTCATCCTGTAAGGTGTTCTGCTGCTCATTGTCACTGCATGGACAGCAATACAATAGCCGTCTGCATTGCAGGTTCTAGTTCTTTTCTCCCGCAATCTCTTGACTTACTTTAATATAAAATGGCATGGCGTTTTCTGTGCGTTAAAAAAGATCATTGCAGAGGAGCGCAAAGCAAACCTGTCATTAGGATAAAAACACAAATTCATCCCTACTCTCCCTGAAGTGCCTATGCTTCCTGCCACCGTGTTTAACCACTTCCCATCCATGCCCATTCTGACATTTCTCTCCTACATGTAAAATTCATAATTGTTTTGCTAGAAAATTACATAGAACCCCCAAACATTATATATGTTTTTTTTTAGAAAAGACCCTAGAGAATACAATGGCGGTCGTTGCAACTTTTTATCTGGTACGGTATTTGCGCAGCAATTTTTCGAACGGGTTTTTTTCAGAAAAAAAAAACACAGTAAAGTTAGCCCAATTTTTTTGCATAATGTGAAAGATTAAGATACTCCGAGTAAATAGATACCTAACATGACATACTTCGGTGACATGGTATTTAAAAATCCCCATAGGCAACGTTTTAAAAATGTTTACTGGTTACATATTTTGAGTTACAGAGGAGGTCTAGGGCTAGCATTATTGCTCTCGCTCTAACGTTCGCAGCGATACCTCACATGTGTGGTTTGAACACCGTTTTCATATGTGGGCGGGACTTATGTATGCGTTCGCTTCTGCGTACGAGCTCACGGGGACAGGGGCGCTTTTAAATTTTTTTTTTTTTTATTGTTAATTTTACTTTTATTTTTTTAGCTTGACACTTTAAAAAAAAAAAATAATTTGATTACTTTATTCCTATTACAAGGAATGTAAACATCACTTGTAATAGGAATATGGCACGATCGGACCTATTTACAGTGAGATATGGGGTCAATAAGACCCCACATCTCACCTCTAAAACGATCACGGCTTCCCAGCCGAGGTGCCACCGTTATTTTATATATAAATACGCCCTATTGTATTGTTATTTGCTGGATCCTTTTTGGGGCTGAGGGAAGGCAGCATTGTAAAGAGTATTGCCTCGTAGACACGGTCGGAATTTCAGACTTCAGAAAAAGTCTGATCGGATTATGTTGTCGGAAAATCCGATCGTGTGTGGGCTCTATCAGTCTTTTTCCATCAAAATTTCTGACGGAAATAGTTTGAGAGCAGAGCAGAGAGCAGAACATTTTCCGACAACAAAATCCAATCAGAGTCACGCATGCTCAGAATATATTTGGGGACGAAAGCTATTGGCTACTGGCCTTTTCGTAGTCCTGTCGTATGTGTTTTACGTCACCGCGTTTTGAACGATCTGATTTTCCCACAACTTTGTGCGACCGTGTATATGCAAGACAAGTTTCGGCCAAAATCCGTCAGAAAAAATCTGACCGACTTTGTGGTCGGAATGTCTGACCGTGTGTAGTGGGCATAAGAACATTCCAAAAACAACAGTACGGACTTTTCATGCCCCCAAAGAGTACCGCACTGTACAACACATGTTTTAAAATGAACTGGGAGGATTACTCCCCAAACATTATTAATGATAAAAACTAGACAGAGTCCAACTATGATGTTAAAAGAAGAGAAAACGTATTACAAATATTATTACAATTACCGCATATACTCGAGTATAAGCCGACCCGAATATAAGCCGAGGCACCTAATTTTACCACAAAAAAATGGGAAAACGTATTGACTAGAGTATAAGCCTAGAGTGAGAAATACCCAGCTACTGTAAGTGGAAAAGAGGGTCAACAATGCCCATTTGCAGCCATAGGTCTCCTGAACTTCAAACTTGGTAGTTAAGGGTTCCCAGATGCCCCCTAGCTGCAGCCAAAATCTGGGGTCTCTGGACCCAAAGGGTCCCGAAATGACATTGCTGCAGATGGATCAATGTCCCATGTCCAGATCACCGTTCTGCCTGTGTACTGAATGAGACCCGCTGATCAGTCGCGGCGAGCACTCACGCCGATACCTGGAAGTGCAGGATCACGTATGTATATGTGATCCTCTGCAGCGCAGCCGTCCTGTAGCAGTAAAACTGCTATAGGGCGGTCGAAAAATGCGTGGTTGCAGGAAAGTTTGGATTTGCATTTTGGAGCTTCAAGTTACAAAACGCTCCGGTATGAATGGGTCCTAAACAGCTACATCAGGAGGAGCATGCATGTGATTTTGGTGGGACCCATCTACATATTTATTCCTGAAATAATAGATTGGAGCCTGAAATGGAGTAAGAAGGGTAAGACTGGAGCACAAGGAAAGGGGAGAGAGGTGATGCTAGATGAAGTACACCTGGATTGAGGAGATGGAAGAGGGTGGAAAGCGGGTCTAGGGAAAAGCAGTGTAGAAGCGGAAAGGAAATAGTAGGTATTCTGGATGACCACCCTTCTTGTAGGTACACCAACAGAGCCCTCAGATATCTGGAGACACCGAATGAACGAGAGGCAGGTTGTGCATTCATATGTCTATCTTTATTGAGCACAAAATTAGCTTATATTCAGTATAGAACAAAGGAGGGGGCGTGGTTAGTTTGATGCAGACGTGTCTAGGGTTATACCAGTTTGTAACTTTATGTATATCTATCAACAGTTAAGCCCCATACACACGGTCGGATTTTCCGATGGATTCTGTCCTATCAGACAATGTTGTCGGAAATTCCGACCGTGTGTAGGCACCATCGGACAGTTTCCATCGGATTGTCCGACGGACAAAGTCCTATCTCCTGCTGGATAGATTTTTTGACAACAAAGTCCGATCACACCAAATCCGATCGTGTGTAGCGAATTCCGACGGACAAAGTGCTACGCATGCTCAGATCACATTACAAGACCAAAGCTATTGGCTACTAGCCTCTACGTAGTCCCGTCGTAGGCAACAAACGTCACCACGTTCAGAATGATCGGATTTTCCGTCAACTTTGTCCGACCGTGTGTACGCAAAACCAACATCGGACAAAGTACGACGGACATGATCCGACGGACCTGGTCCTCGGATAATCCGAGCGTGTGTATGGGGCTTTAGATGGGGCATCTGGTCATTAGTCACATATCTTAACTGATTGCCTAAGGCTAAACAGGACATACATTCCGAGAACAGACTTGACCACAGTGAGCATGTAAGGGAGGGGGGATCCTGTGCATGCATTCTTACACAATTTTGGACTTACACAATAAGGGACTTCATACAAAATGTCAGGGCTACAAAAATGGAGTCATGATGGTTCATACATATTATTACAAAAAGGCGCAGTTCGTATATTAGATTACAAAACACAAGGGGCTTTTTACATGATCCTTTCAGAAGCTTCAAGGTCTATAGAAGGGATCTGTAGGTGAAAGTGTGGAGGAAGATCATGGAGCATAAAGTCCCCCAGCCACTGATTGTGTGCAGTTTTACTTTTTCTTACTTTTTCTGTACTTTTCCTTCTGCAAGTTCCCTGCATGCTGTGCATTGCATTAGTGTGGCAATGCTCAGTGTGTGTACAAATATTACAATTAACGATGATCGTGCCATGCATTTGATGGAGGAGGTGGACCAGAAATAAAGGCTTTAAAGAATCATCTGGGCAGTGCCAAGCAGGTCACACAGCAAAGACAATGTAGGAGTTTAAATAGATATAACACTTATGCCCCGTACACACGGTCGGAAATTCCGACCACAAAATCCGTCGGATTTTTTCCGACGGATTTTGTCCGACATTGGTGTTGCATACACACGGTCGGACAAAGTTGTCGGAAAATCCGATCATTCTGAACGTGGTGACGTTCGTTGCGTACGACGGGACTACGTAGAAACTAGTAGCCAATAGCTTTGGTCTTGTAATGTGATCCGAGCATGCGTGGCACTTTGTCCGTCGGAATTCGCTACACACGATCGGAAAAAGTCCGATAGGACTTTGTTGTCGGAAAATTTGAGAGCAGGAGATAAAACTTTGTCCGTCGGAAAATCCGATGGAAAAAGTCCGATGGAGCCTACACACGGTCAGAATTTCCGACAACATTGTCCGATAGGACATTTTCCGTCGGAAAATCCGACCGTGTGTATGGGGCATTACAGGGGTAGGGGAGCTAGAAACATTGCATTAGAACTCAATAAGTATAGCTGCGCTACCAGTCAGGGGAGAAATCCCCAATAAGCTTACATGGTATCAGTTTGCATGTACTGGGTCCTCCTTTTTCCGATTGTAAGTTATAGCATTGCCTGCAGTAAATGTCCCATAACACTAGGTAAGGCAAACGCCCTCTAATTAACCACTTGCTTTGCTGGCCACGTATACCCTCTTCCTGCCCATGCCAATTTTCAGCTTTAAGTGCTCTCACACTTTAAATGACAATTTTTTTACACAAATAGAGCTTTCTATTGGTGGTATTTAATCACTACTGCAGTCTTTATTTTTTGTTAAACGAACAAAAAAAAAAAGACTAAAAATCTTGAAAAAAATAAAGTTTTTTATATTTTGTTATAAAATTTTGCAAACGGGTAATTTTTCTCCTTCACTGATAGGCACTGATGGGTGGCACTGATAGGTGTTTGTCATCATTTCTTGTCTGGTGACACTTTGATATAACATATTTTATCTAGTCCCGGTACCCAATTCATTTTTAACATATTTTGGTAATTTTTTTGTATTTTTGTGTAACAATAAAGAACTTGTAAAGAAAAAAATAATCATTTTTAAACCTTTTTTAACCCTTTCTTTCTACTATAAATAACAACCACATAATCCTGTATTACCACACATATCCTCTGCTGTTTTGTATTGATCAGCTTCGGTGTAGAAAAAGAGTTTGGCTATTGGGAAATCTTAAGGATATAGAACCAATACAGATTTAGTCATAGTGATGGAGATAGCTGGATGCATTAGGGAACATAAAAAATAAAACCATTTTAACTTGGATCTGAGAGTAGTGCATTTAATTTTTTTTTTATTTACATAAATCTGCATTTGGTTTGACAATTCAATTTAGGTCAAACCTAAATCTGAATTCCAGGAATTCCGCTCCTTTGTAAAAAATGAAGGCACACTATGAGTTAAGTCCAGCGAGGTGCATGACGCCTCCTGGGCTTAGCTCTATTATGTATGTCCGACAGCTTTATAGTACTCCTGAAAGACAGCTATCGCTGTAAATTTTGGTAGGCCAATGCTGATCCTTAAAGCGTAAGTAAACCCATCCATAAAACAGTTTCATTTCTGGCACGTGCCGGAAATGTAACACTCCCATTGCTTGTGCTCTCAACCAAACTGTCAAACCATCCAATGGCTAGTGTCATAACTGATCACATGTGCAGCATCATGGTAGATTAAACAGAGGCAAAGATGGCAACTTCCTTGGCCGAAATCGATAGGGGGGTTTACTTACACTTTATGAGCTATGCATCTTGAACAGGAGAATCACTGCAGCTGGTATGCCTACGCCTCCCCTCCTCCCACCCATTCACAGAAGCCTTGGTATTCTGTGAACACATTTCTAGGATACCAAGGCTTCTGTGAATAGGCAGCAGGGGCAGGCATAGCTGCTCTGTGTTTCTCTTCTCTCAGATCCCTGGAGTGTCTCTTCAGGAGAGCAATAAACCTGTCTTCTCTAAATAATAGAGATAAGCCCAGGAGATCTCATGCAACTCCTTGGAATGAACTCATAGGGGTTTATTTACTAAAGGCAATTCCACTTTGCACTGCAAGTGCACTCGGAAGTGCAGTCGCTGTAGATCCGAGGGGGACATGCAAGGAAAATAAAAAACAGCATTTTAGCTTGCACATGATTGGATGATAAAATCAGCAGAGCTTCCACTCATTTCAGATCTACCCCTTAGATTTAGAGCGACTGCACTTCCAAGTGCACTTGCAATGCAAAGTGGATTTGCTCTTCGTAAATAATCCCCACAGTGTGCTTTCACTTTTTACAAAGTGGCTAAATTACTGAAATTCAGCTTTATGAAAAAAAAGTATGTGTAAGCTCATTTGAAAAACACAGCTGATCTGTTTTGTGGCTTTTATTTTCCTCCTGGTATTTATCATTTGCACATTGTTGCCCCTTAGGAAATGTTACTACAAGTACAGTATATAGCTAAGAAGCGATCGTTAATCTGAATTTACTCAAAGCACCATGTTCCATGCTTGCAGCATTGATCTCCCTCTCTAAGCCCACTGCCACATCGCTCACACACAGTGGATCATCGAGTGGTGTCAGTACAGCACAGGAGAATGTGACAAACGTCTGCAATCATACACTTGTATCTCATTACAATAATAATGGGTAAAAAAAAACTTCCAATTTATTAAAGAAAACATTGCTTTGAACTGTAAAGGCATTGCACAGATGATCCAAGCTGAAAGTAGGCATCGAAGTTCAAGCAGTTACTCACAGGTTGGCTATGCCAGAATGTCAGTCCAATAAGCACCTTCAGCTGAGATCACATGACAAGTGTGTAGCAATTTGGCTGTGTTCGTGGTCACTGTGGGAGTCTGGGACACAGTTTTGTGAAATACAGAAACGCAAAGCAGAAGATGGGTGCCCTGATCTAGTGCATTATAATTGACATCACTTTATTGTAGGAAATCCAAGTATTGCACTCGCATGCCCTGATAGGCTATAGATATATTAGTGGTCGTGTTGAGTAAGGCTGGGTTCACATATATGCAAATTGGATGTGGGTTTCTCCGCATCCAACTCGCATCACGTGCGACTATGACTGGCTCTCAATGGAGCCGGTTCACACATGTCCAGGGCGGTCCGGACTGAAAAAGGGTCCGGTGCAGGTGCAAATTCAGGACCTGAATCACACCTGAACCAGTGAACAGACATGCACCGGACCCCAGGCACAAACCCACGGGCGCACATCTGTGAACCTGGCCTAAGAGCTTGGTGGAACAATATGGTTACAATACAAAGTCATTTACTTCTCCTGTATTAATCCTAGGCAGATAAAAAAAACATATCCTGAACAATAGCATGGTTTATTGCACATCGCTGCTTACTGCAGCTCTATCCAAACTTGATTTTTTGAGTATTACTGATTTTTGACCTGTAAGCAAGAGATCTATCCCATAGACTTTGGGGGGATTTTTTTTTATCAAGCAGAGGTTTGGCCTTAATGCACAGTTGTGAGGCTCAGTGATGTGTTTTACAAAGGTGTTTGCCCTCCACTGGCTTCATGGAGCCTAATGGCCATGGTATTGAGATAGGAAGAGCGATAGGATAATAGCAGTATCTTCTCTTCTATATAAAATCGAACCTTTAGGTGTTCTATATTGAGTTAGTTTTCTGGTTCTGGGTGCTCCATGTTCTTGCCATTTAAGCTAAAAGTTGAAATCCCTTTAAAAAAGTTTTATAGTCTTTGTTTACTTTCCTCTTCTTCAGGTAAAAGATAAGTTTGACAAAAAATTATAAATACACATTTTTTTTGCAGGCAAAAAATGTTACATTTATTGTTTATTGATTTGGGAGCCTCTAAAGCATTGCACCATCGATCATTGAGAAATGCAAACCTACAGCCACTAATGCCGCGTACACACGAGCGGAATTTCCGTCGGAAAAATCTTGGATGTTTTTTTTCCGAAGGAATTCCGCTCAAGCTTGGCTTGCATACACACAGTCACACAAAAGTTTGCTGGACTTTCGACCGTCAAGAATGCAGTGACGTACAACGCTACGATAAGCCACGAAAATTAAGTTCTTGGATCTGAGAGTAGTACATTTAATGGGTTTTCATGAGCACATTATTAAAGCGGTGTTTCACCTTAAAAATTGTTTTTTTTTAAAAGTCAGCAGCTAAAAAAAAAAGTCGCTGCTGACTTTTAATAAGTACACTTACCCTCCCAGGGCACCCGCGATGTCGGTCGTGGAGGGCGAGATGTCCCTCGGCGATCCGGATCCAGCGCCGCCATCCTCAGTAAGGGAAACGGCTTCCCGTTTCCTACTGCGCATGCACGAGTCAGCGCGTGGCCTACTGCGCATGCGCGAGTCTAATTTGTGAATGGGGAACGCGATGTGTTGTGGGACACAGTTCCCATAACACACCGCGCCCCATTCACTAGAAGACGGAAGGAGAGAAGATCACTGCGGCGCTGGAAGAGGCAGATTAGGACGATCTGCCTAGCAACAGCCATTTCTGGTAAGTAAAAAAAAAAAATTTTCTTTTTTTTTTTCATTTTAAATTGTTATTAACATTTTTTTAAAGTTTTTTTTTCAGGGTGTCCCACCACTTTAATGTTTTAAATTTACATAAATCTGCATTTGGTTTGACAATTCAATTTAGGTCAAACCTAAAGCTGAATTCAGCTCCTTTGTAAAAAATGAAGGCATTCCGACCGAATTCTGCTCAAGCTTGCCTTGCATACACACGATCACACAAAAGTTTGCTGAACTTTCGACCGCCAAGAACGCAGTGATGTACAACACTACGACGAGCCACAAAAATGAAGTTCAATGCTTCCGAGCATGCGTCGAATTGTTTCCGAGCATGCGTAGGAATTTTGCGCGTCGGAATAGGTACAGACGATCGGAAAAATTGAGAACCTGCTCTCAATCTTTTGCTGGCTGGAATTCGGCCAGCAAAAGTCTGATGGAGCATACACACGGTTGCATTTTCGGACCAAAAGCTCTCATTGGACTTTTGCTGTCGGAATTTCCGCACATGTGTACGGGGCATACGTTTTCCATTCCCAGAGGACTTTTTAAAAAATGTTTACAGCTAGAAGATCCCCCGCTAGCTGTCACAACAGGGACCTGTCCTTTCACCGCATGTTAACCCTGAATATGGGTGTAAAATGTAATATGTTATGAAAGGTGAACTTATCCTTTAATCTGGCCATAAACTAGTAGATTTTCAATGCATTCAATGACTTTACAAATGTTATTAGAAGTACTTAAAAATTGTGTTTCCTTTTAACATTTTATTTTGGAATTAATGTTTTATCCAGAACAAAAACTGCATCCACTGTTAAGACATTTTGTTCATGTAAGAAGAATATTTTACATTCTGCCCCTTCAAATTTTCTCATCACTCCGGTTAAAGCTGACCATTGATTTCATCACACTCAGGGCCGGTGCTACCACTAGGCAAACTAGGCAGCCGCCTAGAGCGCACTGCTGCCTAGGGGTGCCCGGCCACCGGTGTTCCTACTCTCTTCGCTCTGCAGCAAGCAACTAAGTCTCAGAATCAGCAGGCAGCCGCCGCTCCGTTTGCACATAGTGTCAGAGGCGCAGCAGGAGCAGAGGACTGTGTCTGTGTCCCGACTCATGAATGAATGGAAGCAAGCCAGCATTCATTGATGGGCACTGGTAGGCTGCATTGATGGGCACTGGTAGACTGCATTGATGGGCACTGGTAGGCTGCATTGATGGGCACTGGTAGGCTGCATTGATGGGCACTGGTAGGCTGCATTGATGGGCACAGGTGAGGCTGCATTGATGGGCACTGGTAGGCTGCATTGATGGGCACTGGTAGGCTGCATTGATGGGCGCTGGTTGGCTGCGTTGATAGGCTGCATTGATGGGCACAGGTGAGGCTGTATTAATGAGCACTGGTAGGCTGCATTCATGGGCACAGGTGAGGCTGCATTAATGGGCGCTGGTAGGCTGCATTGATGGGCACTGGTAGGCTGCATTGATGGGCACTGGTAGGCTGCATTGATGGGCACAGGTGAGGCTGCATTTGATGGGCGCTTCATTAAAAGGTGGGGTATACAAGGGCAGGGCAAAGGGGTTGAAGTCAGGGGTGAAGCCAGAGGGGTCGGAAAAATTTGGTTTTGCCTAGGGTGTCAAAAATCCTTGCACCAGCCCTGATCACACTAATGATTCAAAAATCGAACAGGCCTTGAAATTAAGAGTGTGTTCACACTGGTGTGCTGCACAATGTATCTGCATTTTACACATGGTTTTAGGTGCTCCCCCATTGAGTTCTTTTAGACCCTGCATTTTCACGAAACCTCATCAAAGTCCTGGTAACAAGTCAATGGGAACTGCATGTAAAACGTGGATGCAACTGTGCTTTGGCCATTGATGTGGACCTTTTCAAAGTTATCTAACTTAATTATTCTAGTGTATGACTACGTTTTAGTCATAGCTTCTGATGCTTATGGAAATGAAGTCTACTTTATTTTTTTTGTTTAATTAACAAAGCAATACCATGATATCCCTAAAAAAAAAAAAAAAAAAAGTATTCATCATTCTATAGCTACATTTAGTTAAATTCTTTCTTTGTGATGTTAATTAAAAAAATAAAAAAGGGTACTGTTGCTCGTTGTTAACCAGAGTATGACTATGCAGAAACTGTTAAAACAAAAATGTTCAGTTACACTCTGTTCCTCCAAATCCTGCAAATGTTGAACAGAATCGCAGCCAACAAAATAAAGCCCTGGGTGATGGAAAGTTTGATTGGCTCTATTTTAAGCGAATTGAATTTTAATCATGTGGATGAGATTGAAACGTTCAACAGTATTTAAAAGTGCATGCTGAAAAATCAATACTGATATAAAAAAATAAAAAACTTTAACTCTTTTTCTACTTTCATGAATACGGTACTTTTATAGTATGTACTTACCCTACCTTTCATATTTGTGTCATTTTCATACACTAGAAGAGCAGAACACAAGGGTTTTGGATGCTTTTTCTTTTTAGTGATGTCTCTTTTTATATCTTTTCAGCTGGGCTTCTGATTAATAGCATACGAGTTCTTATTGCCAATTACTGTTTTGAATAAAACGATAAACTGCAGTATTTAGTAAATTAATTGCAATCATTTTATAGCCCACTACTGAAAATAATCCAGGTTTCCTGGTATGTGACAGTGGTCAATGAGTCCACAGGATGCTCTGGAACAAAATATTGATAGTAGTGCTAAAGCTTCTTTAAAATGTACAGAGATGAAGGATAATTACAATAGGTAGTGCATTGTTCCTAGATCCCTGGTGTCCAACCACATGTGGCCCTGAGGGCCCCTGCAGACAGCAGTCTGTGTTTTCTATACCATTGAGGGAAATTATTCTTTAGACTGGCTTCTGGAAGTTAAAGGGGTTGTAAAGGAAACATTTTTTTTTTTTTTTAAATAACAAACATGTTATACTTACCTCCACTGTGCAGCTCGTTTTGCACAGAGTGGCCCCGAACCTGGTCTTCTGTGGTCCCTCGGCGGCTGTCTCGGCCCCCCCCTCCCGCAAGTACTTCTGACCTAAATGCGAGCTCCCTCGCATGGTCAGAAGCACTTGCGGGCACACTCCCGTGATACAGCAGGCGGCTATAGCCGCTCGCTGTAACACTCGGCCCCCCCCCCTGGCGCGCCGCGTCATTGGATGTGATTGACAGCAGCGCAAGCCAATGGCTGTGCTGCTTTCAATCCATCCACTCTAGCCAATCAACAGCCAGGGTGAGTGGTGAAGCAGACGTCGGGGGCGAGTGCGGGATATTCGAGGGGTCAGGTAGGTAAAACGGGCGGTCTGGGGGGGCCGGTATAGTCAGATGTTTTTTCACCTTAATGCATAGAATGCATTAAGGTGAAAAAATGTTTACCTTTACAACCCCTTTTTCGTCTGGCACAATATAGAGTATGGGATTTCAGATCAGCTGTGCCCAGTCTTGCCACAAAGAGTTAATCCAGCTCTGAGCAATCCTCATATCTTTTTTTCAGTGAAATAAAACGGACAAACTGTGAAAACTTTGTCCGCTCTTCCCCCTTTCTGCGATTTGACAGGTGATTTACATATCTTGTGCACTAGCCTAAGACATGCATTATTTTTTAATTCCATCCCCCACTCCTTTCTTCAGCAGCTCTGCAAGGGATGGCTGTTCCACACCTCAGCATGATTTGGCATTCTGAAGTCATGTGGGGACTGGACTGGATGTTAGTGATTATAGCAGAAGTTCAGTGTAAGAAATACACAGGAGAAAATGCATGTTGATAACATAGACCCACCCACAAAATCTGCAGTTTTTCGTGTCTCATAGCAGACAGAGGGGAGACATTTGACAGACAAGTATACATGCAGGAGGCATGTATATCCTTCTAGATAACCAATATTGCAGTAGTTTAGAAAGGACGAGAGTGGGTTTACATCCACTTTAAATAGCGTTAATATGTTTATTTTACACTATCTTACTTTTTTCATGCCTACCATGCCTTTGCTCTCTTGTTTTATTTGTTAATTTGATATTTTATAATGGATCTTGCTGAGAGAAATATCAACTGTGACACCAGTAATTTTTAGAATTACATTGATTTTTAAACCTGCTGTAATAGCAGTGATCTCAAGCGTTCTCATGTAATGTGTCTGCTGTCTATGGCTTTCTTCAAAAGCATGTTTCTAGTCTCATAAAAACTCCTATGGTATGTTTGCAGCCGATGACCATCTCTAGTAGTATGGTCTTTGACCATCATCTGTTATGTGTCTGCAGTCTCTGGCAGGTCTTTGATGGGATTTTGTAGAATAACATTCACTAAACATTATGTGCAGACGTTGTCAGGAGCTGCACTTAAAGTCTGTTGCATCAAGTGAAATGGCCCCTTCATTACTTTTGTTTTATTCCTACTATTTAGGATGGTATTGCACAGAGCAGTTCCCTACCTCCTCTTCTGGGGTCATCTGCCAACTCTCTTCGCCTCTTCTGCATGTGCTCCCATAGGAAGCCAACTCCTATGGTGGCATACGTGTGTGTTAAAGCTTGGCTTTTCTTTTTAGGGTATAATCTTCCTATTACACATTTGTAATAGAAAAGGCGCTGGCAGATACAGAGTCAAGCCGATGGCAGGCAAAAAAAAAAACAGTCAGATATACTGTGTACAGAACTTATATAAAAAATTTGCTGCGCTAAATGTGAAAGTGTGTAATAGTGAAAAGCAAGAAACGTCAAAATAAATGAATTAGAGTCCACTTTGTGTATGTACAAAAAAAGTGACCGTCCCAATCCAGTGATATAACACCACTGTGTTATAAGAAATAACTTGTTGAAATAGATCCTGTGGTCACCACGTGAACCATCACCACCATAGGGAATGGACTCTTAGCAGATCAAGCTGACCCTATTGCAGAATCAAATCACCCTGTGAGTAATATCCTGTTAAATGGAATTAACACATGTGACGTCACCACGCCCGTTTGTACTGTTCGGGATACTTGCAATATTGCTCGGGAGTGCTATATATGTACAGCGCTGTTTTATGGCTCACGTGTGAGTAGTACTTTGGTTTTCAATAAAAGTATTTTATGGATTAACACTATTGTGGGCATTTCCATTCTGATTTTATGGTGGAGTTTCGCAAATGGTTGCTATGCATATGTAATATACAGCTGGGAAGTTGGAGACATCACGGGAGTCCAACCAAGCAATACGGGTCGTAGGGCCTCATGACAGGATATTACTCACAGGGTGATTTGACTCTGCAATATGGTCAGCTTGTGCTGGTAAGAGGCCCTATGGTGGTGATGGTTCATGGGGTGACTACGGGATCTATTTCAACAAGTTATATTACTGGTTTGGTACTGTCACTATTATTGTACATACACGAAGTGGACTCGAATTCATTTATTTTTTTGTTTCTTGGTTTTCACTATTACATTGAGTTTGTATGTCTTGCACATTTTCACATTTAACGCAGCAAATTATTTAAAAAACTTCCTATTGAGGAGATTTCCCTTCACTTCTTCACTTCAAATCTCTCCAATGGTAATACTTCATATCCCCTTTGTACACGTTCCTGGATAAAGCTCTAGAAGATTTGGGTGCTGCAGCAACCACCAGCTGGAAACTGATTCAGATAGTCACAATGCGGATACAGTAAAACCTTGGTTTGAGAGTAAACTGGTTTGAGAGCGTTTTGCAAGACAAGCAAAATGTTTAATACATTTTGACTTGATAAACAAGCGATGTCTTGATATACTAGTAGGGTTATGTCGCAACTGAGTATAAAACTGAACAGAGGCGCCTCTAAGTGTAGCAATATGGTTACATTTAATGAAGGTACAACATTTAGCAACTCACATGGTTGATGATTAAAACAGGCACATCTAAGTATGCAGGCATCCAGGGTAAAGCTGTCCACATAGACCATCTCTGCACTGCCATAGACTAACATCGTATAGTTAGTACAGTGGCTCTGACCAGAGCTGTCATTTTTTTTTTTTTCGTTCAGCCCGCTGGATTTAACAAAAAAAAAAACTAGCAGTGTGTACTAGGCTTTGGACAGAAATTCCACTTTAATTCAAACACTGTACCCTAAGGCTTAATCCAACCAATGATCCTAAAGCAAACCAGGTGTACGTTACACTTGCCTAATTCCAGCAGTGCCTGCATGTCGAGCCCTTCCCATGTGTAAGAAGCTCTGTGCCTGAAATGCCTAGATTTTCTGAAACACACCTAAATCTATGGTTGATTGGGTGGAGGTCTTGGCTATGCTCTTTCTCATTTGCAAGCCTCACTGTTGTCAAGGCTGCCCATAATAATAATAGACCATTAGCGATGCCTAGTAGTTTGGAAGGATCAGAGCCAAGTGCCTGGGTATTCCAGTCATGTAGGTTGCTTACACCTGACTGGAAGGACTTGACCTTGTAAGCACCTGAAGGTGCCTGCTGTGTGTTGACAGAGCTGGATTAACTACCGTATTTATTGGCGTATAACACACACTTTTTACCCCTAAAAATCAGGGGGAAATTGTGGCTGCATGTTATACACTGATCCCCCACCGATTCTGAGCCTCTCGGCCATTCTCGTGGCTTTCGGCCACTCTCGGGCGCTTTCGGACGTTCTCGGAGGCTTTCGGACATTCTCGGCGGCTCTCGCAGTCCCGCGTGAGCGGCCGAGAACTGCCGAAAATCGACGAGAGCAGCCGAAAGCCGACGAGAACTATCGAGCACCGCCGAGATACACAGGACATCCGGCTCTGTATCTCGGCGGCGCCATTTTTAAATTCTGCAGGTGGAACTGGGGCAAGGCTGCAGGTGGAACCGACAAGGCTGCATTGATGAGCATTTAAATGTAATTTTTTTCTTTAAACTTCCCTCCTAAAAGTTTTTTTCCCTAAAATTCCCTCCTAAACTTGGGGTGCGTGTTATACGCCGGCGCGTGTTATACGCCAATAAATACGGTAAATATAACAGTCCAGGCTTGAATTAACATCCTAAACCCTCATCTTAAGAGTATAACAACTTGTAACCTAGTAAAAGCCCCCAAAACGAAGGACCGGGTCAATGTTTACCTTATTTGGCTGATGCTTTGGTGTATTTTGTCTACTGTACCAATTGGTACTGACAATATAGCCCCTGCATGTCCCACATAAAATAAATTTTGTGTAGCAGCTAATGCCAGTATGTTACATTTGTGTAACACCTTATTTTTTGTTTTTGCTGAAAAAAGGGTAGGCTGTAGTTATTAATTTGTTTTGTTTTCCCTCCACTTAGTTCAATTTACTTTAAATGTGCTATTACTACTTGTTATTTGCTGTTATTGGTTTTCTCTTTTTTAGGCATTTTATTTACCATTTGATATTATCTTGCTTCACTTTGCTCAGGTTGAGCAAAACTATACATATAAATTGTGTGCATCTTTGGCATACAGAACTAAGACGGTAGCTTCAGTAGTATGAAAGCAGAGGAGATGAAAGAACATATCTAGTTGGAATGGCAATCTGCTAGACCTCATAAGGTTCTTCATGGGTAGAGATTATTGAAGTGCAAAACACATGAGATCTTGTTACAAAAGATAAAAAAGAGCAAAGTTGCTCAATAAGCAGAATATTTAGCTGGTGAGAGACTTGTAAATGTGCAGCTAGGTACTTTACATGGAATCTGTAAACCAGACAGTGTTGGGATTTCAAAGTGGAATTTAGGGGCTATTAGCATTATTTAAAAATACAATTTCTATTGGTTTTATACACTCATTGGCAACGTTATTAGGTACACCTGTTCAATTGCTTGGTAGCACAAATTGCTAATCAGCCAATCACATGGCAGCAACTCAATGAATTTAGGCATCTAGACGCAGTGAAGACAACTTGCTGAAGTTCAAAATGAGCATCAGAATGGGGAAGAACGGGGATTTAATTGATTTTGAATGTGGCAAGGTTTCTGAGTCTGTCTATGGGTCTGAGTCTGTCTATGGGTCTGAGCCTGTCTATGGGTCTGAGCCTGTCTATGGGTCTGAGCCTGTCTATGGGTCTGAGCCTGTCTATGGGTCTGAGCCTGTCTATGGGTCTGAGCCTGCCTATGGGTCTGAGCCTGCCTATGGGTCTGAGCCTGCCTATGGGTCTGAGCCTGTCTATGGGTCTGAGCCTGTCTATGGGTCTGAGTCTGTCTATGGGTCTGAGTCTGTCTATGGGTCTGAGTCTGTCTATGGGTCTGAGTCTGTCTATGGGTCTGAGTCTGTCTATGGGTCTGAGTCTGTCTATGGGTCTGAGTCTGTCTATGGGTCTGAGTCTGTCTATGGGTCTGAGTCTGTCTATGGGTCTGAGTCTGTCTATGGGTCTGAGTCTGTCTATGGGTCTGAGTCTGTCTATGGGTCTGAGTCTGTCTATGGGTCTGAGTCTGTCTATGGGTCTGAGTCTGTCTATGGGTCTGAGTCTGTCTATGGGTCTGAGTCTGTCTATGGGTCTGAGTCTGTCTATGGGTCTGAGTCTGTCTATGGGTCTGAGTCTGTCTATGGGTCTGAGTCTGTCTATGGGTCTGAGTCTGTCTATGGGTCTGAGTCTGTCTATGGGTCTGAGCCTGTCTATGGGTCTGAGCCTGTCTATGGGTCTGAGCCTGTCTATGGGTCTGAGCCTGTCTATGGGTCTGAGCCTGTCTATGGGTCTGAGCCTGTCTATGGGTCTGAGCCTGTCTATGGGTCTGAGCCTGTCTATGGGTCTGAGCCTGTCTATGGGTCTGAGCCTGTCTATGGGTCTGAGCCTGTCTATGGGTCTGAGCCTGTCTATGGGTCTGAGCCTGTCTATGGGTCTGAGCCTGTCTATGGGTCTGAGCCTGTCTATGGGTCTGAGCCTGTCTATGGGTCTGAGCCTGTCTATGGCCGCTCTATATAAACTGAGCAGACAAGGACCTGCCTTCTGCCATGCTCTGCTCCGATTTAATTGGGGATATGTAGGTGGATCCCCTGCTGATCGGAACACAAACTTTCTGTGTCAAGGGGTCCTTAGTAAAATCTACATGTGGCATAAATTTCAAACAACTGTTGATTTGTCCAGGACTGGCCAGCCCAGCAAATTTAGGTCAAGAACTGACCGCTTGGTGTCTCCAAGAATCCCAAAGTTTTATTGTGGAATCTCCAAATAATTATTTCCACTGTTGGTGTCAATGTGCACACAACTTAATCAGAAAAGGAATATTACAGCAAGACTAAAGTTTGCCATTGAACATATAGGCAAAGACTAGAACTGCTGGAAAATATTTTGTGGACTGAATAAAGTCAGAGTTTTTTTTTTTTTTTTTGCCATAGTTACAGTAGAATGCAGCATTTTAGGTGAAGAACCTCATACACACTGTAAGGCAAGGTGGTGAAAATAATATGGTTTAGAGTAACTTTGCTGCTTCAGGACTTGGGCAGCTGGCGGTCATCCGCTCAAAGCCTGCTGTCGGCTGACATCACCAACCATGCCAGGCTCGGGAAATGGTCAGGATCCACACAGATGCCTAGACTGGCATCTGGCTCATCCTCTCAGCGATCCGCTAAGAGGATGAGCCAGCCTCTCTCTCCCTCCCTCCCCCCTCCACAGCCCAGCACTCCAGTGAGCACTGGAGGGAAGAGCAGAGAGCCACTGACTGACAGTCATGGCTCTCTGCTCAGAGCTGAGGAGAGAACTGAACAATCAGCGGTGTTTGATTGCTCGATTCTAACTGCAGAGATGGCTCGATCCTATACTGCATAAACCTAGGTAAGTATATATTTGTTTAAATCCCTTCTCTTTCAATAAGAATGTGAGGCCACTGTTGTGTAAGTTGAGGTTAGATTAGAGATAGACCTTTTAACACTATAATGGTCCAAAGTACACTAGAAAATACACAAAGGAATGACTTAAAGTGGGGTGCCCCTTAAAAAGCTGCTGACTTTTAAAGTGGAGTGCCCACAAAAAAAAAAAATTAAAAGTCAGCAGCTACAATTACTGCAGCTGCTGACTTTTAATAATCGGACACTTACCTGTCCCGGGGTCCAGTGATGCGGGGGAACCCCCCCTCGTTCCCCGCTCCGCTTGCAGCGCCGGCATTCTTAATGTGGGAACCCGGCTGTGGCTTCACAGCCGGGCATCCACTGCGCATACGCGAGCGGCGCCGTGCGCCGTGATTCGACGCTCACTCATCTGGGACACATGACAGGTCCCAGATGACTGTGCGGCACCTACAGGAAGTGACGTATAGCCCAGGCAATGAAGGTGGCAGACTACGAGGGACCCCCTAGCAACAGGCATTTAGAGGTGAGTAAAATTTTTTATTTTTTTTATGATTTTTAAGCCACATTTTTTTTTTTTGGTGGCAACCCCACTTTAATAATCGAACACTTACCCTTCCCAGGGTCCAGCGATGCGGGGGGGGGCATTCTTACTGTGGGCACTTGGCTGTGGCTTCACAGCCGGGCACCCACTGCGCATGCTCAAGCGGCACCGCACGCTGTGATACGCCGCGCAGTCATCTGGGACCTGTCACGTGTCCCAGATGATTGACTGCGCCGAGGGGAAGTGATGTCAGTGCCCGGGCACTGAAGGAGGCAGACTACGAGGGACCCCCTAGCAACAGGCATTTAGAGGGAAGTTAAAAAAAAATTGTTCCCAATTATTTTTATCTTATTTTTTTTCTAGGAATTTGAAGCTATTTTTTGTTTTAAAAAGAGGAAATTTGGGGTTTTTGACAACTGCAGTCCAAGTCCTGATTTCAATCCCATTGAACTGTTGTGTTAGAAGGAAAGGGAGGGGGGGTTAAAGGAACAGATTATACACGGAATCCCACAGACATTATGCAACTAGATTGGTCAATTTTCACAAAGTCAAGATCAAAAGCTGGTGGGCAAAATGGTGGTACAAAATGCTTACAGTAAATCATTCTGCAAAAGAAAGCAATAGCAGCTGCTGAACCAAAGAGTGTACTTACGCTTTCCACAGTACACCATTGCATCTTTTAATATTTTTATTAAATAAATGATCGAAAAAAGCAAATTTTCTTGTATTTTTAGTCAAGTATATCACCTTTATCCATAGGCACGGTTTTAATGAAGATATAATATTTGCCTGTTTAAATATGTTGAAAAAGTCAACAATTTCCACAAGGTATACTAAATGTTCACATGACTATAGGAGTTAAAACCAGATAGGAGTTAGCTTGTTGTGTGCTGCCACCTGCACATTTTTCGCTTTTTGTTAGACCACATCCAAAAGAATTCACAATGGCAGCTCACACTGCTGCCAGAATTTGGGCGAAACATGGCGTTGTGTGAGCAGATGGTCTCCAGTGTGCCATGTTGCTGGTAAGAACTTACCAGTTAGCAAAGATTGTACACAGCTTATCTGTTCTCAGAACCTCCTTTTTAACCAGATAGAGGGGAAGCATGGCTAACACCCAACCCAACCCAATCCAATCCAACCCAATCCAATCCAACCCAACCCAACCCAACCCAACCCAAGTCTACGGGAATACGTTTAAAGTCTAGCACTCTGCATCCACAAAGAGCAAAAACTTTCTGTATTGTAAACTAGGCATTCGGCCTATTCATAATAACTTACTGGTTATTATACTAGTGATGGCTACAATTTAGTTCTAGCTTCGATGTTATTGAAAATCTGTTTTCATTCGACTATGAAAAACTAAACCTGTACGTAGTATAGATTTCACTTCATTTAATGTGGTACATTGTTCAGGGTAATAAGCCTTGGCAATCCCAAGGGAAATATTTCATAATACGATGTTTTATGTGAGCCTTCTTGAATATTTAATATAGCATTTCCTAATTTAAGTACAAAATATTGTGTGATAGTTCAGGCACAGTGCACAAAGTGCTTTGGAGATTTAAAAAAAAACAAGGTTCCTGCTATAGTCTGAGTGTCTTTTTTTGACATAACTTGTTGCTTTGATAAAGCGGAAAGACAAATTAAAGTGGCTCTAAAGGCAGAAGGTTTTTTATCTTAAAGGATAAGTTCACCTTTTCAGAAAAAATAATAAATGCACATTTTTGTGCAGGTAAGAAAAATGTGCATTTTATTATTTTTTGTTTTGGGAGCCTGTAAAGCATTGCACCAACGATCATCAGCAGATGGCTGATGCCATGCAGGTCTCCTGCAGACTTGTCAGTGTATCTGCTTCCTCGTACGAGGAATCTGATGCATGATGACAGAAAGAATGAGTCACCCCGGTGCTCACAGCGCCGTGGTAGTTCATTGAAAACTACAAGCCAGCAGCCGCAAAGGCTGCCAGACCTTGTAGTTTTCCATTCACAAAGCGCTGTGAATGAGTGATGCGGCCGAGTGGGCAGAGCCACGCACGGCCACAGCTTAAAAAAAAAAAAAATCTTGACAGCTAGCGGTTGGAGAAAAACTCTGCTAGCTAGCACAGCAGGGATCGGGGAGGTGTGCGGGCCGGTGCATTGATAACATTGTTACACCCCGAGTATGGGTGTAGCATGTTATGAAAGGTGAACTTATCCTTCCTGATGATGGAATCAGTGCCACATATTAGTGCCATCTGTCATCAGTGCCATCTGTCATCTGTTATCAGTGTCACGTGTCATCAATGCCACGTATCAGTGCCATCAGTGTCATGTGTCATCAGTGCCATGTATTAGTGCCATCTGTCACCAGTGCCACTTATTAGTGCCACGTGTCATCAGTGGCATGTGTTAGTGCCATCTGTCATCTGTTATCAGTGTCGCGTATCAGTGCCATCTGTCATCAGTGTCATGTGTCATCAGTGCCATGTATTAGTGCCATCTGTCACCAGTGCCACTTAACTTATTAGTGCCATCTGTTCTCAGTGCCACATATTAGTGCCACGTGTCATCAGTGCCATGTGTTAGTGGCATCTGTCATCAGTGCCACATCAGTGCCATCTGTCATCAGTGCCATGTGTCATCAGTGTCACGTGTCATCAGTGCCACGTATTAGTGGCATCTGTCATCAGTTCCACGTCAGTGTCATGTGTCATTGTCCTGGTGCTCCAGGGCCTTCAAAAGTGTAATAGGTAGTTAGATGTGTAATTTATGCTCCTAGAACACTTGATGGCGCTCCCTGCATGTTGGGCCTCTCTAAGGCTGGATTCACACCTATGCAGTTTTAGTGCTTTTTGCATTTTGCAGATTTGCACTACAGTCCATTTAACATGGTTTCCTATGGAACACGTTCTGAAGTGCAAATCTGCAAAATGCAAAAAGCACTAAAAATGCATAGGTGTGAATCCAGCCTAAGTGGCTAGGCTGTGGAAAAGTCCCATGCATGTGGTATCGTAATACTCAGGAGGAGTAGCAAAATTTATTTTTGGGTGTCATTTGTGGTATACACATGCCATGTGAGAGAAATAACCTATTACAATGACAATTTTGTGGGGGGAAAAAAAATCTTCATTTTGCAAAGAATTGTGGGAAAAAATGACAACATCAAAAACCTCACCATGCCTCTTACTAAATACCTTGGAATGTCTACTTTCAAAAAAGGGGTCATTTGGGGGGTATTTGTACTTTCCTGGCTTGTTCGGGTTGCAAGAAATGAGATAGGCCACCAGTACATCAGATGTGATCAATTTTGTATGATTTGCACCACAGCTTGTAGACTCTCTAACTTTCACAAAGATCAAATAATATCTACTAATTTGGGTTATTTTTACCAAAGATATGTAGCAGTATAAATTGTGGCCAAAATTTATGAAGAACAATTTATAATTTGCAAAATTTTATCACAGAAACAAAGAAAAATGATTTTTTTTTCAAATTTTTTGGTATTTTTTCATTTATTGCGCGAAAAATAAAAAAAACAGAGGTGATCAAATACCACCAAAAGAAAGCTCTATTTGTGGGAAAAAAGGACAAAAAATTAATTTGGGTACAGTGTTGTATGACTGAGTAATTGTCATTCAAATTGTGAGAGCACAGAAAGCTTAAAATTGGTCTGGGCAGGAGGGGTGTTTAAGTGCCCAGTAGGCAAGTGGTTAATAATAATAAAAAAAAGGTAAACGGAGTAAACGTAGTCAAAACATAACCAGAGTTCAGGAACCAGAATGGATAGTCAGACAAGCAAAAACGTCAGGGAGCCAGAAGGAGTGTCAGCCAAGCAAGTCTTTAACAGGAAAGCAGGAGAGTGTCTCTAGAGATGCGGCAAAGGCGAAGGCAGAGACCATCTGGACTGGACGGCTTAAGTAGGCAGGACCTACGAGCAGGATATCATCCACAGGTGAGTCACTGTGGAGAGATAGGAGCTGGCAATTAGCCGACAGCTGAGCAGTCAGCTTTGAGAAGGAAGGGCTGGCACTAGGGTCCTCATATTCCTTTGGTATTGAACTGTATTGTAAATGTACTGCCCCCTCTCTACAATGTAAAGTGCTGGGTAAACTGCTGGCGCTATATAAATCCTGTATAATAATAATAATATAGCGGTCTTGTGACTTTTATCTTTGTCCAGCCGAGCACTGGTTAAAGCTTGTAGGAGGCGTTTTCATTCTCCTCTGACTGTCCTATGGGGCTGCATGACCCCTGACCCTCTGTCTGGACAGTGCTGATTGGCCCTGTGCCGATCACATGCACCCCCCCCCCCCCCCCAAAAAAAAAAAAAACCTTTAGCAATATACACCAAACTGAGCATGTGCCTCCTAGGGCTCCCTGCTTGTTAGCACACGGATTGAAGACAGTAAAAGGGGAGGATCAGAGAAGACGGGATCAAACAACCTTTTTACACAATGCAGAGGATTAACCCCTTAGGTTTCACAGTTAGTATAACAAGCATGCTTTACTGCATATACAGGCTGATTTTACTGTCGTGGGTTTAGTAACACTTTAGTGGCACCCTAAATGTGGCAGGATTCTGATGTGATTATCGTGCAACAGAATTGCACAGCGACTGTGGCAAAACACTTTTTTAAAAGTCACACTAAGCTTGTCGCTCAAAAAGGAGCAGGACCTTCTTTTTGGACCACAAACGCTCATAGGGCAGCCCATTGAATGGGCTGTCCTATGTGGAAACGCATGTAAATCGCGCTTTCAGAATGGCAAGCAGGAGCGCTTATTCCCTTAATGCGATATCTGAACAGAGCCGAACTCTGATAAACCTCACCTTAACGCCTAAAATGCAAGACTTACCTGAATAGTGCTAAATCGAATACTCTTACCAGGTTTACATTAAATGGGGTGGATGACTCTCTGGCCTTCATCATAAAGAGGAACAGGTGCAGCATTACAAAAGGTCTCGGAATTTGTAGAAAGTCGCATAGGAAAGTGGTGCATGTGATACTCGCAGATAACGAAGGTTTACAACATGATACTAATGGGGTTTTCCATTTTTACCAAAGCCAATCAACTTAGTACTTACAGGGACTCGGTGTACTTGCATTGCTTCTGGTTATGTTTGGCTTAAACAATCTCTGACTCATAAGGCAGCAATAAAGTAAAGAGCAGCGTTGGGATCGAATTTATTAATTCCTCTGTCTTATCTAAACTCTCTGGGAAGTAATTTGCTTAAAGTGGTTGTAAACCCTTACATATACTCAGCGAAGTGACCGGTGAGACACAGAAATGAAACAAATCCTCCTACATAAAGAGGAACTGCAGTCTGCTCACATAATTTGTAATAAAAACATCTTTGCCATTCGCTTCCCTCCAACCTCTTTGTATATTTTTTTATATATACTGTGCTTCTGTACTTTCCAAATATGCTGCTGAGATCTCCCTCCACTAAGTTTGGCTGCATCCATTTTAACTGTGGGCAGCTGAAGCTGCTGCCTGTTCACTTCCTGGATTTCCACAGACACACAAAGGCACACCTCCAGCCCCGCAACTTTCATTGGCTCACTTATGACTCACCCCCCCTCCCGTCCTGGCAAACTCCTGGCAAAACTGAGAGCGAGAGCTATGCATGGTGTCATAAGATTAGGTGTTTTACCAGACAAGAAAGGAAAGTGGGCTGTATAAGGTATTTATGGCAGAAAAAAAATGTTTTACTATCCAAAGTTAAAACAACAAGGGCAGAAGATTTAATAGATGGAAAGTTGAAAAAATGCCTGAAGTTCCACCCTGTACCTGTCTATCTGCAGTCTTCTCTTCTTTACAGCCATTCAAAGTCCAGAAGTTATAAAGCTCGTCTGAGCCGGTAGAAAAAAAGTGGGCAGGGAGCTGAAGTCTGAGAGCTGATTGGAGGGAAGGGACACACCCCCCTTCACACAGCACACAGGAACAGAGCTGAGACTGTCAATTAGCTGGAGCTCTCTCCCCTGTCACCATTTTTCTCTTGGTGTCAAGAAAACTGATAGCAGAGGAACAAAACTGCAATTAGAAATTACACTTGGAGCTCTTAACCACTTCCCGGCCGCCCACCGTGGATATAGGTCAGGACTTTGTTAAATACTGTTGTTATGGCAGCAGATAGCTGCCATAACCCCAATATATTTCACCAGGGCCGGACTATCCTCCTTTACATAAAAGTGGTCTCAGCGGCGGAGGAAATTTTTTATTTTATTTTGTATTGCTTTTAAGTGTAAATGTGAGATCTGAGGTCTTTTTAATCCCAGATCTTACATTAAAGGGGTGGTCCACCTGCACAAAAAATATTAAAAGTCAGCAGCTACAAATACTGCAGCTGCTGACTTTTAATAAATAGACACTTACCTGTTCCAGGTTCCAGCGATGTCGGCAGAAGATGACGAGCAATTGCTCGTCTCTCGGCTGCCCCCGCTGCCATCCTCTGTCAGGGAATCAGGAAGTGAATCGTTGCGGCTTCACTGCCCGCTTCCCTACTGCGCATGCGCGAGTCGGGCTGCGCGTCTTTATTGGTCCCCGTTGTGTCCTGGGAACTGTGTGTTTCCCAAGACACAATAGCTGCGGATAGCTAGTCCCGGAAGTGGGTGCAGATACCTGTGTTATACAGGTATCTGCACCCCCCTCCCCCCTGAAAGGTGCCACTTTAGGGTGGAGCTCCGCTTTAAAGAGGCCCTGGCATGCTTCTTTCTATTACAAGGGATGTTTACATTCTTTGTAATAGGAAAAAAAGTGATCCAATTATTTTTTTAAAGGGCCAGTTTAAAAATAAAAGATAAAAAGTAAAATAAATAAGGGGCAAAAAAAATAAAATAAAGAATTAAGCATCCTGTCCCTCTGAGCTCCTGCGCAGAAGCGGACGCATACACAAGTCGCACCCACATATGTAAACGGTGTTCAAACTGCACATGTGGTATCACCGTGATTGTTAGAGCAAGAGCAATAATTCTAGTCATAGATCTCCTCTGTAACTCAAAACTGGTAACCTGTAGAAAGTTTTAAACTTCACCTATGGAGTGCAAAAGTGTGTCACCATTCCACCAGCGGGCGCAATTTTGAAGCATGACATGATGGGTATCAGTTCACTCTGCATAATATTATCTTTCACATCATAAAAAAAAGGGCTAACTTTACTGTTCTGTTCTCTTATTTTTTAAATCGAAAAGTGTTTTTTTTTTTTTCCCAAAAGAATTGGGTTTGTAAGACTGCTGCGCAAATACGGTGTGACAAGTATTGCATCTCCATTTTATTCTCTAGGGTGTCTGAAAAAATGTTTGTGGGTTCTAAGTAATTTTGTAGCAAACAAAACTGATTTTAACTTGTAAACAACAAGTGCGAAAAATAGGCCCCCGTCCTTAAAGTGGTGTTTCCACCAAAAAAAATAAAAATATCTTAAAATTCCTAAAAAAATTATAAAAAAAATTGTTGGAAAAAAAAAATGTTTTACTCACCTCTAAATGCCTGTTGCTAGGGGGTCCCTCGTAGTCTGCCTCCTTCAGTGCCCGGGCACTGACATCACTTCCCCTCGGCACAGTCAGTCATCTGGGATACGTGACAGGTCCCAGATGACCGTTGCGCAGAGAACGAGCGGGGCTTCGATCCCCTGCATCGCTGGACCCTGGGACAGGTAAGTGTCCGATTATTAAAAGTCAGCAGCTGCAGTATTTGTAGCTGCTGACTTTTACATTTTTTTTTTTTAAGGGGCACCCCACTTTAAGTGGTTTAATTAAGATAAGTACACACCATAGAGGGATATGATTTGTTCATATTTCATGCCTGAGGTTTACAATCACTTTAACCACTACAATACTGGGCACTTTCGCCCCCTTCCTTCCCAGACCAATTTTCAGCTTTCAGTGCTCTCGCACTTTCAGTGACAATTGTGCGGTCATGCAATGCTCTAACCAAATGAATTTTTTATCATTTTGTTCGCACAAATAGAGCTTTAGTTTGGTGGTATTTATTTGCGACTCCGTTTTTCATTTTTTGCGATATAAGCGAAAACATAGCGGAAATTTTGAAAAAAAAACAATATTTTCTCCTTTCTTTTTTAAAAGAAATCCAATAAAATCAAATTTTGTCATAAATTTAAGCCAAAATGTATTCTGCTACATGTTTTTAGTAAAAAAAAAATTCCGTTAAGTGTATAATTGGTTCGTGTGATCACGGACATATGTACGCAAATGATCATGTACAGATGTGTGCAGGTGATCACGGACATATGTGTGCAGATAATCATTGGCACATGTTATTTTATTGGGACATATGTGGGGGACATGTGTTTTTATTATTTGGGGACATTTTTTTTTTCTGGACATGTGTGTTTTGGGGACTTGTGTGTTTACACTGTGGGGACACTACACTGGTGATCAGTGAGTAAAAAGCTGTAAAAAAACAGCTAATACTCACTGATCACCAGCCGGCTGCAGCGATCCGCTCTCCTCTCCTCACCGACGACTTCCGTGTGAGGAGAGGAGAGCCGATTGCCTAGAAACCGGCTGTTTGCTTACATCACATGACGGCTGTGATTCGACACGGCCATCATGTGATCAGGAGGGCCAATCACCGAGCCCTCCTGCCGATCCGAGATGCGCCGTGTCCGGGTGACACGAGCGCATCGGGATCGCGCCGCTGCGCTGGCACGCGCGCGTGATCTCGCTACTTCTGAAGGACGTTCCGGAACGTCCTATCAGAAGTAGACGGCTCCCACCCGGCCGTATATATACAGTGGCCGGGTGGGAAGTAGTTAATATTCATAAGAAAAAAAAAGTGTACTGAAGACAGAGTTAAAAAAATGTATGTGTGTTTATTCATTTCATTTATATACCGTATTTGCCGGCGTATAAGGCGACTAGGTGTATAAGACGACCCCCTATTTTTCCAGTGAAAACTTAGGTTTGGGGCTATACTCGCCATATAAGACTACCCCCCTTCCAAGGCAACACCATTTACAAAAAAACATCAGAAACAAAAAAAAACATCAAACTTAACATCAGAAAAAGGAAACTGGTGAACTACAAGTCCCAGAGATCCCACAATTGGTAGGCAGCAACAATGAATCCTTTCCTCCAAAGCATTATAAATCATACCTGTATTTTAGGGGAGATCTGGAGCTGGATGTGCAGTACAGGATGCTTTGTTAATATGTAGAGCACCAAGTACACACAGTATATGATGCTGTGTTAGTACAGTAGCGCCAGGTACACTTCAGAATACAGTGTGCAGACAGTGTGCACCGCTGAGCCAATCACGGCAGGCATTGTATTTTACTAATCTGTTGATGGATACAAAGCCTGCTCGTATTGACAGAGGCTGTGACATCAGCCCGCGCCGGTCTGACTCATGTAGCCTGCTCGGATTGGCAGAGCTTGTTACTCAATCCAAGCAGGCTTAGCAGGCTCTGTATTCATCAGAGTGCATCGCCCGCCGGGATTGGCTGAGCGGCGCAAACTGTATACATATTACAATTTTACAGATCGCCCAGTGTACTGATATCCATCTGGCGGCTTCTTCACCCGGCGTATAAGACGACCCCCGCTTTTTGGCTGTGTAATTTCGATGTAAAAGGTAGTCTTATACGCCAGAAAATACAGTATATATTTGCCCCCTGATGTGATGAAAGACCTTTTTTCAAGTACTGAGTGTCCAAGAGAACTGACGACGAAGGTGAAGTCAATGGGATTGATTTCAGCAGAGCTGGAAAAGATGCTGATGCCTTTGTTTCTGCGCTCGAGTATCCGGAGCTAAAAATAAGTATTCTGACATAATTGTTGACCGAGATCTGCTTTTTTTTTTTTTTTTGCAAAGGACATTTTTGGCAACTCCCATCTTTTATCCCCGTTTAAATAAACAGGCCAAGACTTTGGCCATGACTAGAGTAAAATCCATGTCTGCCTGCTGTCTAAAGGCTTCATTAATTTTAACACCAGTTCTAATCGACAGCTGGCATGGAGCAGATGCTACCTTTTCACTGTAGTGCTTAGATGAAGAAAACATTATCTAAGTGTATGCAGTTCATGTTGGAGCACTGAGCTATGGAAAAAAGAAGCAGGAATAGTTTCTTAAGCTATTCTTTGCTTTTCATCTCTTATGTTCACTCAAGCTTAATGGCATGTAATGTGATGTCAGTAAATCCACAAGTTCCCTAGAGAAAGTCTTGTGTGCGTTTGCGTTTTTTATTCCCTCATTTTATTCTAACATTTAATTTGTGGTTGATGATGAAAAGGGAACATTTTATTAGATGTGTCAAGTCTTGCATTGAAGTCTCTTCTTCACTAAACTATGTATATGTAGTTCAGTTAGTGTGTTCCCAATTATAGTTCGGAGCATGCAGTTTCCTATTTTGAGGCTTGAAGGTTGTTTGGGCATCTTTTCATTCAGAGATTGAGGAATGTGTTTTTTCTTGGCTGGGACCATTTCTATCTTTTCCTATTTCGACATTATTATTATTATACAGGATTTATATAGCGCCAACAGTTTGCGCAGCGCTTTACAACATGAGGGCAGACGGTACAAATAAATACAGAAGGGATCAGAGGACCCTGCTTCGTTAGAGCTTACAATCTAGAAGGGAGGGTCAAGTGAAAACTAAAGGTAATAACTGTGGGGGGTGAGCTGATTAAATACAGTTGTTAGGTGTAGGTAGGATAGGCTTCTCTGAAGAGAAGGGTTTTCAGGGTTTGTCTAAAAGCTAATAGAGTAGGAGATAAGCGGACAGATTGGGGTAGGGCATTCCATAGGATTGGAGAGGCTCTGGAAAAGTCCTGGAGGCGAGTATGGTGGGAGGTGACGAGGGAGCTAGAGAGCAGGAGGTCTTGAGAGGAACAAAGAGAACGAGTAGGTTGGTATTTAGAGATTAGGCTAGTGATGTAGCTGGGGGCTAAATTGTGGATGGCTTTGTAAGTAGTTGTTAGTATTTTGAATTTAATTCTTTGGCTGAGCGGAAGCCAGTGGAGGGATTGACAGAGAGGGGTAGTAGACACAGAGCGATTGGTAAGGTGGATGAGTCTGGCAGCAGCATTCATGATGGATTGAAGAGGTGATAGACTATGTAGAGGTAAGCCATTGAGAAGGGAGTTGAAGTAGTCGAGACGAGAGATGACCAGGGAGTGAATTTAGAGCTTTGTTGTGTCATTGGTTAGAAAGGGGCGTATTTTGGAGATGTTGCGGAGGTTGAGGTGACAGGATTTGGACAGTGATTGGACGTGGTGCTTAAAGGAGAGTTCAGAGTCCAGGACTACATCTAGAACCTTGGCATGTGGGGATGGGCTTATAGTTGTGCCATCGATTTTGACAGAGAGATTAGGGGAAGGCAAAGGGGCATATGGGGGATGAAAAATTGTAAGTTTGGTTTTGGATAGATTGAGTTTGAGGACGTGGTGTGACATCCAGACTGATATATCTGATAGTAAATTAGTGATACTTGAGGAGACAGAGGGAGTGAGCTGAGGGGTGGGGAAATAGATTTGGGTGTCGGCAGCATAGAGGTGGTATTGGAAGCCATGGGAGGCTATCATCTGACCCAGGGAGGAGGTGTAGATTGAACATTTTGACATTTGTTTATAGTGGTGGTGTCAGACAATTACCCACTGCTTGGATATTATTCTTAACCAAAAAGAGTGGTGCAATTCAAAATGACTCCCTCTTTCATAAATTGTCTGAAAACCCACTAAATATCCAATTAGTCAAACACTAATATGACATTCATAAGAATATAAAATATTCTAATACAACAAAATTTAAATTTACAATAATAAATTATTGTGCAGCATTATGTCCCAATGTGAAAAAGGTCTACACAAATGAAAATATAACTCTGTTTATCCCCAGTCACCCAAGTGGACACGCAGAACCGTTTAATTAAAAAAGATCAAAGAGTGCTCTTCCTTTCTCATAGGGAACATGCAAAGAATCCTTACGTGCAATCTGATATCCTCCTAAATTATTTAAAGTGATATTAAAGCGCTCCTGACCCCTCCCTTCTGCCGAGTGTGTAAGGTTCCTGGTTGCCATAGAGGTAACAACAGACGTGGAGAGATCAGGGCGGACCAGGGAAGAACCCTTTACACCCGGAACCCCTATGGGGATCAAGCTATGCCGGGCTGGGTTCATAGCCCCCCAAATCCAACCCCCATCCCACCACGTATACACAGTTGTGACTGGAATGAGTTTTTTGTTTACAAACTTTTATTAAAGAATCGTACAGAAGTATACAAAAGAGACAGTGCAATAATGGTGTTACAGAATTGCAAATAATCATGTCAAAAAAGTCGCAGACTCTCATCCAAACTAGGCAGAGGATAAAATGCAACCATATCAATAAGAGTCTGTGGTTCATCAGTGACAAGCCACAGAGTGAGTCTATTGCTAGAATCAGCAGTCATAATGCCTCTTGAGATTCGAGGATCCAATCATTAGTTTAACTACAGAAACGAAAATTTAACACAACAAAACTGAAAATAAAAACATAGAAAGCAAAACCAGCTTTTGAGTCGTACTGCTAGAGTGCACAGCCTTAAAGCCTATATCTAAGTCATATTGTGGGCTAGGGTACATCTCGTTCTATCCGCTTAGGGACCAATGGAGTGGACCACCGCGGGAGAGAGGTTACGGACTTATCCAGTTGAGGGCCAGGGGTCCCATTTTTTCTCAAAGATCTGCATAGAGTCCATAAGTGTATGGTATATACGTTCCATCAGTTTGATGGACTCCATGGTAGTTCCGCCTCCCATGCTAACATAGCCTGAGACTTGGGCTCCGAGCCATAGCTGTTTAGGTGGCCATAGATCATAGATATCGTTCCTCCATCCCTGGACCCCTCTAGACACAGGGACTCAAAGGTAGTTCTTGGGCCTGCCCTCAACAGTGTAGTGGCTTTCTGAAAAAAATGGCGAATTTGTAAGTATTTATAAAATTCAGACCGGGGAATATCCCAATTCTGACGCAGGTCCTCAAAGGATCGGAAAACCGTTCCCTTAGTCAATGAGCGCAGAGTTACCAGGTTCCGGGAGGACCAGTGTATATACTCCAGGTCCGCCCCGAAAGCCCCCGGGAAGTCTGGGACTCCCAGGAACGAGGATAGAGGAGCAGGACTGGAGGACAGACCAAACTTGTCTCTGTACAGGTTCCAGAGACGGAGGGACTGCCCCACCACCTCGTTTAGCGCCGAGATATCTCTCTGGCCAACTGAGCCAGACCACAGGATGCCTGGAAGATAATAAGGCTCAATGGAGTTTCTCTCAAAGCGCAGCCAGGGGGTCCGGGGGCGGGGATATGCCACTGAGCTAGTTGGACTAATCTGGCGGCTAGGAAATATTTCCACAGATCTGGGCAGCTCAGTCCCCCACTATTTCTATTCCTAAACATCAGGAGTCTATTTAGCCTGGGCCTCTTGTCTTTCCAGATGAATCTCAACAGTTCCGACTGTATGGCCCTAATAGTTGAGCAGGACACATACAGAGGGAGGGCTCTAAAGTAAAACAGCAACTTGGGGAGGATCGACATCTTGACCGCCTGTATGCGACCGAGAAAGGAGATGTGGTAGGAGGCCCATTGAGTCAGTAGGTTTTTAACCATGGCAAAGACCGGTGGGTAGTTTCGTGCGTAAATCTGTTTAAGTGAGGGGGCCAGTTTCACCCCCAAGTATTGCAGGGATGAGGAGGACCAGGAGAACGTAAAACTATTCTGCAAAGACTCAATTAGTGGGTCTGGTAAGTTGATGGGCATTGCTACACATTTAGAAGGATTCACGCCTAAGCCAGACTCAGCTTGAAAGTCAGCTAACGTGGTCAGGAGGTTCGGGAGGGAGGTCAGGGGGTCAGTCAAAAACAGTAGGACATCGTCTGCGTACAGGCTAAGTTTATAGGTGGCACCTCTACTGTCGTATCCTTTAATGTTGGGGTTAGCGGCAATACACCTCGACAGGGGTTCAATCGCCAAGGCGAACAGCAGGGGGGATAGGGGACAGCCCTGTCTGGTTCCCCTTCCCAGAGTAAAAAATTCTGAGGTGCAACCTGGTAGCTTAATACATGTACGAGGATTCTGGTATAAGGCATGGAACCCGTTCACAAATCTACCTAGGATTCCAAACTTTTGTAGAATCCCGTCCAGGTATGGCCATAGGACGCTATCAAAGGCTTTATTGATGTCTAAACTGAGCATAAGGACTTTACGGGATCGTAGATTGGCGTCTTGGATAATATTAGTTGTGACTGGAATGAGTTTTTCAAGGTACTGGGTGCTGTAGTGACCGCCAGCTGAATACCGGAACCTGTGCGATAAGTAGATATCTGCCAGTACACCAAGGATTATCAATTTCCTCCAAACGGTTTTTACTCAAGAAAGATCACATCACAAAATAGTATAGTGCTATACTTTTGCACTATACTATACTATTTTGTGATGTGATCTTTCGTGAATAAAAACCACTTGGATGAAATTAATGAACCTTGGTGTGCTGGCGAATATCTTCTTATCATTCCGACATGGAGCCGCAGCTTGGCACTGCCCCCTCTCTCTCTCTCATTGGCTCACTGACTTTGACAGTAGTGGAAGTCAATGGCATCCACTGCTGTCTTAGCCAGTGAGTAGGAAGAGTCCCCGGACAACCAAAGCTCTCCTGTACACCTCTAGATTGAGATAGGGCTCACGTAAGTATTAGGGGGGCTGCTGCACATAGAATGCATTAAAGCGGAGGTCTGCACACCGCTGCAAAAAGTCCAGCGATGTCGGCGCCACAGCTGATGTTTCCATCAGCAGTCGGGTGCATGCTGCCTCCATTGCGAGTAAGGGAACCCGGCAGTGAAGCCTTACGGCTTTGCGCCGGGAACCCTACTGCGCATATGCGAGGCTCCACTCCTCTCTCCTACTGGCCCGGCGGCCGGGGAAGGAGGAGGGAGCCCGGACGGTAATGTCAATCCCCGCAGCTGAGGCTCCCGGAAGTGGGAACAGGATACCTGTGAAAGACAGGTATCCCCCCCCCCCCCAAAAGATGCCAAATGTGGCACCTGAGGGGGGAAGGAGTACAACGAGCAGAAGTTCCACTTTTGGGTGGAACTCCGCTTTAAGTAAAAATACTTCTGCTTTTAGAACCATTTTAAAAATCTTATCTATAATGGTGCCCACATGGATAAAACAAGAAAAACAGACCCCACAGTGCTTTCTGTATTAAAAAAATAATTTGTTAATGTGGTTGTAAACTCTCTAAAAAAAAAAAAAAAAAAAAAAAAAAAAAAAAAAAGAAAGACCTGCAAGACAAAGGCATAATGAGCTAGTATGCATAGTGGAGTTAAGTAAATTTCACAAAAGCACTAAAATGTACACGATTTAATGGCTGTTATTTTGTGATTTTCAGATCCCATTCGCTTTTCTTTATGTATGCATTTGCTAATAAACAGCCCAATTTTAAAATATGGTGACTACATTTGTTTGGTAATAATGATTTGTTCATCTCTAATTTATAGATTAATAATAACTTGCATGTATACATACTTTAGGAGTAAACTATAGTGAGCCTACTTTTCGTTAAATTGTTTACAGCCTGCTATCAATAAACAGAAGTTTATGTAAAATCAGAATATTCTGCACACACAGACGTGAACAATTTTATTGGTACCAAGAAAAGGAGAACCCATGACTTTGTCTAAATAAATCTTAGTACCTTGCTGTCTGTAATCGGTGAATCCTGTGCTGATTCTGCCTCCTTTAACCACTTAAGCCCCGGACCATTTTGCTGGCCAAAGACCAGAGCACTTTTTGCGATTCGACACTGCGTCGCTCTAACTGACAATTGTGTGGTCGTGCGACAAACAAAATTGACGTATTTTTTCCCCCACAAATAGAGTTTTCTTTTGGTGGTATTTGGTGGTATTTGATCACCTCTTTTATTTTTTGCGCTATAAACAAAAAAAAAAAGAGCGTAAATTAAAAAAAAAAACGCATCATTCTTTGCTTTTTGCTATAATAAATATCCCCCAAAAATATATAAAAAGTTTAGGCCGATACGTATTCTTCTACATATTTTTGTTAAAAAAAATCGCAATGAACGTTTATTGGTTTGCACAAAGGTTATAGAAAAATAGGGGTTCGTTTTATGGCATTTTTATTAATATATTTTTTTATTAGTAATGGCGGTGATCACCGATTTTTATCGTGACTGCGACATTATGGCGGACACATTGTAAATTTTTGACACATTTTTGGGACCATTGTCATTTATACAGCAATCAGTGCTATACAAATGCACTGATTCCTGTGTAAATGACACTAGCACTAGGTGGCAGTGTAGGGGTTAAGTGTGTTCTAGGTGCGTGTTTCTAACTGTGGTGGGGCGTTGCTGTGTGTGACAGTCATTGATCTCTGCTCTGATGGCACGGTGGCAAATTTAAAGGGATGTACAGATACGCCCATTTGCCTGTCCGTGCCATTCTGCCAAAGTACATCATTGTGCGCCAGTCGGGAAAGGGGTTGTAAACCCTTGTGTTTTTTCACCTTAATGCATCCTATGTATTAAGGTGAAAAAACTTCTGTCTGGAAGCCCCTCTCCCCCTATGTTTTACTCACCTGAGCCCGTTTGTTCCCTCGGCGGAGACGCGCTCTACCTCTAGCCAGGGTTCTCGGCTCTTGATTGAAAAGAATGATAGCAGCGCAGCCATTGGCTCCCGCTGTTGTCAAACAAATCCAATTAAGCGGGCACTGGGGGGCGGGGCCGAGTCCAGCATTCTGTGTCTATGGACGCAAATGCTGGACTCGGGAGCATGCCCACATGGTAACCCCCCTGGGAGGGCGCTTCTCCTAGGGGGTTTCCAGATGCCAGGAGGAGCCGCAAGCGCCACTGGGGGACCCCAGAAGACGAGGTTCGGGGCCACTCTGTGCAAAACGAACTGCACAGTGGAGGTAAGTATGATATGTTTGTTATTAAAAAAAAAAACAAGGGTTTAATAACCCTTTAAATTCCTCCTCCCGGCAAATCTGTAGTTCAGGCTCTGTGACATGTGTGACATAGCAATGTATATTCACAGGGCATTTCAAGATAAGTAAATATGTGGGTAAGTAAGATAAATATCCCTGCGCCACTAATTAGATAATTTCTAAACTGCTGCAAGCACTGAAGGGTTAGACCAAAACCACAAAAAGTGTAAAAATAAAAAATGAATAGTGCTGCGCGGTATTAAATTTAAACTTAAATATCCATAATAAAGTGAGCTGAAATCCATACACAGTAAAGTGACAGTGTGCTACATGTTAAACAACCATAACTGTGCTACATAACAAAGTGACAATGTGGAAATGTGCAAGTAATAAAATGGCCTTTTATTACTCTCTCATATCTTTTTTGGGATCCATTTAGCATCTTCTTTCATACCACCTATAGATGCATCAGGTTTAGGCTTTATATTAATCTTCGATTTGTATATGTTATTTCTCGATTTATTCTCCTTTGCTACACTCAATAGTCATTAAGAAAATGGCCGCTATGTGAGACTAGGTCATCGGACTTCAGTATAATGGTCATAGATAAACATCTATGAGAAAATGGCCACCCAAATAGTTAAATTGTAAGCATAAATAAGAACACTTCCATTACCAGTAATCATCCCCTGATGAAGTCATGTGACCGTGACGAACACGCGTCGGGACGTACAGGCACCGGAAGTAACGTCGGCGAGCTCGCTGCTCGTTTTTTGTTTTGAATTGTGTATGAAATGAAATGTGAGTACTCAAGCCTTTTTTACTTCAATAAATTATTTAAAAACGTACTACACCATCGAACATTCCCCCTTCTTCTTCCCTCTATATCCCCAATACCTACCTATCAAGGTTACGCTAATACTGGCCACATTTGGCCACGTGTTTGGTTTTGGAAGGACAAACACACACCATCATACTAAAAACACCAGATCCGGAAGTCGGCCAATATCAGGACACATAGGGAGTATATCTGTTCTCTCCAAAGATATACCTAAATTCTGTTACCTTACAGCCATAAGGTAAGGGGACATCTAATACGCTAGTGTATCGCACTGAAGATAAGAAGTCACCCTGCACTTTATATAGATGTTTTTTGTTATGTAGCACAGCTATGGTTGTTTAACCACTTCAATACCAGGCACTTATACACCTTCCTGCCCAAGCCAATTTTCAGCTTTCTGCGCTGTCGCTGTTTAAATGACAATTGCACGGTCATGCTACACTGTACCCAAACAGAATTTTTATCATTTTGTTCCCACAAATAGAGCTTTCTTTTGGTGGTACTTGATCACCTCTGAGGTTTTTACATTTTTGCTAAACAAATAAAAAAATACAGAAAATGTGGAAAAAAAAATTGGGTTTTGTTTCTGTTACAAAATTCCGTTGGAGGCTCTTTACCCAGATCGGTGTAGCGGTGTGTCAGGCTGAGTGGGAGGGATTCCCCAGTCAACACTGTCTGCATGGTTGCAGGAAAGAAACTTGCTCCGTGTATGGCCTGCCTAAGGGTACCAACAAATTTGTCCACATTTGTACAACATTATGTGTAATATAAGCTTCATTCACACGGTCGTTAAAAACAAAACAAAAAAAAAGCCACATATACATTTTTTAATTATGGATCTGAATGCAAATGCATAGTTTTCAATTGGGCTATTAACATAGGTGCGCAAACATGAGCTGCTTTCAGATCCATAACACAGAATCCAAAAATTTGCATCTAACATGCTCTTTATGAGCTTCTGTGTATAAACACATGTATACATGTGTCCAAAGCTTTTCCGGTATTGGACGGAGGTGGTGAAAATCATTGACTGAGTGTTTGGAACTTCCATTGAGCTGAAGCCAAAACAATGTCTATTGGGACTAGTGGAGGGCGAGGGTAAACTAGGAAATACCCAAGTGGCAGCGATGAGATGTCTATTTCAGGCAAGGATTTTGATCGCCCGAAGATGGCAGTCAGCACTACCTCCGTCCAGTGAGGAATGGTTAAATAGTATGAACGGGCTAATCCTTAAAGATAAATCGGTATATATAAAGCAAGGGGTGCCAAGGAAATAGAATATGATTTGGAAACCCTGGTGGGAAGCAAGAGGGATCAGTATGTAAACTCTAACAAATTCAGAAATAAACATGTAAATGATAAGTGGCGACCAAAGAGAAATTGGATTTTGAGAGAGTGAAAGTTGAGGTAATGAGTGGGAAGTATGATGTTGTGAAAGTGGGTGAGTGGGTGGAGAGGAATTGGGATGGAGGGTCAGGACATCATGGGGAAGAATGTATATGATTTATTCTTTTTTGTTGTTAACTGTGAAAAAAAAACGTAATGAAGTAAAAAAAAAAAATACAGGTTTGTACTCGAGTAAATGAAAACCGACCTTCACCCTCTTCCCTGCGTTCCTTCCAACCCACCCCTCCTCCCATCCTGCAGAAGTTTTGGGCTTTTTTTTTTTTTTTTTTACTTTTTTTGGCCATAGACGATTGACACACATCCTGCCCGCTGTGCCTCCCAGGATATGCACATCACACATCCCTGGAGAAGGGGGCGGGCCTATCGGCGTGTCATCAAGAGGCCCGGCCACTGAACCCGGAAGAGCCGGCGGGCCTCTTGATGACGTCAGAGAGAACATGGCGGTGTGGGACGAAGCTGTGACTGGGCATAAGTGAATCTCAGTAGGACAATGCTGGATCCACTGGATGGATGAGTATCTAAAATGTGCAGATACCACCTTCAGATAAGCGGGGTCATAAATAAAAAAAATGCAGGTGTTGGCTGAAGGTCGTCTTCTTTTAGTCTTTACGAATTTAAACACATCTATATGCAAGTATCGTACTGATCATTACCCAGAAACTTTTCTTCTGAGAAAACGTGTAATAACATCAGTAAAAATTTTACAGCCGTGAGAATGAAGCCTAGTAAGCACTTGATTTTTTTCCCTTTGTATGGTTAAGTATGTTGTGTTGGGCCTTGCTTGAAGCTAATCCACTGTGAATTACTGGTGCCCATCTAGAGCTAATATTTGTATCCAGCTAATGTACTTTATATACTTTGGTGTTCAGTAAGGATTGCCTTCTCTACAATCTCCCTACTGCACTTAATCTGCTTCATCTCTTGAACTCGATATAAACACAGCTTCAGTCAAAGCATAAAGCAGCAGAAAGAGACTACATTTCATAATTCCTGCTGGTGTCTAAGCCTTAACTAGATGTAACATTCAGACAAGAGCCTGGAAATGGCTTTATATGACGAAACAGAGATTTTATCACAGGTAATATATGTTTAAAGAAAAAGTTGAGCTCTTTCATTAGTAGACCAGTTTATATAGTTTGGTTCCCTGTTGGATTCCTACCAATTAACGGATTTAACTGCAGGCTTTATGTCCTCACACTTGTTCTATATCATTGACTTGCAAAGATTAAAGCAATTGGTTCAACCTGATGGCCAGAAAACTAGCATTTTCTGAAGTTGGCCAGTGATGGCACAGTGCTCCTAGGTTTGCTTTAAGGTAGAGTTCTCAACTTACATAAATCTATAGAGTGCACATCAGTATTACTAAATTACATTATATTTTTGAGTAATAGGTTCTTACTATGAATAAAATATGCTGTTCTATTTGGTAACTTACAGTCTAAACAAGAATGAAATGGTTACAAGGTCCATTGTGGGTACTTAAAGTGGAGTTCTCCCCCCCAAAAAATGAAAAGTCTGCTGCTACAAATTTGATATTCGTACACTTGCCTGTCCAGGGATCCAGCGATGTCCGCACCGGAGCCGATTCTTCAGTCGGCTTCAGCTGCAGGCGTTGGCATTTTAGGTAAGGGAAACAGGTAGTGAAGCTGGTCTGCTGCTGCGCATGTACGAACCATGCTATGCTTTGCGAATGGTCCCACGGTCTTCTGGGACCTATGTGTGTCCCAAAAGGCTGCAGGGGAAAGGAACGGGGGCTGAATTTCCGCACAGATCACTGGAGTGATCAGACTGGAATTGGGAGTGGGTACCTGTCAAAACCAGGTACATTCTCCAATCCAACCCCCCCCCCCCCCCCCCGAAAAAATGACAAATGTGGCAGTGGAGATGGGCAGGATGCAAACAAGTGGACCTTCCCCTTTTGGGTGAAGTTTCTGCTTTGACATCTTTAGAGAATACAGCCGTGGCCAAAAGTTTTGAGAATGACACAAATATTAACTTTCACAAAGTCAGCTGCCTCAGTTTTTATGATGGCAATTTGCATATACACCAGAATGTTATGAAAAGTGATAAGATGGATTGCAATTAATTGCAAAGTCCCTCTTCTTCTTTTTTTATTTTTTTTTTTTTAAAAAAGCTTTTTTATTGGCAAAGTCCATTTTTGCCATGAAAATTAACTTAATCCCCCCCCCAAAAAAAACATTTCCACTGCATTTGTGAAGAAAGCTCCAGGACCCCCCAGCAAGCGCCAGGACCGTCTTCTACAGTTGATTCAGCTGTGGAATTGGGGCACCACCAGTGCAGAGGTTGCTCAGGAATGGCAGCAGGCAGGTGTGAGTGCATCAGCACGCACAGTGAGGAGAAGACATTTGGAGGATGGACTGGTGTGAAGAAGGGCAGCAAAGAAGCCACTTCTCTCCAGGAAAAACATCAGGGACAGACTGATATTCTGCAAAAGGTACAGGGATTGGACTTCTGAGGACTGGGGTAAAATTATTTTCTCTGATGAATCCCCTTTCCGATTGTTTGGGGAGTCCGGAAAAAAACCTTGTCTGGAGAAGAAAAGGTGAGCGCTACCATCAGTCCTGTGTCGTGCCAACAGTAAAGCATTCTAAGTCCATTCATGTGTGGGGTTGCTTCTCAGCCAAGGGAGTGGGCTCACTCACAATTTTGCCTAAAAACACAGCCATGAATAAAGAATGGTACAAAAACTTCCTCCGAGAGCAACTTCTCCCAACCATCTAAGAACAATTTGGAGAGGAACAATACCTTTTGGTGAGGAACAATGATGGAGCATCTTGCCATAAGGCAAAAGTGATAACTAAGTGGCTTGAGGAACAAAACATTGAAATGTTGGTTCCATAGCCAGGAAACTCCCCAGACCTTAAGCCTATTGAGAACTTGTGGTCAATCCTCAAGAGGCGGGTGAACAAAGCAAACAAATTCTGAAAAACTCTGAGCATTGATTATGCAAGAATGGGCTGCCATCAGTCAGGATGTGGCCTAGAAGTTGATTGACAGCATTCCAGGGCAAATTTCAGAGGTATTGGAAAAGAAGGGTCAACACGGCAAAGATTGACTTTATATGAATATTAAGGATGTTTGATTTCTCTCTTTTTTTTATTTTATTTACATTACCTGATCCATCCTCTTCAGACACTGATCATTGAAACTTCTCGCAATCGTGTTCTGCCATTAACAGAGTGTTCCCATCCTGCAATATTCTGCCCACCAGCGTAGAGGCACACATATGCCACAGAGAATAATGGCAGTCCCAGGTATATATGATGAGCTTAAAGTGCATCTTCATAATTTTTTTTTGTTTATCCCTGCTGACCAAATTTCAGTCTCCGTACAGTTCAGATACTCACTCACCCACCCAGTGGATCCAACGCTGTCCTGCTGAATTACTTTTCTGTTCTTCCTGTTCTTCCACTCTACTGATCAGGTCCCGTGCCGCCATGTTCTTAGTGACTTCATTGAGAGGCTGATGGCTCTTCCGGGTTCAGGTGGGAGCCTTCCAATGACATCACGATTTGCCTGCCCTCCCTCCTCCTTTTATGAATAGAAGACAATGCCTCCTGGGATATGTGACATGTAAATCCCAGGAGGGACAGGTATCACAGTGCACATTTAATTGAAAAAGGGTAAAATAAGAAAAGGAGAGCAATCTTGGGGCGGGAAGGGGCAAATAAAAATGTATGTTAAAAAATTATTACAAGATGTTTTGAAATGTCGATACTATGGTAATGTACTTTGAAAAACAAATATAAATAAAGAATTAAAAAAATAAAATAAATTACTTGTTAGGGGTATTATCAGTGGTTCCATATTGTGTTTAAACTGTTCAAGTATTAGTAGTACTGTTTTCCTATATAATTTAGAGCATAAGAATTAATTTTTGAAAAGTAAACAATACTTTGGCTTTATGGTTGTGAAAAAAAATTGATCAATTTGGATTTAGGATAACACATCATTTTATGTCAAAATGAAGAAACCAGGCTTCTTCTGGTGGCAGGAAAGAAAAACATATCATGGCCTGCCTTAGGCCCCTTTCACACTTGTGTGACTTCAAAGTTGCAGTTACGATTTTTGCCGCGATTTCACCGCGATTTCAAGGAATGCCTGTGTAAGTGGCATCAAATCGGACCAAAGTAGTGCAGGGACTACTTTGAAGTCGGAACGACTTGAAGTCGTACTAATATGAATGGCTGTCATTGGGAATCATAGGGAACGACTTGTCATTCTACTTTGCAGTCCCAAATCGTGGGACAAGTCGTATAAGTGTGAAAGGGGCCTTAGAGGTTTACTTAGTTTTAATGACTTCACATTTGTTTTAAGTGAAAAAGTTTATCTGTACGTAATGTTAACAAAAAGACTGCGGCTATGCAGGTGCCATAAAGTAAGAGGTGGAGAATCCACACCCAAAGGCTGATGGACAGAGGTGGATTCTCTCCCTTCTTTCTCTATTTGGGTGGTGACGGCATGTATGTTATTACCTTTTTGTACCCCTTTCTATTCGATTGTATCCTATTCTTCCTGCCCTGAATTGTATTATTATTATATTATTATTATACAGGATTTATATAGCGCCAACAGTTTGCGCAGCGCTTATTATTATAACTGTACTGTCTCCCTTTATATTGTCAAGTGCTTCACAAACTGTTGGTGCTATATAAATCCCGTATAATAATTATAATAATATATGGTGAAGAGTAGCTTGCCCTTATGCTTTTGTTATATCATAGCGTTATCAGTGAACCAGTACGAAACATGAATATCCATGCAATTCTATTTCATCTATTTGTGGGAATGCAACTCTTTATCCCTATATACCTCTAGAAGATCTTTTAGTTCAACAGTGAATAACTGACACAATAACGGCCTAGCATGTAGATCTTTTTTGATTTATAGAAGCATAAATTCCTTGTAGATCTGGCTGTCCTGTTTTTGATTATATCACTATACCAGGCACCTAAGGATATATACATTTTCTGGCTTCCCAGACTTGGCTGCCCATCTCTTTGACATTAAAAATATAGTAGCATTTAAAGGCATACATTTTCTGGCTTCTCAGAATTTCCCTTGGTACAAGCTGCTACTGCAGATTCACATATACCTTCTTTTTATTCCCTCGTTTTTCCCCTGTGGGGTTGATTTGTGGCCATGATTTCCCTTCCATTTACCATACATGTATTTATTATATAAAACTGTAATACGCTTGCCATAACTCCTCATGAAGCAGGTCCCTACAGTCTGATAAACGCCTGCAGTGAGCCTCGACCCCACCAGCTATGTACAGAAATACGTACAGAAATCATTGGTGCCGATGATAGCACTATATACATTGTATATGGTAATAGCTTTTTACTGCAGTCTTTGTTTGTAATCTACTTTATAAACCCAGCCTATTTTTATGGTTTTATATGTTTTCTTTTGTTTTGCATTACCAAAAGTATTAGGAAGTCTGCCTTTACACGCACATGAACTTTAATAACATTCCAGTCTTAGTCATTAGGGTTCAATATGGAGTTGGCCCACCCTTTGCAGCAATACAAGCTTCAACCCTTCTGGGAAGGCTGTCCACAAGGTTTAGGAGTGTGTCTATGGGAATGTTTGACCATTCTTCCAGAAGCGCATTTGTGAGGTCAGGCACTGATGTTTGATGAGAAAGCCTGGGTCATCGGCTCCTCTCTAATTCATCCCAAAGGTGTTCTATCGGGTTGAGGTTAAGACTGCATGCCGGTTAAGTTCCTCCACCCCAAACTCGCTCATCCATGTCTTTATGGACCTTGCTTTGTGCACTGGTGCAAATAAATTGGTGGAGGGGGGGGATCATGGTGCGGGTTGCTTTTCAGGGGTTGGGCTTGGCCCCTTAGTTTCAGTGAAAGGAACTCTTAAGGCGTCAGCATAAAAGACATTTTGGGCAAATTCATGCTCCCAACTCTGTGGGAACAGTTTGGGGATGGCCCCTTCCAGTCATGTTGGAACTGGAAGGGGCCATCCCCAAACTGTTCCCACAGAGTGCGAGCCAGGCCTTCTCGTCCCAACATCAGTGCCTGACCTCACAAATATGCTTCTGGAAGAATGGTCAAACATTCCCATAGACACACTCCTAAACCTTGTGGACAGCCTTCCCCAGAAGAGTTGAAGCTGTTATAGCTTCAAAGGGGGGACCAACTCAATATTGAACTCTATGGACTAAGACTGGGATGCCATTAAAGTTCATGTGCGTGTAAAGGCAGGTGTCCCAATACTTGATAATATAGTGTATATCTATGCTATAGATATAATATATTCTTGTGGTTCCTGAAAAGTCTCTGAGGTGGTACCCCAGTCTAAAATGTAAATAACTTAAATGCTATTTATCAATGGGAAACCTGAGCCCCTTGAACTATGTACACGACCACTTGATTAAATTAACTTCACATCAGAAGCCCCCCTTCTTGATAGAGGGCCCCTATACATGAGAGCCCCCCATCACATTCAAATCTCTCCATCATAGAGCCTCCCAATCACATAGTCCCCTCCCACACATTTCCAATCACACAGTCTACTACCCCCATCACAGAGCCCCCAGTTGCACAGTCCCCCCATCACAGCGACCTCTTCAGTTCAGAGCCCTACCTTTTGACTCAAGCAATGTGACGGAGGGCAGGTCTGGAAGGGGTGTACTTCTGTCCTCTCATGAATGCTGGGGCTCGGCATGCCGCCTGCCCTAGATCAGCATCGTGCTTCACTATGTTGCCAGCTGGCTGGTTGCCAACATCATAGCAATGAATAATGCTGTTCTTCCTGGCCCTAGAGTGTCATTGTTTGGTATGGTGCTGCCCCGCCTCCTTTGCCACCATGGCAACACATGAGGCGAACTGGGTCCCATGCTCGTACCACCCCAGGAATCACTTGTAAACATTGCTCTAGTTAAGAATTCTTCCAAAATGTTGGATGCTTTTTGCGCTGCATTTGCAGTGCATTTTTCTATACATTTTTGTGCTTGGCTTTCTTGGCGTAAAGGGGCACAGTGTGGGTGCAGTGCGCCTGAATCACGTTTGTAGCGCATTCCCTGCATTTGCAGTGCAGAAAAATGCAGCATGCTCTACTGCGCTGAACTGCACTGCAATGGTGTAAACTATGCCCATTGGATTACCTTGGTTTTGGGCTGTCTATGCAGTTGGAGTGCAGTTCGAAATGCATCCAACTGCATTCAGTGTGGAAGGACCCTAAATTTGGTAGAGGGTCTTGTTTTGAGAAGCAGAACAATTTGGAACAGGGCGGGCATGTACTGTACATTAGTCAAAAGTAAAAAAAAAAAAAAAAAAGTAAATATGGGGTATAAGTGTTACTTTCCTCTCTGCTAATGAGAGGTTGTACTGTACCACCCTGCACACCTCAAAGGGTTACTTGCAGCTTTAGAATGCTGTGCTTGTACCTCCCTCCTAATGTTCATCAAGCAATGCCCAAATTCAGATGTGTTTTTCCTAATCATTCATGCAGGGTCTGGCATAGTAAATGTGTGCCATGTGCAATTTTATAGCATCATCAAGGCATTGAAGAAACATTACCTAGAACTTCTAAGCAAATGACCCACAGCTGCCAAAACCTCGAGCACTGAAAGAAATGTGTTTTTTAGGTCCTGTGTGCAGATCAACTGTGTTTTTCAGGAAATCTCTGAGTTTTCACAAGCACAAAATCTAAACCATACATATTTCTGGGGCGTTTGTGCCCTGTTTCTGTTTATTTATGTGTAGCTTTTATGGGGTTGTTAACCACTCTTGAATTTATGAATACATTTTTAATTTAGTCCTTTAAATGGACTTAGGTGTCCTTGACATCTGTCATTGCATAGTTCTGAACGCGCTCTGCATGGGGCCTTCTGATTGGAGAAAGCCTTGCTGTTTCAGAGTGTTACAGCATGGTGACCATTTTCACTTCATTGGTTTCTCTGATAGGTTTTAAATCCCCCATACGAAAGTGCCTTATAGACAAAATAGTCATCTAAATAGAGTGACTATAGACAAATATTGTATATAGTTGTGTATATCATTAGAAACACCCACTTATTTTTCTTTTTAGTTTTTGTAGTATTACCTTGCTCTGAGTAGAGTTTAGGAATGCTGTTTGGATAGAAAAAATAAATTTTATGTTAAAATGAGGATCTGATACATAAAATGGGGAAGCTGGCCCCTCTGGAATACCCGCGGTGTCACAATAGTTCTGGGGATTTCTTTCACATGATTTGGGCATGTTGGAGGGTAAGATGTTTCTGGTCAAACATTACTATATGGAGAAGTTGGCTCTTCCAAATATTTAATTGATGTTTAATGAGGAAAATCTGCATGGCTCACAATATAAGCATTGCTTTGATTAAATTTTTTTATGCAAAAAAAAAAAGCTATTTCTATGAAGTGGAAGGAATTTGATCCCCTTAGGCCCCTTTCACACTGACAGCCTGTTCAGATCCGCCAGTCAGTTTTGACGGCGGACCTGAACGGGCGCTCCATGCTAGTCTATGGAGTGACGGATGTCAGCGGAGACATGTCCGCTGACATCCGACCTGGTCCGATCCGCCAAAAGCAGACGGATGGCTCTACGTCCAGATCCGTCACTATAGGATTGGGTGAGTTCTGATGAAAACGGACACACTGTCCGTTTTCATCCGATCGCTCCATATAGACCAGTGGCGCTGGACAAGCCCCTCCCCGCTCAGTGAGCAGAGAGGGACTTGTCATCCGCCGGCTCAGCGGAGATCAACGGAGAGCCGGCATACAGAGGCGGACTCCGTGCAAGCGGAGTCCGCCTCGTGTGAATAGGGGCCTTACTCTTCATTTCCGGATAAACCTTCGAAATAATGCACTACCTATGTATAAAATACCCTACTCCTCTAGGGGCTGTCCAAAGAAATTTGAAAAAATTTGATCAGGTCGGTTGTCCACAGTTTCCAGCGGTATAGAGCAGTGACCTCCAAACTGCAGCCCTTTGCCTTTATCTGGACCTTGGGAGACTATTCCTCCAACTGAACACCAATTATTGGGCACTATGCCTCCTACTGACACCATTGATGGGGCTCTATTTCTCCCACTAAAACCAATGATGGGGCATTTTCTACTCCCACAATCCACAGTCTGGCCCTCCTAAATCCTGAAGGACAGTATACTTGCCCTCTGTTTAGAAAGGTTGGAGTCCCCTAGTATACATGAATAAATGTATGTTACCTTTTCTGCTTTATTATATGGAGGAATACTGTCATCTTTTGAAAATGTGACATTGTCACTGGATCTATTGAACTTTGTGAAGTTTATGTCTGTGCTCTCTGTCCCTTTATGGATTATTCCTCTATATGGAAAATATCCTTCATGTACAAATGTCACCAGCTTTGATTCTTTACCTTTGCTTTGTTTACTGAAAGTGTTAGGCATCCTTTTTTTTTTTTTAACATGTATAGAATACACACGCTTCCTTGAGATCTTTATTGTACTGTACATTGTGGTAATCCGCTTGTCATTTTTCTATTTGCCTTTCCTGTTTTTTTTATTTTTAAAAACATTAATAAAATTACCCTTTAAAAAAATGAGGATCTGCTAAAAGTGATGGATTATTATTTTCATTATTGTATAGTAGCGCCAGCAGTTTGTGCAGCGCTTTACAAAATAAAAGGTCATTACCCTTTGATGACGTGTTCAGTGACACAACGCATCAGAGAGGAGCCAGGTGTTGTCACTTCCGGTTGCGGCCAAGACCGGAAGTTCCTCACATAGCTGTACCTATGATTTTTAACTGTAAGTTACTACTTGTTTTTATAAATAAATTGGATTGAAATACTGCACTATGGAGCCCCCCCTCTTTATTGCATGACCATATGACATCGGATGAGCCTGAAGTCCACCCTGGTACCGGAACTGCTGTGGATATTTGTGGAAATCTATCAATTGCTGAGGATCCAGTGTATATCCATACTAAGGCCCCTTTCACACTGGGGTGGTTTGCAGGCGCTATTGCGCTAAAAATAGCGCCTGCAAACCAACCCGAAACAGCTGTTGCTGTGTCTTCAGTGTGAAAGCCCGAGGGCTTTCACACTGAAGCGATGCGCTTGCAGGACGCTGGAAAATGTCCTGCAAGCCGCATCTTTGGCTCGCTATAGGAGCGGTATATTTACCGCTGCAGCGGCGGTTTGCGGGCGGTATTGACCCTTTTTTCGGCCGCTCGCGGGGGGTAAAACCACCCCGCTAGCGGCCGAAATGCGCTGCTAAAACGCCGCTTTACCACCAGCGCCCCCACCGCTCCAGTGTGAAAGTAGCCTTAGGCTTGACCTGTAGGGGTCTTTGTATGAGGTGAGAGGCTGGGGCAAATAAGTGGCGCACCACAGATGGTGATAGTAATTGGATGAAGTGGATTTCGTTTGGTCGTGTTGCACATGCACTTTTTTTCCTATATGAACTGTCACTTGGAGATTTTTTTCCTCTTTATTGGACTTTGATTGCACTTTTGGAGCATTTTTTGCACTTTATTGCTTTGTTTGCACTATTAGATCTTTTGACATTATGAATGTTTATTATGTTGAAGCATACCTGCACATGATTATCCCGCATATATTTTTAGCACGGTCTTGAATTGGATTGGATTATTTAGTGTGTTCATCACATGTAATATTTTTGTTCACATTTTTTATTATTTATTAGCTGTAGTTAGTGCCACATACCTTATATATATATATATATATATATATATATATATATATATATATATATATATATATATATATATTTGCAATTCTGTGTGGGAACTCTTTTTATATGTTGGCAGCTTCTCTTATTCTATTTTTTTTTTTAATTTGAGCTAGTTTAGGTTTGCGCATTATTTCTCTTCTCTTTTCCTTAAAGAGATGAGTTTTCAGGAATGGCCTACAGGCAGATGGAGTAGGAGATGGCTATGGAGGTTGAGGTTGGGAATATCGTATGATGGAAGAGGCTCTGAGGAAGTCCTGAACGCAATTATGGTAGGAGGTGATAAGGAACCTAGAGAGCAGGAGGTCTTGGGAAGAGCAAAGAGGATGAGGTGATATTTTTAGAAAAGGTTGGTGATGTAGTTGAGGGGCACAGTTGTGGATAGCTTTATATGTTAGAATTTTGGATTTTATTTGTTAGGTGAGCTGAGGCCAGTGAAGAGATTGGCAGAGAGGGGTATTCATGATAGACTTAGGTTGGCCATACGTGGTTGCAGGAAAGAAATGTGCATGATTCCCCTATCAACACAGACAGTGCTGACAGGGGAATCAGGTGGGGGTGGGTGAGGGAAGCTGTTCCGGCTAGGAGAAGACAGTGATTATCGCTAATGGCTAGAGCAGCCGCTAGCGGTAATTGCAAGGCAATGCGTGTATGGCCGGCCTGAAAGAGGGATAGCCAGGGTAAAGGTAGGCCAATAAAGGAGGGAGTTGCAAAAGTCGAGATGAGAGATGACAAGTAAGTGAATTATTAGGTTGGTGGGGTCATTGGTTAAGAAGAGGTGTATATTATAACTGTTTAACACTTACCTCCTTTCCTTGCAATTTTTGAGCAGTCATATGTGCCAACTGTAATGCTTTGCGTCTATGCCCCTCCCACCCATTTCCTGTATACACCAACTTCCTCTGCTCATATCCAAAACCTAGCTTTTCTGGTTTATTTACATATCAATTGAAGGGGAAGGGCCTCTGTACTAAATCTAAACTCTATATTATTCTATATTATTGCAATAAAGTCACTATACAAATGCCCATAGCAACACACCAACGTGGCTATATCTGCCCAACACAGGTTAGACATGCTGAGGAGGAAGACATAAACGTCCAAGAAGTTTAATACTTTCAGTAGATTCTGACCGTTGCTTATTACAGTAATCATCTCTGTGATAAGCAATTACGTTTGTGAATGCCACCCATTAAGGCTGGGGGGTTGGTAACAACAGACTGTTGATGCACTTTTTTTACAGCCCCTCTTAACCTAACATGGCAGCTAGAGTGAGTGATACCCATGCATTGGCAGGGATGCTTTGCAGCCATGGCAAAAATTTATACCGCAGGTTTGAAAGGCAGTACCACCGCCAGATGCAACCCTTTCAAGTGCATAGGACTGTGACAGAGTCTCGCAGACTTTGAAGGGTTAAACCAGATGTCCTGGAGGTGACATATCACATCCAAGCCCACCTGTCAAATGCCTTTGAAAAGCAATCCTCGGCAAAACACATTTTAGAGGAGCGACAAAACACAAACGCAAGTGTAAACGAGCCTATAGAAGCATGTAGAAGCATTGTTCTACAATAAGAAAAAAATAATAATTAAGGCGGGGCTCCACTGCCTCTGACGTTTTTTTATTTTTGGTGACAGTTATAAATAAATTAGTTTTGAAATTTGTTACTTACATGTCCCGGTTTTTTAAGTTTTCCCATTGCTCTTTTAGAATCTAAGAACGATTTTTAAAAATAATCTACATCGTTGTCATCTTGCCTGTGGGCATGTGAAGCCCACAGGCATTCTCTTCCTGGATTCAGTGACGTGCATCTCCCAGAATGCAACGCCCGTTCTATCTAGGATCTCGCGCATTCGCAGTACTTTTTTCATAGGAGCGCCGTCAACAGCTTCTACAGCGTCAACAGGGTTCTAAATCGCACAATAACTCGCGCCAGGCCGCCGCACAGACTCCTGGGAACAAGGAAAAAGGATCCCAGGAGACCGTGCGGCACAAAAGAAGTGTCGTAATAGCTGCACCAACCCCGCCCATACCCGCAATCCCCCGAACCCGGAAATTGCAAAGATCTGCAGAAAAAAAAGGTACATATTAAAAATTTAGTCAGATTTATATATAATCGCTAAAAATAAGATTAGGGAGATATTGATTAAAAATCGGGTGGGGCTCCGCTTTAATAGTGGTGATTTCAAATTGTATTGGGAACAACATACCCATTTATTTTATTGTGCTGAATATATTAAACACTTTCAGACCAGACCAATTTGCAGCCAAAGGACCAGGCCCCTTTTATGCGATTCGGTACTGCGTCGCTTTAACTGACAATTGCGCGGTTGTGCGACGCGGCTCCCAAACAAAATTGACGTCCTTTTTTTCCCACAAAATAGAGCTTTCTTTTGGTGGTATTTGATCACCCCTGCGGTTTTTATTTTTTGCGCTATAAACAAAAAAGAGCGAAATTTTGAAAAAAACACATTCTTTTTTTTTTTTTGCTATAATAAATATCCCCCAAAAATATATAAAAAAAAAAAAAACATTTTTTTCCTCAGTTTAGGCCGATACGTACTCTTCTACATATTTTTGGTAAAAAAATCGCAATAAGCGATTATAGATTGGTTTGCGCAGAAGTTATAGCGTTTACAAGATAGGGGATAGTTTTATAGCATTTTTATTAATAATTTTTTTTTTATTAGTAATGACGGCGATCAGCGATTTTTATTGTGACTGCGACATTATGGCGGACACATCGGACATTTTGACACATTTTTGGGACCATTGTCATTTATACAGCAATCCATGCTATTTAAATGCATTGATTCCTGTGTAAATGACACTGGCAGTGAAGGGGTTAACCACTAGGTGGCAGTGTAGGGGTTAAGTATGCCTAGAGGTGTGTTTCTTACTGTGGGGGGGGCGTGGCTGTCAGCTAGTGAATGCTGATCTCTGCTCCAATCACAAGGAACAGAGATCGGCGTCACTAGTTGCTAGGCAGAATCGGGAGATGCTGTTTATTTCCACATCTCCCCGTTCAGCCTTCCCGTGAGACGATCGCGGGTGTCCCTGCAGCGATCGAGTCCGCGGGACCCGCGGCCGGCCTCACGGGGGTCCCGACCGCCCGATGGTACGGCGGCATCTTAAAGGGGACGTACCTGTACGCCCTTATGCCTGTCCGTGCCATTCTGTCGACGTACATCGTCGTTCGCCGGTCGGCAAATGGTTAAACTAAAAAAAAACTGAGGGTTTATTACTACTTTAACCGCTTCCCGACCGCCTCATGTAGATATACGTCTACAGAATGGCACGGGCAGGCAAAAGCACGTACCTGTACGTCCCCTTTAAACGCGACCCGGAGCTCCGTGACCCCGGCCGCGGGACCAGCGGACCCGATCGCCGCTGGTGTCCCGCGAACGGGGTACGGAGCTGAAGAAAGGGGAGAGTTATGTGTAAACAAACCTCTCCCCGCGCTTCCTACACTGCCTGTCATTGATTGGCTGTTCCCGGTCATCGGGAAAGCCGATCAATGACGTCAGACGTCAGCCCCGCCCCCTAATGTAAAAAAAAACACAAGTCACAGCCCATAACCCCTCCCCGCCCCCTAGTGGTTAACTCTTTCACTACAACTGTCATTTATACAGGAATCAATGCATTTAAATAGCATTGATTGCTGTATAAATGACAATGGTCCCAAAAATGTGTCAAAAATGTCCGATGTGTCCGCCATAATGTCGCAGTCACAAAAAAAAATCGCTGATCGCCGCCATTACTAGTAAAAAAAAAAAATATTAATAAAAATGCTATAAAACTATCCCCTATTTTGTAAACGCTATAACTTTTGTGCAAACCAATCAATAATCGCTAATTGCGATTTTTTTTTACCAAAAATATGTAGAAGAATACGTATCGGCCTAAACTGAGAAAAAAAAAAGTTGTTTTATTTTTTTTGGGGATATTTCTTATAGCAAAAAGCAAAAAATGTTGCAATTTTTTCAAAATTGTCGCTCTATTTTTGTTTATAGCGCAAAAAATAAAAACCCTGAGGGGCGATCAAATACCACCAAAAGAAAGCTCTATTTGTGGGGAAAAAAGGACGCCAATTTTGTTTGGGAGCCATGTCGCACGACCGCGCAATTGTCAGTTAAATCGACGCAGTGCCGAATCGCAAAAAGGGGCCTGGTCCTTTGGCTGCCAATTGGTCCGGGCGGGAAGTGGTTAAGCAGGCCCATTATTGACATTATAAAATAATAAAAAGAGCCTTTGTTTAGATGATATTGATATGCTGAGTACTGTATACCGAATTGTTGTTTATGTAGAGCTCTCCAATTGTATAGTTCTTGTCCGAAAAGTAGATCTATAGAAGAGAATTCTTTCTGCCAGTTCACATGACATCACTAAGTACATCTTTATGATTTCCCGTTACACAGAACTTTAAGTAACTATAGACGGGAAAGTGCAGTATATGCATATGTTGGGACCATGTCTTGACTGTTTCCTTGTCTATGATGCATCGTCTACCGGGCAGACATGGCTTTTTACCCAAATAAGGTGACAGCTTGTTATTCTTGCCTTTGATTGTCACATGATTATAGCTTTGTCATTTAAGAAGCAACATCTGTTTTTCAATGGATCCAATGTTTACAAATTATCAACAGATGGGTGGACTGGAGCAAAGAAAGGTCAAGCAACTTGGGCAAGGTCAAAGGGGAGTGCAGGAAAAGAAGAATCATAGGCTTATGCCGCCTGCTGATTATATGAGACACAAGCTCTCCTTGTTCATTAAAACACAATGCTCTGTTTTATGGTGAGCCAGGAGGACATAATTATAAGATATGCGTGTTTTCAATATATAATAAGCAGTTTGGTTTCCATAAAAGTGTTATTAGTCTGCCAAATTATGTTTTTTGTCCTTTACAAATCAATCTATCAAAAAAATATAGATATAAAATAATTTAATTCAGACTCTGTTCCTAGAATAAACTTTTACTGTCACTATAAAGATGCGTGCACAGACACAATGGGGTTGATTTACTAAAGGCAAATCCACTTTGCACTACAAGTGCACTTGGAAGTGCAGTCGCTGTAGATCTGAGGGGGACATACCGCATATGCTCGAGTATAGATCGACCCGAATATAAGCCGAGGCCCCTAATTTACCACAAAAAAAATGGGAAAACGTATTGACTCGTGTATAAGCTGAGGGTGAGAAATGCAGCAGCTACTGTAAGTGGAAAAGGGGGTAAACAATGCCCATCTGCAGCTACACCCCCCTGTGTCTATTGCATGCCTCCTTGTATCCTGTGCATGCCTACCTGTGTAGATCTGCCTGCCTCCCTGTGTCCTGTGTCTACCTCCCTGTGTCCATTGCAGCCTCCCTGTGTCCATTGCAGCCTCCCTGTGTCCTGTGTCTACCCCCCTGTGTCCATTGCAGCCTCCATGTGTCCTGTGTCTACCTCCCTGTGTCCATTGCAGCCTCCCCGTGTCCCGTGTCTACCTCCCTGTGTCCATTGCAGCCTCCCTGTGTCCCGTGTCTACCTCCCTGTGTCCATTGCAGCCTCCCTGTGTCCTGTGTCTACCTCCCTGTGTCCATCGCAGACTCCCTGTGTCCTGTGTCTACCTCTCTGTGTCCATTGCAGACTCCCTGTGTCCTGTGTCTACCTCCCTGTGTCCATTGCAGCCTCCCTGTGTCTTCCTCCCTGTGTCCATTGCAGCCTCCCTGTGTCCTGTGCATGCCTCCGTGTGCCGCTCTGCAGCCCTCCGTGTGCCGCTCTGTAGCCACCATTGCACTGATCAGCATGTACGGCGGCCATTGCAGTGTTCAAAAGCCACGCCTCCTCTTCGTCTGTGATAGGCGGAACACTCAATTTCCCAGCAGTCAGTGTTCAGCCTATCACAGACATCCGCTCATCCTCATACCACAGACGAGAATGAGAGGATGTCCATAATAGGCTGAACACTGACTGCTGGGAAATTGAGTGTTCTGCCTATCACAGACGAAGAGGAGGTGCGGCTTTTAAACACTGGAAGCGCCGCTGTATGCTTTTATCAGACGCTTGCCGCCGTCTGTCTGCATGACACGCTGATCATGTAGGCAAACGGCAGTGACTCGAGTATAAGCCGAGGGGGGCACTTTCAGCCTAAAAAAAAAGGGCTGAAAATCTCGGCTTTTACTCGAGTATATACGGTAATAAAAAAACAGCATTTTTGCTTGTACATGATTGGATGAAAAATCAGGAGAGCTTCCCCTCATTTCAGATCTTCCCCTCCGATCTAAAGCGACTGCACTTCCAAGTGCACTATTAGTGCAATTCGGATTTGCTTTTAGTAAATCAACCCCTATGCCTTGAAAAAATATTCCTATCCCTTGAAATTTTCCACATTTTTTTTCATGTTGCAACCAAAAATGTAAATGTATTTTATTGGGATTTTATGTGATAGACCACAAAGTGGCACATAATTGTGAAGTGGAAGGAAATGATAAATGGTTTTCAAATTTGTTTTACAAATATTTGAAAAGTGATACTCCTAACTAAAATCTAGTGGAACCAATTGCCTTCAGAAGTCACCTTATTAGTAAATAAAGTCCACCTGTGTGTAATACAATCTCAGTATAAATACAGCTGTCGGAGGTTTGTTAGAGAATCTTAGTGAACAAACAGCAACATATGAAGGCCAAGGAACACACCAGACAGGTCAGGGATAAAATTGTGGAGAAGTTTAAAGCAGGGTTAGGTTATTAAATAATATCCCACACTTTGAACATCTCACAGAGAACTGTTCAATCCATCATCCGAAAATGGAAAGAGTTAGGGACAACTGCAAACCTACCAAGACATGGCCGTCCACCTAAACTGACAGGCCGGGCAAGGAGAGCATTAATCAGAGAAGCAGCCAAGAGGCCCATGGTAACTCTGGAGGAGCTGCAGAGATCCACAGCTCAGGTGGGAGAATCTGTCCACAGGACAACTATTAGTCGTGCACTCCACAAATCTGGCCTTTACAGAAGAGTGCCGAGAAGAAAGCCATAAGGAGTCCTGTTTTCAGTTTGCGAGAAGCCATGTTGGGGACACAGCAAACATGTGGAAGAAGGTGCTCTGGTCAAATGAGACCAAAATTTTACTTTTTGGACAAAAATCTAAACACTATGTGTCCCATCACCCTGAACACACCATCCCCACTGTGAAACATGGTGGTGGCAGCATCATGTTGTGGGGATGCTTTTCTTCAGCAGGGACAGGGAAGCTGGTCAGAGTTGATGGGAAGATGGAGGGAGCCAAATCCAGGGCAATCTTATGCCGCGTACACATGGCAGAATTTCCGATGGAAACAGTCCGATGGGAGCTCTTCATCAGATTTTCCGACCATGTGTATGCCCATCTGTCTTTTTCTGTCGGCATTTCCGACGGACTTTGGATTGAGAACCTGTTCTTAACTTTTCAGATGGAAAACTTTCCAATCATGTGTATTCAATTCCGACACGCAAAATTCTGACGCATGCTCGGAAACAATTTGACGCATGCTCGAAAGCATTAAACTTCCCTTTTATAGTGCCATCGAAAGTGTTGTATGTCGTGGTGTTATTGACCGTCGGAATTTGGTGTGACCGTGTGTAGGCAAGACAGTTTGAGCCAAATTCCGTTGGAATTCCGATGGGAAAACCATCAGAGCTTTTTCCGATGAGAATTCCGACCGTGTGTACACGGCATATGAAGAAAACCTGTTAAGTCTGCAAAAGACTTGAGACTGGGGTGGAGGTTCACCTTCCAGCAGGACAGCGACCCTAAACATACAGCCAGAGCTACAATGGAATGGTTTAGATCAAAGCATATTCATGTGTTAGAATGGCCCAGTCAAAGTCCAGACCTAAATCCAATTGAGAATCTGTGGCAAGACTTGAAAATTGCTGTTCACAGACGCTCTCCATCCAATCTGACAGAGCTTGAGCTATTTTGCAAGAAGAATGGGCAAACATATCTCTCTCTAGATGTGCAAAGCTGGTAGAGACATCCCCAAAAAGACTTGCAGCTGTAATTGCAGTGAAAGGTGGTTCTACAAAGTTTTGACTCCTGAATACAAATACACGCCACACTTTTCACATATTTATTTGTAAAAGATTTTAAAAACCATTTATCATTTTCCTTCCACTTCACAATTATGTGCCACTTTGTGTTGGTCTATCACATAAAATCCCAATAAAATACATTTACGTTTTTGGTTGTAACATGACAAAATGTGACAAATGTCAAGAGGTATAAACACTTTTTCAAGGCAATGTAGGAGCATTCCTTATTACAGCATAAACAGGATGGTGTATGTTGGTGCCCAGGAGTCCCTGGTGTTGCGTACAGCGACCCATAGACACAAATGGGTGTAGGCGGCTGAATCCAGGTACGCGCTGCTCATTGTGAAAAGTGGTGCATGAGTAGACTTAAAGCGGACCTTCGGTATTTTTTTTTTCAACTTTCCATCTATTAAATCTTCTTGTTGTTTTAACTTTGGATAGTAAAACATTTTTTTTTTCTGCCAGTAAATACCTTATACAGCCCACTTCCTGTTTCTTGTCTGGTCATTAGCCTAGGCTTATGACATCATGCACAGCTCCCTCTCTCTCTCTCTCTCTCTCTCTCTCTCTCTCTCTGAGAGTTTGCCAGGAAGGGAGTTGGGGTGAGTCATAAGAGGGCCAATGAGAGCTGCAGAGCTGGAGGCGTGCCTCTGTGTAACTCCAGGAAGTGAACAGGCAGCAGCTTCAGCTGCCCACAGTTAAAATGGCTGCAGCCAGACTTGGTGGTGGGAGATTTCTGCAGCATATTTGGCAAGTACAGAATCGCAGTATATATAAAATAATATGCAAAGTAGTTGGAGGGAAGCTTCAGAATGGCACATATGTTTTTATTACAAATTATGTGAGCAGACTGCAGTTCCTCTTTAAAGAGGAGCTTCAGCCAGGTTTCCAAAAATGTAAAGTCAGCAGCTACAAAAACTGTAGCTGCTGACTTTTATTAACCGGTTCCCTACTGGCTCCTATACTTTTACGTTGGCAGAATGGCACGGCTGGGCAAAATAATGTACCCGTACGTTGCTTTGAATTTCCCGCTGTGCCCACGCGCGCGCCTGCCACAAGCTCTGCGACTGTGCCCGCGGGCACCATGGACATGATCGCAGCAGGGAAACCCGCGATCCTGTCACGGAGCTCAAGAACGGGGAGATGCCAATGAAAACAGCATCTCCCCGTTCTGCCTAATGAAAGCACACTGATCGTCTGCTCCCTGTCGTCGGGAACAACGATCAGTGTGGTGTCACACACAGCCACGCCCCCAGACAGTTAGAAACATGCCTTTAGGATACACTTAACCCCTCCCCGACCCCTAGTGGTTAACCCCTTCACTGCCAGTGACATTTTTACAGTAATCAATGCAATTTTATAGCATCGATCGCTGTATTAATGCCAATGGTCCCAAAAATGTGTCAAAATTGTCCGATGTGTCCGCCATAATGTCGCAGTCATGATAAAAATTGCAGATCGCCGCCATTACTAGTAAAAGAAAAATTATTAATAAATTAATAAAAATGCCATAAAACTATCCCCTATTTTGTAAACGCTATAACTTTTGCGCAAACCAATCAAACGCTTATTGGGATTTTTTTTTTTCCCAAAAATATGTAGAAGAATACATATCGGCCTAAACTGAGGAAAAAAAATTTTTTTTTTTATATTTTTGGGGGATATTTGTTAAAGCAAAAAGTAAAAAATAATGCGTTTTTTTTCAAAATTGTCGCTCTTTTTTTGTTTATAGCGCAAAAAATAAACACCGCAGAGGTGATCAAATACCACCAAAAGAAAGCTCTATTTGTGGGAAAAAAAGGACGTCATATTTGTTTTGGAGCCACGTTGCACGTCCGCGCAATGTAGGAGCATTTCTTATTACAGCGCAATTGTCAGTTAAATCGACGCAGTGCCGAATCGCAAAAAGTGCTCTTGTCAGGAAGGGGGTAAATCCTTCCGGGGCTGAAGTGGTTAAACAAACACTCACCTGTAAAGGTATCCCGTGCCATCCTCACCCAGACCAGTTCTTCACCTGTCTTTTGGTCCTTGGTACCAGCATGTTAACTGCATGCATGAGCCACTCTGTGACCTGTGAATGGTCCCGCAGCCTCCTGGGACCGGTGACATGTCTCAGAATGTTGGAGAGAGGGGGGCTGAGCTGCCAAAACTAGGTACCAGCTCAACCCCGCCCCCCCCCCCAAAAAAATAGTCCAAATATGACGGGGGACGTGGGGGAAGAAGAGCAGAACTTCCCAGAGCTTGAATCTAGGGGTTGATTTACTAAAGGCATGTTTTTGTATGTTTTGTATGATTAGTGTGGCACACGAAAGGCAAATAGACTGTTTACTGTTCGCAGGGGAATTTCCCCCAGAGCTTAGTGAATGAAGTTAAGCTCTGTTGACTTCCACTATCTAATCCTAATCACGTGCAAGCCAAAATGCTGTTTTATTTTTTATTTTTCTTGCATGTGATTGGGTATTCTTTGCAAAGTGAAGTTTCCCCACATTTACAGATTCTGTGGAAAATTCCCTTGCAAAGTGCAAGTTCCTTGCAAAGTGAACAGCCTGGAATCAATGACTGTATTTGCAAAACTGCCCTTCGTAGTCCTGGGCACCTAGTAGCCCCCATGATGATGTGTAAAGGTACCTGCAGATCCCTTTAGGTGCCTGTTTTACAGTCCTTGTGGCAGTTTATGAAGTTTATCCTGAACATATTTAAGTACAATTTGTTGACAGCTGCCAGCATTGTTTTTCTTCTACTTTTACCTGCATTGGTAGACGAGACACTGAGGAATTCAGTAATAAATTGTTATTGTAAGTTGTAGCTCGTTATCTCAATAAGTTTGTGATTCTGTAATGATCTCTGATTGTCTGAGGACTTCTTGTCAGAAATATCCACCATAAGAATTAGTAAATGTGACCGGTGTGGGCTGCCGTATCGGCTGGACACAAACCAATCTTCGGTTTGTTGAATTTTGCGAATAAAAGTAATATTTAGGTGATGGGAAATAAAATGGTTTGCATTGAGCTACTAGCATTTGTAACTTGTTCGAATCACCTAAAATTGCATTACTTTTTCCATTTTTTTTTTTAATTCTGCTGAATAATTTTATTTTGTACCCAAGAAGGCAATTTCAGATATCATTTAATAATATCCTACAATTATATATAAAAAAAAACAGGAGCTGAGGACGACAGCTAGCTAGGGTTGCCACCTGTCCAGGATTCACCCGGACAGTCCGGGTTTTGGACCATGTGTCCGGGTTTCAGACTGCATGAAACCCGGACACATTTATTCACACTGAACTGTTGTGGCTAACTGTCCCAAGCAGGAGGAACACTCTACTACCCCCCCCCCCCCCCCCAGTCAGCGGGATCTCTGCCTCTCCACAGAGTCGGGGCAATCTGTTGATTTGTCACACAGAGCACTAATCAGAAATGGCCAGATCCTCTGTCCCCCTCCCCCTAAGGAGGGAGGAAATTCCTCCATCCACCTAATTTGTGTGGATAGAGGAATACGTTTTTTTGCATTCAGTCCCCAAATGTATATGTTTTGGAAGAGTTTTATTTTTTAATTATTGTTCTGAGGTTTACACATGTCTGTGAGAGACTTACGCGGCTCAGCATTGTAAGCATATTTTACGGGTACAAGAATTTTCAGGATTGTCTTGCAGAAAAGGTGGCAACCCTAAGCTAGCTCCTCCTACTCTCGCATTTTCCGGGCAATAGCAGAGTTTACAGCAGGTCTTGTGATTCTCGGCCGCCCAATAGCAGTGAGAGTCACAAGTGTCCAGCCCAGGTATATGCAGGTGAATGGGGCTCTGTAGGGTTCCATAACAATGGTGGCAGGAGCACCTTCACCTGCTCATGTCCCCAGAAACCGTGCAGCCGAGTAATCCACCACAATTTCCTAAATACTGTTGAGAACTGAGGGCACCTGGCACCAGACTTCACCCACACTCCTTCCTTCTAACTATTTCTAGATTGTAAGCTCCAAAGGGCAGGGCCCTCTGATCCCTCCTGTATTGATTTGTATTGTAACTGTACTGTAAATATATGTGTCCTTGGCGCTACTGGGAGTATTATAGGATGATGTCTATCTTCAAAATATTAAATTGATGTATCAAAATAATTGCAGCAAAATCTAGTAGGGTTCACAAAAACACAAAACCAAGGATAAACGTAAATGTAAAGTGGAATTTTTAAAAGATGAGCTAAGTTTCTGAAACTAAAGTATAGCGCCTCATCCCTTGAGTAAAGTCAAAATTGTGTTAGATAAACAGGTATTGGGACTTTTATGGCGCAGAAAACAAAAATTTGAATACAAAATAATTTATTGAAAAATCATAATATAAAATAGTATAACATTTTTGACATCATATGTCTGTGAAAACATTTAAAAACAACACATCACTGAATAGACATGAGGATTGGCAAAGTTTTGTGTTTCTCAACATGTTTCACCCAAATTTGGGCTTCCTCAGGAGAACTGAACAATGTCATACAATATTCACTGAAGTAGAAAGAATAAAATCAAAAAACTATAAACACATAGTTGACACAAACTAATAATCTAATGTAGAATGGACATCATGTAAGAATTAAGTAGGTGGATGTCCATTCCACACCCACTTATTTCTTACATGATGTCCATTCTACATTAGATTATTAGTTCGTGTCAACTATGTGTTTATAGTTTTTTGATTCTATTCTTTCTATTTTAGTGAATATTGTATGACATTGTTCAGGTCTCCTGAGGAAGCCCAAATTTGGGTGAAACATGTTGAGAAACACAAAACTTTGCCAATCCTCATCTCTATTCAGTGATGTATTGTTTTTAAATGTTTTCACAGACATATGATGTCAAAAATGTTATACTATGTTATATTATGATTTTTCAATAAATTATTTTATATTCAAATTTTTGTTTTCTGCGCCCTAAAAGTCCCAATACCTGTTTATCTAACGTAAATGTAAAGTGATTTTGCGCAATGTGAAAAAGATCACTTGGATAAGAGAAATGGATTCTCTATACACATAAGCAATAATAAAGTTCAGTAATCATCAAGTGAATGAGGTGTCACAGTGCAACTAAATTCCACTATATAAAGTGAAAATAAATGCCAATGATAAAGTGACAATAGCATAAAGTGCTAAAAATATCATAAACTGCTAAAGAATGTCTAAAGTGTCATGCAAATGGTGAAAAAAGTGGTTCTTATATATGTCTTCCAATAGGTCTAATCGCATAAAAAACAGCAGATATAAAACAGCAGGTAAAAAATGAATGGATCGGAGAGAAATATTATAAATAAAACATCAGATGTTTGGATAATCCAAATATTTAGACATAATATATATTAATAGTCTATAAGTACTGAAGTGGACGCATCCTCCAAGTCACAGTAATATATATCAATGGTATTCCAAATATGTGACTGGGTGTTGCTATTGTAATTAATAGATGGAATTATATGGTGATACTATTAATATAACATTCCATATGTTTTCTCCTGGGTTATGGTCTCCCAGAACTCTCACCTTATAACTATGTAGTAACTCGCATCAACAGATAATTGGTGTTATCCAGATACTTCTGACAGGGTCCTGTTTGGACTGATGTATACTGCAGATGAAGCCAATAGTATTTCTCCCTTGTACTGTCTGCCCTCATGTTGTAAAGCGATGCGCAAACTGTTGGCGCTATATAAATCCTGTATAATAATAATAATAATCTGCCACAAAGGGAGAGTTTCAGCCTTATTGAACTCTGCACTAGCTGATATCGCACTGCCGTGCACTTCCCAGGCCTACAACATACTGTTGTCTCGCTGACTGCGCACCTGTGCCCACTTTTGTACACTGATGTGCAATTTTGCACTTGCCAACAATGCAGCTATATTCACTTTTGCACTCCCCAACAATCCACCTCCAAGCACTTCTGTATTCGCTGATATGGCACTTTCAGGGCATTTCTGCACTAGCCAACACTGCAGCTCTGTACTAACTGATATCATACCTAGACTCACTTCTGCATTCGCCAACACTGCACTTTTCTGTGTTTGCCAACATTGCATCAATGTGCACTTTTATACTCGCCAGCACTTCATCATACATCCACACATTTCCATACTACTGCAGCAGACAGTAGTTCTGCACTCTGCACTTCTGCGTGTTAGTAAATGGTCTTTATACAGTATATCTGCTTTAGACCCCTTTCACACTGAGATGCTTTGCAGGCGCTATAGCGTTAAAAATAGTGCCTGCAAAACGCCCTGAAACAGCGGCTCCATTCACTCCAGTGTGAAAGCCAGAGGGCTTTCACACTGGAGCAGTGCGCTGGCAGGGCATCAGAAAAAGTCCTGCCAGCAGCTTCTTTGGAGCGCATTAGGAGTGGTGAACTCACCACTCCTAAAGCGCCGCTGCCCATTGAAATCAACCGAACCACCAGCAAAGCGCCGCTTTGTGGGCGGTTTTAACCCTTTTTCGGCTGCTAGCGGGGGTTAAAGGCGCACCACTAGCAGTCGAATAGCGCCACAAAAATTATAGTAAAGCGCCGCTAAAGATAGCAGCGTTTTACTGCCGACGCCCGGGGCGGCTCAGTCTGAAAGGGCTCTTGTAGCTCTTGCACACAGGCAACTAAGCCCATTCAGTGTAATGCAGGCATATTTCCTCCACCCAGGTGCAGTGTACAGCCTGCTATTGACATGAGTGGCTGTGTGCTGCCATACTCGTGCATACCATAGTGCTACCATAAACAGGAGAACATCTACGGTGCATGCAAAAAATAGAACGTTTTATTTTTTTTGCGTACGCCCGTACGCTGTATTCCTAATATCATACAGGCAACACAGGAGCACCGAAGAGGGACCCAAGAAGAGGAGGATCTGAGCTGCTCTGTGTCAATTCACTTCACTGAGCAGGGAAGCACAGTGGAGCCTTGGATGACGAGCATAATCTGTTCCAGGAGAATGCTTGTAATCAGAGCACTCGCATATCAAAGCCAGTTTTCCCATAAAAGTCATTAGAAACGAAGATAATTTGTTCCGCATTGACTTCTATTGTATGCAATACCGCATGTGGCCAGAGGTGGGGGGGGGCACCAGAGAGCCTCGGAAATACTCGGGGACAGCTCGGCTGAACTCGGAAACACTCAGGAACGGAGTATTTCCGAGTGTTTCTAAATGATTCCGAGTATTTCCGAATGGCTCTGAACCGTTCCGAGTGTCACCGGCGCTCCCGCACCTCTGACCAAATGCGGTCCTGCACACCCTATTGGCTTGAATCCTGCTCGTTTTGCGAGACAACACTCGCAAATCGAGTCAGGATTTTTTTTTGAAAGTTGCTCGTCTTTTAAAGCGCTCGTTACCATGTTACTCGTAAACCAAGGTTCCACTGTATTACATGTTTGTTATTTTTAACAAAAAAAAAATGAGACTTCAGTATCACTTTAAATAATATCCTGTAGGAGGCAGAACACAGTAAAAAAGGAAAAGAAGCTGGACACTATGTAAGTTATTAAAGGCTAAGTTCACCTTTTGGATCATGTTACATTTTCCACCCATATTCAAGGTGGAACATGCAACACGTTCCGACTCCTGCCACAAGTTCGCCCGATCCCCACCCCCAGTGTGACAGTGCACAGGGAATCTTCTCCCTGCTCCGATCGTCATTTTTTAAAAAGAGTGTGGCCATGTGCTGCTTCGCCCACACAGGCGAATTGTTCACTCGTAGTTTCCTGTGAATGAATGAACAACAAATACCGTCATCCACTGTGGCTTGACAGCTTGTAGTTCTGAATGAACTGCGAGGGCACTGATGAGCGCTCTTGTAGTTCATTCACAAGCTTTCAACCAGACAGCCTATATCGAAGAACAGGTAGAAAGCTGCAGGGCTTGTCTGCAGGAGCCTGACATTGCACCCCTCATCCACTGATTACGGGTGCAATGCATTCCGGGCTCATGCAGGAAAAAAAATAATAAATACACATTTTTTTTCTGCAAAAATATTTAGATGTGTATTTTTTATGGAAATGTGAACTTATCCTTTAACCACTTGCCGACCAGCCACAGTACATATACTGCGGCAGGTCGGCTCTATTGCGTAAAACAATATACCTGTATGTAATTTTGTGCAATAGACAGCGGGGGCGCGCAGGGGGAGCCAATCAGCGGCTCCGGCAGGTGCGATCTCCACCGGCGACCTGTGATTGCTCCACAGAGAGGCAGAGCGGAGATCTGCTTATGTAAACAAGGAAGATCCCAGTTCTGATGGATGGACAGAGATCGTATGGTTCCTGCTAAGTAGGAACAGAAGATCTCTGTGTACATCCAGTGAGTCCATCCAGCACACAGTTAGCAAGCACCCCCTAGGGCAGTGATGGCAAACCTTGGCACCCCAGATGTTTTGGAACTACATATCCCATGATGCTCATCTACACTGCAGAGTGCATGAGCATCATGAGAAATTTAGTTCCAAAACATCTGGGGTGCCAAGGTTTGCCATGACTGCCATAGGGACACTCTCGCCCCTGGTGTTAACCCCTTCCCTGCCAGTGTCAGTACAATAACAGTGACTATTTTTAGCACTGATCACTGTAATAATGTCACTGGTCCCCAAAAATGTGTCAAAAGTGTTAAGTGTCCGATTTGTCCGCCCCAATGTTGCAGTCCCGCTAAAAATCGCTGATCGCCGACATTACTAGTATAAAAATAAAAATGCCATTAAAATATCCCAACATTTGTAGACACGATAACTTTTGTGCAAACCAATCAATATGCGCTAAAGCCCCATACACACGCTCGGATTATCCGAGGACCAGGTCCGTCGGATCATGTCCGTCGTACTTTGTCCGATGTTGGTTTTGCGTACACACGGTCGGACAAAGTTGACGGAAAATCCGATCATTCTGAACGTGGTGACGTTTGTTGCCTACGACGGGACTACGTAGAGGCTAGTAGCCAATAGCTTTGGTCTTGTAATGTGATCTGAGCATGCGTAGCACTTTGTCCATCGGAATTCGCTACACACGATCGGATTTGGTGTGATCGGACTTTGTTGTCAAAAAATCTATCCAGCAGGAGATAGGACTTTGTCCGTCGGACAATCCGATGGAAACTGTCCGATGGTGCCTACACACGGTCGGAATTTCCGACAACATTGTCTGATAGGACAGAATCCATCGGAAAATCTGACCGTGTGTATGGGGCTTTATTGTTTTTTTTTTTTTTTTTTAAATATGTAGAAGAATACATATTGGCCTAAATTGATAAAGAAATTTAGATTTTATTTGATATGTTTTGTAGCAGAATGTAAAAAATATATTTTTTTTTTTCAAAATTGTCTTTTTATGTTTATAGCGCAAAAAAAAAAAAACGTAGAGGTGATCCAATACCACCAAAAAAAGCTCTATTTGTGGGGGAAAAAAGGACATCAATTTTATTTGGGTGCAATGTCACACAACCGCTCAATTGTCAGTTAAAGCAACGCAGTGCCGTATCGCAAAAAATGGCCTAATAAATAAAGCGAAACTTCAGTAATTTTTTTATCTTTCATCTATTAATTTTTCTGCCCTTGTTGTTTTAACTTTGGATAGTAAAACATTTTTTTTTTGTATGCCAGTAAATACCTTATACAGCCCACTTCTTGTTTATTTTCTGGAAAAAAGCCTAGGCTTATGACATCATGCACAGCTCTCTCTCTCTCTCTCTCTCGTGAGAGTTTGCCAGGAAGGGAGGTGGGATGAGAGGGCCAATGAAAGCTACAGAGCTGGAGGTGTGCGTCTGTGTAAATCCAGGAAGTGAACAGACGGCAGCTTCAGCTGCCCACAAAGGACATCAATTTAATTTGGGTACAGCGTCGCACAACCGCTCAATTGTCAGTTAAAGCGGGACGGTACCTGAAAAAAAAAAATTAAAAGCCAGCAGCTACAAATACTGCAGCTGCTGACTTTTAATAATCGGACACTTACCTGTCACAGGTTCCAGCGATGTGGGCAGCAGAGGCCGATCAATCGATCGGCTCTCTGCTGCTGCCGGCGCCATTCTCAGTGAGGGAATCAGGAAGTGGCTTCACTTCCCGGTTCCCTACTGCGCATGCCAGGACAGGAAGTGGTGTAAACTCCCGTGGGAGTTTATGCCCGGAAGTGGGTGCAGATACCTGTCTTAGACAGGTATCTGCACCCCCCTCCCACCTGAAAGGTGCCATGTGACACCGGAGGGGGGGAGGGTTTTGTGACACCGGAGGGGGAGAGGGTTCCGAAAAGCGTAAGTTCCACTTTAGGGTGGAATCCCGCTTTAAAGTAACGCAGTGCAGTATCACAAAAAAAATGGCCTGGTCATTAAGGGGGTGAAACCTTCCGGGGCTGAATTGGTTACATCAGCTGCTTAACGTGCTTACAGAATTGATGGTTTAATATCACTTTAATATTTACTTTACAGACTTTTTTATTTTTTTTCCTTTAATAAATCAACCACATTGAGGATTAGATGGTCTTTACGATTATTGCAAAATAATAAGTTTGGAGAACGTCTTTGTAAATGCCCTCTTGTAAACCCATGCAGATGTTTGTACTGGGATATTATTACATGTTTCCAGCTGCACGGCCCAGTTTGGATCATCTTTCCTACTAGAGGACGATGCGCCTCGTTTTACTTACACGAAGGAGTGCGCATATCTTTTATCAGTTTGTCTGACCATTTCCTTTACCTAGAATTGTATCCCCAGGTCTGAAGGAGTATTCTGGAAATATTTAGATAACACAATTTATTTTACAGTTCAGGATGAAGTCAGGCCCGATATTTTCACAAGGAACTTGGAAGGCGTACAAGGAAAATGTAATTGACATCTGTTCTTTGAGGTTTGAAGTGAAATTGAGCTTTAAAGTGTCCTTCTATGTGACAGAAGCGTTTTGATTTAATGTGATAAGAATGTGTTAGGAGGGTCATTATTCTCCCTTTTAAAATAAGCTAAAATAAAATGAAAAAATATCCTCGAGGCTGCATTCACACTACAGCATAATAAAATGCTGCATTTTAGAGCGTCTTCAACATGGTTATCGCTTTTAGTGCTCTTTACTGCATTTTTTAACATGTGCTTTGCAGTGGCTGCCCATGTTGAAGGAGGCAAACGCTATCAGTGGACTAATCTTTGTTCTCCTAGACCTCTCTTCTTAACCACTTCAGCCCCGGACCAATTTGCAGCTAAAGGACCAGGCCCCTTTTTGCGATTCGGCACTGCGTCGCTTTAACTGAAAATTGCACGGTCGTGCGACGTTGCTCCCACACAAAATTTATGTTTTTTTTCCCCCACAAATAGAGCTTTCTTTTGGTGGTATTTGATCACCTCTGCGGCTTTTATTTTTTGCGCTATAAACAAAAATAGAGCAACAATTTTGAAAAAAATGCTATATTTTTTACTATAATAAATATCTAAACAAGAAGTAAAATAATACCGCGCTAATAAAAAATAATAATAAAAGTTGAAAGCAGTAGCAAATAACCATCAAATATTGCTAAGGAAATCAAACATAAAAATAAAAAATGCTGCGCTAAAGGGTCCCTATATTATGAACCCTCCAAATGGAATGTGATGACAGTGCTATGATTAATAATTGCCAAACCAGCAAACCCTAAAGCCCGGTCTTTAGGGTTTGCTGGTTTGGCTATTATTAATCATAGCACTGTTTGTGATATATTCGTTTTTTCACTAAATTTAAGTGCAGACCTGTTTTCAGCGCTTTGATATAGTGCTGTGTCATCACATTCCATTTGGAGGGTTCATAATATAGGGACCCTTTAGCGCAGCATTTTATAATAAATATCCCCCAAAAATATATAAAAAAAAAATTTTTTCCTCAGTTTAGGCCGATACGTATTCTTCTACATATTTTTGGTTAAAAAATGGCAATAAGCGTTTATTGATTGGTTTGCGCAAAAGTTATAGTGCCTACAAAATAGGGGATAGTTTTATGGCATTTTTATTAATTTTTTTATTTTTTATTAGTAATGGCGGCGATCAGCGATTTTTATTGTGACTGCGACATTATGGCGGACACGTCGAACAATTTTGACAAATTTTTGGGACCATTGGCATTAATACAGCGATCAGTGCGATGCAAAAATGCATTGATTACTGTAAAATTTCACTGGCAGTGAAGGAGTTAACCACTAGGGGGCAGTGTAGGGGTTAAGTGTGACATATGTGTTTTTTTTTACTGTAGGGGGCGTGTCTTGGCGTGTGACATCACTGATCGTCTTTCCCTATGACAGGGAACAGAGGATCAGTGACAGCCTCACTAGGAAGCACGGGGAGAGGTTTGTTTACACAGACCTCTCCCCGTTCTTCAGCTCTGTGACCCGACCGCAGGACACCGGGGCCACGGTCACGGAGCTCAGGACCGGGTCGCGAGTGCACCACATACGGCTGGGCTCTTAAAGAGCAACGTACCTGTACGTGCTTGTGCCCGACGTATATGTGCATGAGGCAGTCCTTAAGTGGTTAAAGTGGTTGTGAACTCTTATGCCCCATACACACAGTCGGAAATTCAAACGGAAAAAGTCCGATCGGATTATGTTGTCAGAAAATCCGATCGTGTGTGGGCTCTATTGGACTTTTCCGACGAAAAAAGTTTGAGAGCTGGATCTAAAATTTTCCGACAACAAAATCTGATCTGACTTTTTCCGATCGTGTGTAGAGAATTCCGACCCACAAAGTGCCACGAATGCTCAGAAAAAATTTGGAGACGAAAGCTATTGGCTACTGGCCTCTACGTAGTCCCGTCGTACGTGTTGTACGTCACCTCGTTCAGAATGATTGGATTTTCAGGCAACTTTGTGTGACTGTGTGTATGCAAGACAAGTTTCGGCCAAAATCCGTCTGAAAAAATCTGTCGGAATGTCCGACCGTGTGTACGGGCATTACATATATCCAATGAAGAGACTGGCTTCAGGTCATAAACAAATCCTTCTACATAAGTTGTACCTGTGTATCTGCAATCTTCTCTACATATGTCCAAAGTCCAGAACTTTTATAGCTTGTCTGAGCTGTTGGAAAAAAAAGAGTACAGAGAGCTGAAGTTACACTCTACAGAGCTCAGTGAGGAGAGCTCTGAGAGCTGATTGGAGGGAAGGGACACCCCCCCCCCCCTTTCACATAGCACACAGGAACATAGCTGAGGCTATCAATCATCTGAAGGTTCCTCCCTGTCACCTTTTTTCTCTTGGTGTCATAAAAACTTGATTTAAAAGCGATTCATGGGGATAGAAGAGAAATGAAGCAGCAGACAGAAAGGACACAGTGGGGGTTATTTACTAAAGGCAAATCCACTTTGCACTACAAGTGCAAACTACAAATTCAAAGTGCACTTGAAATTGCACTGTAGATCCGAGGGAGACATGCAAGGAAAATAAAAAAAACAGCATTTTAGCTTGCACATGATTGGATAATAAAATCAGCGGAGCTTACACGCATTTTAGATCTACCCCTTAGATTTACAGCGACTGCACTTCCAAGTGCAATTTCAAGTGCACTTTGCACTTGTAGTGCAAAGTGGATTTGCCTTTCGTAAATAACCCCCATAGTGATCCTAATTGAGACAAGTACACACTATAGAGGGATATGCTCTGTTAATATTTAATGTCTGAGGATTACAACAACTTTATTGACACCATCAGTGTAATCCAGTATTAGGGTCGAGAGTGGGTGGGATATGCCTTTGGTGATGATGACATTTTTTTTAGCCTCTAAGAGGCTAATACACAGTGCCTTGATAAAGTAATCATACCGCTTGACATTTTTCACATGTCATGTTACAACCAAAAACGTTTTATGTGATAGACCAACACAAAGTGGGACATAATTGTGAAGTGGAAGGAAAATGATAAATGGTTTTCAAAATGTTTTACAAATATGTGAAAAGTGTGGGGTGCATTTGTATTCAGCCCCCCTGAATCAATACTTTGTAGAACCGCCTTTTACTGCAATTACAGCTGCAAGTCTTTTTTGGGGATGTCTCTACCAGCTTTGCACATCTAGAGAGTGACATTTTTGCCCATTCTTCTTTGCAAAATAGCTCAAGCTCTGTCAGATGGATGGAGAGCGTCTGAACAGCAATTTTCAAGTCTTGCCACAGGTTCTCAATTGGATTTAGGTCTGGACTTTGACTGGGCCATTCTAACACATGAATATGCTTTGATCTAAACCATTCCATTGTAGCTTGGCTGTATGTTTAGGGTCATTGTCCTGCTGGAAGGTGAACCTCCTCCCCAGTCTCCAGTGTTTTGCAGACTTGAACAGGTTTTCTTCTAAGATTGCCCTGTATTTGGCTCCATCCATTTTCCCATCAACTCTGACTAGCTTCTCTGTCCCTGGTGGAGAAAAGCATCCCCATAACATGAAGCTGCCATCACCATGTTTCACAGTGGGGATGGTGTGTTCAGGGTGATGTGCAGTGTTCATTTTCCGTCACACATAGTGTTTTGCTTTTAGGCCAAAAAGTTCAATTTTGGTCTCATCTGACCAGAGCACCTTCTTCCACATGTTTCCCCCACATGGCTTCTCACAAACAGTAAATGGGACTTCTTATGGCTTTCTTTCATAACTGTACTAAATGCTTTGTATGCAATAAAGCTGCTTTAGTTTGTAGCAATGGGTCTATTTAAAACATTAACCACTTGACCACTGGGCACTTAAACACCCTTAATAACCAGACCAATTTTCAGCTTTCGGTGCTCTCACACTTTGAATGAAAATTACTCATTCATACAACACTGTACCCATATGAAATTTTTGTCCTTTTTTTCACACAAATAGAGCTTTCTTTTGGTGGTATTTAATCACCTCTGGGTTTTTTATTTTTTGCGCTATAAAAGAAAAATGACTGAAAATTCAGTAAAAAAAATGAATTTTTCTTCGTTTTTGTTATAAAATTTAGCAAATTTGTAATTTTTCTTGATAAATTTTGGCCAAAATTTATACTGCTACATATCTTTGGTAAAAATAAGTACAAATTGGGGTATATTATTTGGTCTTTGTGAAAGTTATAGAGTCCACAAGCTATGGTGCCAATATCTGAAAATTGATCACACCTGAAGTACTGACGGCCTATCTCATTTCTTGAGACCCTAACATGCCATAAAAGTACAAATACCCCCCAAATGACCCCTTTTTGGAAAGAAGACATTCCAAGGTATTTGGAAAGAGGCATGGTGAGTTTTTTGAAGTTGTCATTTTTTCCCACAATTCTTTGCAATATCAAGATTTTTTTTAATTTTTGTTTTGTTTTTTTTTCACAAAATTGTCATATTAGCAGGTTATTTCTCACACACAGCATATGCATACCACAAATTACACCCCAAAACACATTCTGCTATTACTCCTGAGTACGGCGATACCACATGTGTGAGACTTTTACACAGCGTGGCCACATACAGAGGCCCAACATGCAGGGAGCACCATCAGGTGTTCTGGAGCACCCAGGACAATTCTGACATTTCTCTCCTACATGTAAAAATCATCATTTATTTGCTAGAAAATTACATAGAACCCCAAAATATTATATATGTTTTTTTTAGCAAAGACCCTAGAGAATACAATGGCGGTCGTTGCAACTTTTTATCTAGCACGGTACTTGCGCAGCAATTTTTCGAACGTGTTTTATTTGGAAAAAAAATGTTTTGTGCTTTACAAAAAACAAAACTGTAAATTTAGCCCAATGTTTTTGCATAATGTGAAAGATGAAGTTACGCCGAGTAAATAGATACCCAACATGTCACGCTTAAAAATTGCACACGCTCGTGAAATGGCGCCAAACTTCGCTACTTAAAAATCCCCATAGGCTTTAATTTTGTTTACTGGTTACATGTTTTGAGTTACAGAGGAGGTCTAGGACCAAAATTATTGTTCTCGCTCTAACGTTCGCAGCGATACCTCACATGTGTGGTTTGAACACCGTTTTCATATGTGGGCGGGACTTACGTATGCGTTCGCTTCTGCGTGCGAGCACACGGGGACAGGGACGCTTTAAAAAAATATATATATATTTTATTGTTCATTTTACTTTATTTATTTTAGTTTGACCCTTTTTTTCCCCCCAAAAATTTTTTTGATCACTTTTATTCCTATTACAAGGAATGTAAACATCCCTTGTAATAGGAATATGGCATTACAGGTCCTCTTTACAGTGAGATATGGGGTCAATAAGACCCCACATCTCACCTCTAGGCTGGAAAGCCTGAAATAAAAAAAAAAAAAAAAACGATCCTGGCTTTGATCGTAGCGAGTATCGCAGGGTATTGTTGGGTATTGCAGGGTATGGCAGAGTATCGCAGGGTATTGCAGAGTATCGCCGGGTATTGCAGAGTATCGCAGGGTATGGTAGAGTATCGCAGAGTATCGCCGGGTATTGCAGAGTATCGCAGGGTATGGTAGAGTATCGCAGGGTATCGCAGAGTATCGCCGGGTATCGCAGAGTATCGCAGGGTATCGCAGGGTATGCAGGGTATGGCAGGGTATGGCAGGGTATGCAGGGTATCGCAGGGTATCGCAGAGTATTGCAGGGTATCGCAGAGTATGCAGGGTATCGCAGGGTATGGCAGGGTATCGCAGGGTATGGCAGAGTATCGCAGGTATGGCAGGGTATGGCAGGGTATGGCAGAGTATCGCAGGGTATGGCAGAGTATGGCAGGGCATCGCAGGGTATGGCAGAGTATCGCAGGGTATGGCAGAGTATCGCAGGGTATGGCAGGGTATGGCAGGGTATGGCAGAGCATCGCAGGGTATGGCAGAGCATCGTAGGGTATGGCAGGGCATCGCAGGGTATGGCAGAGTATCGCAGGGTATGGCAGAGCATCGCAGGGTATGGCAGGGTATGGCAGGGTATAGCGGGGTATGGCAGAGTATCGCGGGGTATGCAGAGTATTGCAGGGTATCGCAGAGTATGGCGGGGTATGGCAGTGTATCGCAGGGTATGGCACAGTATTGGGGGGTATGGCACAGTATTGGGGGGGATGGCAGAGAATCCATCCATCCATGCTCAGCCATCCCTCCATCGCAGGGTATGGCAGAGTATTGCGGGGTATTGCAGTGTATTGAGGGATGGCTGAGCATGGGGGGTGGTGGCAGAGCATTGCGGGGTATGGCACAGTATTGCGGGGGTATGGCAGTATATTGGGGGGTATGGCACAGTATTGGGGGGTATGGCACAGTATTGGGGGGGATGGCAGCGAAGCCATCCATCCATGCTCCGCCATCCCTCCATACCCTGCAATACCCAGCAAGACACTGCAGGCTATTGCTGGGTATTGCAGGGTATGGAGGGATGGCTGAGCATGGATGGATGGATGGAACGGTGGTGGCAGAGCAGGCTGTGGGCACTACAGATCCCGCCCCCAGCACTGCTGCCACCGATCCCTCCCCCTCTCCTCTCATACTGTACCGATCGGTACAGAGAGAGGAGGAGAGAGGAACCGGCGTCATCAAATGACGCCGGTTTGCTTACATGTGATCACTCCGTCATTTGACGGAGCGATCACGTGGTAAACGGCCGCGATGAGCGGCCGTTTACCGTGATCCATGATCCGCCGGGTCCTCTGGTCCCGGGGATCATGGATGCTCTCGAGTGCGCGCACCAGGGGGCGCGCAAGAGCAGAATTCTGTGAGGCCGTTAATTAACGGCCTCCCAGAGTTAAGCAACCGCCCTGTAGCCGTTTTTTTTAAATGTGACGGCTATGGGCCGGTTGTTAACTGGTTAAAGGGGGGGGGGGACTGACTGGGGGAGGGGACCGATCGGTGTCCCTATGTACAAGGGACACACCATCGGTCTCCTCTCCTCTGACAGGACGTGGGTCTGTGTGTTTACACACACAGATCCACGTCCTGCTCAGTTACCGGGCAATCGCGGGTGCCTGGCGGACATCGCGGCCGCCGGGCACGCGCATCGGGTCCCCAGCTACGCGGCGGGAACGCGCGCCTCCTAGTGGCCTAAAAGTGAGTGCCGTCATATGACGGCGACCCGTCACAAGAGCTGCACCGCTCCGCCGTCATTTGACAGTGAGCGGTCAGCTACAGGTTAAACTTACAAGTGCTTTTTTTACCACTTTTTTCCTTTATATTGGCTTTTGGAATTTACAAATGCAGCAATTTAGAAATCAGATGAAAGGTTTAGCACTGGAAAACACTTTTTGATGGATAAAAAGTACATTTTATACACATCTATATAGATCAGACTAAAATGAGGGACAGAGGGACATTGCCCCAAATCAGGGACAGTCCCTTGAAATCAGGGACAGTTGGGAGCTATGGATACGTTTTTCATGTATATCTGCAGTCTTCTCTTCTCTACACCCCTTCAAAAGGGCAGATCATGTTAAAAATCTTTCTCCATCTGTCAGGAGCTCAGAGGAGGGGGCGGAGTGGCTGCAGTTAGTGCATTAAAAATGATTGGAGGAAAGGAACACACACCCCCCCTCTACACAGCACAAAAAATGTACTGTGAGTAACCCAAACTGCATTCTGAGCCCCCCCACAAATTTATCAAATTTTTGGGGAAAAAGTGACTCATGCTAATAATAAAGGGACTAAGCGACACTTAGTGCTTTGGAGAGAGAGAAGTAAACACTACAGATATACAGTATGTGCTTTGCTCAGATTCCATGACTGAGGTTTACAGCCACTTTAACGTAAGGCTGGAATGGATATAATAAGACATAATAAACAAGAGCTGAATTATTTACCTTTTTTGGAGAAAATGCTGTTGGGAGCCCAGTCCAATGCTGCTCCCAAGGCCAGAAGTCGGGACATATCATGTCTGCTTGGATATAAAAACAACACGGAAGGGAACCTGGCACATCATCTTCTCTAGGAAATATAAGTATTTCTCCTTCTGTTATTTCTAATTTATCCGTACCAACAACTGCAACTGCGATAGCCTTACGTGAATGTTTGTGTGTAAGTCAACTTTATTGCTACGTTAAGCACATCAGCCTTGTACTTAGAATGGAGGATGTAAAAAAAAGATGTTCTGTACAGGAGTGGATGGCTGCGAGCCTCTTAGGAACTATCCACGAGCAGTTTGAAAATAAACCAGAGATGGTTTAAAAGAGAAGTATGATCAAAGCTTTTTAGGTCATACTTCTCTTGGGTGTTACGGGAGTGCACTTACTTTTGCTCTCCTGTGACCCAGAGCCAGCAGACAGTGGGCTAAAGCCTGCTTTTGGCTGATGTCACAGAGCCGCTTCAGGCTCTGGAAGGACCCCGGCAATATTGTCAGGATTCACCCAGCTGCCTGATTGACAACTAGCTCTAGACATCTGAGAGCCAAAGCCAGCTGCGTCCGCCCCCTCGCCAGCTTGGTGCTCCAGTGAGCGCTGTAGGGACAGAGCAGAGAGCGGTGACTGACGGTCACTAGTCTCTGCTCGGAGCTGACTGAGAACTGAGCGATCAGCGGTCATGTGAGCCCTCAGTTCTCAGGCTTAGAGCCGGCGGGGGAGTATATAGGTTTATTCATTTATTTTATCTACCCCAAACTTCTCTTTAACCGCTTCCCGACTGCCTCCTGCACATATACGTCGGCAGAATGGCACGGCTAGGCAAAAGCACGTACAGGTACGTTGCCCTTTAATTGCCTAGCCGTGGGTCGCGCGCGACCCGACAGCGGCGCGCCCGCGACCCGGTCGGGAGCTCCGTGACCCCGACCCCGGCCGCGGGACCAGCGGACCCGATCGCCGCTGGTGTCCCGCGATCGGGTCACGGAGCTGAAGAACGGGGAGAGGTCTGTGTAAACAAACCTCTCCCCGCGCTTCCTACTCTGCCTGTCATTGATTGGCTGTTCCCGGTCATCGGCAAAGCCGATCAATGACGTCAGACGTCAGCCCCGCCCCCTGATGTAAAAAAAACACACACACGTCACAGCCCATAACCCCTCCCCTCCCCCTAGTGGTTAACTCTTTCACTACAACTGTGATTTGTACAGGAATCAATGCATTTAAATAGCACTGATTTCTGTATAAATGACAATGGTCCCAAAAAAATGTGTCAAAAATGTCCGATGTGTCCGCCATAATGTCGCAGTCACAATAAAAATCGCTGATCGCCGCCATTACTAGTAAAAAAAAAAATATTAATAAAAATGCTATAAAACTATCCCCTATTTTGTAAACGCTATAACTTTTGCGCAAACCAATCAATAATCGCTAATTGCGATTTTTTTTTACCAAAAATATGTAGAAGAATACGTATCGGCCTAAACTGAGGAAAAAAAATGTTTTTTTTATATATTTTTTGGGGGGATATTTATTATAGCAAAAAGCAAAAAATATTGCATTGTTTTCAAAATTGTCGCTCTATTTTTGTTTATAGCGCAAAAAATAAAAACCGCAGGGGCGATCAAATACCACCAAAAGAAAGCTCTATTTGTGGGAAAAAAAGGACGCCAATTTTGTTTGGGAGCCACGTCGCATGACCGCGCAATTGTCAGTTAAAGCGACGCAGTGCCGAATCACAAAAAGGGGCCTGGTCCTTTGGCTGCCAATTGGTCCGGGCTGAAGTGGTTAAATTATTACACAAAATTTTAAAACGAATAACACCACCAGCACCGCTACTTGATAGGATCAGATGATTCATTGCTTCAGGCATTTACATCTTCTCTTCTTAGCCAGCTGGGCCCAGTAATGCACACTTGATAGTTGGTTGCTGAGATCTTAATGGCATGCCCATGCATTAGTAAAAGGATGGGTAGTTCATTAAAGATGATGTATCTCTATAGTGCATGTGCAGTACTGCCAGCTAAGAAAAGAAAATCTATACAAAGCTGGAGTGTCGCATGGCTCTTCCACCGGAAGCAATAAAATATTTCACCTGAGATCTGTACTTTTCATTACTGCTATGGTGGGAAACGATCTAGCCCTGGAGCCCAACATGCAGCCACATGCAGCCCACTGGCTCTCTTTATGTGATCTGCTATGTCCAACACCCTGCCAGTGCTAGGACTCTATGCCAGGGGGCTCAAACTGGCGGCCCTCCTGCTGTTGCGAAACTACAAGTCCCATGATGCATTGCAAGGTTGACAGTTACAAGCAAGACTCCCACAGGCAGGGGCATGATGGGACTTGTAGTTTCACAACAGCTGGAGGGCCACCAGTTTGAGACCCCTGCTCTATGCATTTCCACAATGAAGCAGATACTGTCTGATTTTTTTACCCAGCATTAGAAGTATAGTCCCCACCTAACATTGTCAGGCAGAGAGAGCAGCATAGGAGGGGGTGAGCATTTAAGTAAACAGTGAGGAGGGTAACGGCACTGCCACTTGCATATTAGCATTTCAAATAGACAAAATTGATCTTTAAAGTGGAGTTCAACCCAAAAAAAAAATGTTTCATTAATGTGCATGAAAAAAAAAAAACATTTGGAAAAAAATATTTTTTTTTTACTTGCCTTTTTATGCCTGTTGCTATGTGGTCCCTCGAAATCTGCCTCCTTCAGCGCCTGGGCTCCTGACGTCACTTCCCTCAGCGCAGGAAGGGAGATCGCCTCTCCTCCCTCCCTCTAGGGCAATCACCTGGGACACGTGACAGGTCAGTCGTGGCGTGGCGTGGCTTGCGCATGTGCAGTGGGTGCCCCGGCTGTGAAGCCACAGCCAGGCGCCCACAGTCAAAATGCCGGCACTGCCGAGCGGAGGGGGGAGACGGGGCTTCGATCCCCCGCATCGCTGGACCCTGGTACAGGTAAGGGTCCGATTTATTAAAAGTCAGCAGTTGCAGTATTTGTAGCTGCTGACTTTTAATTTTTATTTTTTTAAGCGGAACTCCTCTTTAAGTTTCACTTTTGTAGAATTCAGATTTAAATTAGCAATTTTCAGACTTCACAATGGCTTAGATCAGGGGTAGGCAACCAGTAGCCCTCCAGCTGTTGTAGAACTACTTTTCCCATGAAGCATTGCAAGGCTGGCAGTTACAATTACAATTGAGGCATGGTGGGACTTGTAGTTCTGCAACAGCTGGAGGGCCCCGGGTTGCCTACCCCAGGCTTAGATGAAAGCCCTGCAAACTGAACCCAGGCACATTTACTTATCCCTTAGGCTAAGAAGTAGAGGCACTAGCAGAAATGCAAGCAATGTGTCACTGTCCTTAAACTGATGTCAGATGACCACTTTAGGCATATAATGAAACAAATAGATTAATTGCTTTCTTGATGTTATCTGTAATTATCTTGTGAGGTCGCCTTTTTTTATTTTTATTTTTTTTTGGGCTACTTCAGTTAAACTTATGTGAGAGACCTAAATCAACTTATGCGTTCATATCTGTCCCTTCTCGTTTTCACATCACTGTAGCCTTTTTTCTTTTTACATCCTTTTTTTTTTTACTTGCCATTTTATTTGCTTCTTTTATCCTTGGATATATTATTCTTTTAATAAAAATAGATACTTTTGTATTTGACAATTCAAATATAAGGACTAAAAGCCCACATTCAGTACTTGCTTTTTTTGTTTAGTTATAATAACCAATTTAACCACTTATCCCCAAATCCCCCCCCCCCCTCCAACCCCCCCCCCCAACCGGGCCTTGAGGCGATTCGGTTCGCATTGTAGTGCTATACAAATTATTCATTCATTTATTCATTCAACCGCATCCAAACCCCCCCCCCAACCGCCTCCACAGGTAATTTCTAATTACTTACTCATTTTAACTCAATTTGACCTTTATCCAAGACCTATAACTGGGGCCTTAATGCTTCTGCATAACTCCAGGTTTCTTTAAATTTTCTCCAACTCTCCCACTTTTCTTTAACCCCCCTGGCGGTAATCCCGAGTCTGGCTCGGGGCAGGAACTTCAGTACCAAAAGCGATAACCCCGAGCCAGACTCGGGCTTGCATTGCAGGATACGGGGGGGGGGGGGTTACTTACCTTATCCCCTGGATCCTGCGATGTCTCCCCGCTGTGTGAGCGAGCCGTCTGCTCGCTCGATTCACACGGTGCCGAGTGCCGCTGATCTCCGTTCCCTGCGACGTTACGACGCACGGGAGCGGAGATCGGCGCCAAATTCTAAAAAGTTTAAAAACACAACACATACAGTACTGTAATCTTACAGATTACAGTACTGTATACAAAAAATACACATCCCCTTTGTCCCTAGTGGTCTGCCCAGTGCCCTGCATGTCATTTTATATAATAAAAATATTTTTTTCTGCCTGGAAACTGGAGATTGTCCATAGCAACCAAAAAGTGTCCCTTTATGTCAAAAGTGGTTTTAGACCAGCTAGAAAACAGCGATAATAAATTAGAATCACAATTTATCATCAAACACTAAATTTAATAACAGCGACTATTCTGCAACTGAGCAAATTTCAGTGTTTTTGATTTGATTCCATATTGAATCATTTTTATATATATTTTTATTTTATTATAATTTATGATTTTGTGTTTCAAACTTTATCATACCCGGGATGTCTACTAGACTCTGGTTCGGACAGATTTAAGTGAGTTATTCATAAGAATTGCACGCCTACAATATAAAAACGCCAAATTTCCATGCAAAATAATTGTACCGCTTTCAGCACAAAATTCCAGACAGAATCATACCGCCAAGGAGGTTAATTCCCCCGTTTTTTTCCTCTATGTTATATTTCAGACATTCCATAATATAAGTTTTCTCTACCTCATCTATCCATTCCCAAATAGGTGGGCTTTCGAGTTCCCACCATCTCTTGGGGATGAGTCTTTTTGCAGCGTTTAATAAATGAGGGACAAGTGATTTTTTTGTATTGCTCCAACCCTTGTGTTGTGGCGTGCATCAAGATTACCCATGGATCATGAGGTCGCTTTTTATGAAGAAAAACACAATAAATTATTTAAAAAAAATTAAGAATCGTAGTTATCCCGGCCAGTGGCGTCGCTAGGGGGGTGCGGTGGTTGCGGCCTGCATGGGGAGACACCAGGGGAGGACTGAACCGGGCCGCTCTAAAGCACCCTGAAAGGCCAAACTGCTTCCGCTGCAGACATGCAGGGCTGGCAGAAAACTCGCAGCTCCATCCACCTGCTTCTCTCCTCCTCCTTCTGCAGGTGGCTCAGGAGCTGCAGCTGTCCTGGTGGGATCACCACACTGCTCCGTCCACCTGCCTGAGCATCGCACATCCCTTCTCCGGCCCCTCTCTCTCTGCGTGTGCTCAGTCTGTGAAACCGACCGCCATATTGAAAGAGAAGCCACTGACTGAGCTAGTGAGCCCCAGAGACTATCGGAGAGAGTGAGCAATGGAGTGAGCAATGACCAAATCCTGCCCCCCTCTCTCTCTGCCCCCCTCTCTCTCTGCCCTTCTCTCTCTTCCCCTCTCCCTCTCTCTGCCCCATCTCTTCCTGCCCCATATCCTTCTGCCCCCCCTCTCTCTCTGCCCCCCTCTCTCTCTGCCCCCCTCTCTCTCTCGCTCTCTCTGTCCCCCCTCTCTCCCTGGCCCCCCTCTCTCTCTGTCCCCTGCCCCCCTCTCTGTCCCTGTCCCTGCCCCCCTCTCTGTCCCTGCCCCCCTCTCTGTCCCTGCCCCCCTCTCTGTCCCTGCCCCCCTCTCTGTCCCTGGCCCCTCTCTGTCCCTGGCCCCTCTCTCTCTGCCTCCCTCTCTCTCTGTCCCCCGCCGCATCTCTCTCCCTGTCCCCATCTCTCTCTCTCTCTCTCTCTCCCCCCCTCTCTCTCTCTCTCTCTGCCCTCCATCTCTCCCTGCCCCCCTCTCTCTCCCTGCCCCTCTCTCTGCCCTCCATCTCTAGCTTTATTTGTGTTAGCGTGCACGAGCTGAAGGCCACAAAGAGTTGGATTTGCATCAACAAAGCTGCCAGAATGCTGATCGATGAGGGTGCTGGTGGTTTTTCCCCCTGAAGAAGGTGTTCTCTGTAGCATCTTAGTATAATGTTCCTTGTCCTTGTGAGAAATGCTGTGTTTTGTGTTTCTGCACACATTTCATGGTTCTATCACACAGGCTGGAAAAGCATTCTGGTAACCTCATTTAGCAGGACTAGGGAACTTCTGCTTCCAACATAATGACTTTTCAGTTTGTTGCCGTTGTTATATGGCACTGAAGACACTTGATCCCCATGTAAGTGGTACTGTGCTGGATAGTTTTGTGACCGGTCTCCGATAACCAGTTCTGCACAGCGGGTGGGTTACTGAACTCAAACATTTACTGTCTGCTGTGTTCAGAGAAACTGGTTTGCTGACATAGGACTCCATTTACAAATCAGTTTTTCCCGAGATTCAGTTGTTATTTCTTTAATACTGCAACTTATTGTCTACTTCATATCTCTTAAAGTAGTTGTAAACCATTAGGCGCCTTTCACAAAGGCTTTCCGATCAGGTCAGTTTTTCAGGCGGACCCGATCAGACCCTCCATCCACTCCTTTGGGGCAGCAGATGTCAGTGCTAACATGTCCACTGACACCCGCTGCTATCCTAACCGGGTGGTGGTGCTATTTTTCATCCGTCTGGCGGATCGAATCGAATGGGATTGGATGAAAACGGACAAGCGGTCCATTTTCATCCGATCTCACCATAGGGGACAGGTCTGTCTCAGCACAGTAAGCGAAGACAGACCTGTCATCCGGCTGCCCAGCGGAAATCAGCGGAGCGATCCGAGCTGAGCTGAGCAAAACGAAGTCTGCCGGGTGGATCGCCCATGTGAAAGGACCCTTACATATACCCAGTGAAGTGACTGGCTCCAAGTGATACACATAGATTAAACAAATCCTCCTACATACGGTGTAGCTGTTTCTCTACAGCCATTCAAAGTGCATCATTTATACAGCTTGTCTCAGCTGTCTGAAAAAAAGGGGGGCAGGGAGCTGAAGTTACACTCTGCAGAGCTCAGTGAGGAGATCTCAGAGAGCTGATTGGAGGGAAGGGACACACCCCCTTCATACAATTCACAGGAACAGAGCTGAGGCTGTCAATCAGCTGGAGGTCCCTCCCCTGTCACCTTTTTTCTCTTGGTGTCGGAAAACTTGTCAGAAGTGACTTATACTGATAGCAGAGGAGGAAAGCATCAGACAGAAATGACACTTAGTGGTTTTCATTGTACACACTTTAGAGGGATATGCTTTGTTCATATTTCATGTCTGAGGTTTGCAACCACTTACAGTGGTTGTAAACTTTTTTTGGTGACTTTTACCTACAGGTAAGCCTAGAATAAGGCTTACCTATAGGTAGTGGAAATATCTCCTAAACATGCGCCGTATTTCACTTGTAGTGCCGATGTCATCATTGGCGCATGAGCTGTGAAGAAACGGACCACCGTGCTGTTTCTTCCCCCAGCGTGTGCCGTGACTGACTGGTGATAATGGTCTATGGAGGAGGGAAGGAAAAAGAGCCATTTGAAATGGTAATAAAATAAACCGCATGCGTGGGAGTGACGTCACGTGACTCCGGCCAATCACAGAGCTGGAGTCCGTTGCCCTTGGAAGTAGGAGGGGTGAAGATGGACGCGGCCTGCTCTGGGGACAGCGCAGGCTTTGTTTGCAGGTAAGTGTCACATAATGGACTAGTATGTGATGCATACTAGCCCATTATGCTTTTCATTTGCAGGCCTTTGCGGGGAGCAAAAGAGGAAGTAAATGCCATCAAGTTTACTTCCTCTTTAAGGGAATGTCATGTTGGCCTGCATTCTCCCCTCTCCCTCTCTCATAATTGGACATTTTATTTTAACTAATGTCATTTATTTCTGCTGCAAAGCTGCACTTCCTCGTTTCTCTCCTAGGCAAGATCTACATTTCCTTCTCCCCGCTTCCTGCATGTGTGCAGATATGTTGTAGGGTTTTTTGTCCTGAGTGAACCCTGTGGCTCAACTGCACATGGTATAGCTTCCCCCGGAACCTGAAAAGCTTCCCTATCTTCGCACATGCCCGGAATGTCATCTGCACATGTGCAGAAGCTCCAAAGGGCTTATACCAAGACCTGAGGGCCAGACAGAGCCCTTTGGCACATCTGCAGGCAGAGCCATACAGAGTGGGACTGAAGTTCTGCCCATAGACTAGTAGATTGAAGGTTTGCTTTTACCATTCGATTTTGAAAATAATTGACTTTCCAAAAAACACATTTACTGTTATGCCGCATACACACAAGTGGATCCAAGATTTTCCGACGGAATTCCGCTCAAGCTTGTCTTGCATACACACGGTCACACAAAAGTTCTCTGAACTTTCGACCGCCAAGAACACGGTGACGTACAACACTACGACGAGTCGAGAAAATGAAGTTCAATGCTTTCGAGCATGCGTCAAATTGTTCCTGAGCATGCGTAGGAATTTTGCGCGTCGCAATTGGTACAGACGATCGGAATTTCCGATCGGAACTTTTTCCGACTGAAAAATTGAGAACCTGCTCTCAATCTTTTGCTGGCTGGAATTCCGCCAGCAAAAGTCCGATGGAGCATACACACGGTCCCATTTTCCGACCAAAAGCTCTCATCGGACTTTTGCTGGCGGAATTTCCGATCGTGTGTACGGGGCATTAGAAAAAAAATTCTGCTCCTATGAATTTTCTTGTCACTGTGGTCAAAAATGAATGTCGATTTGACTAACAATTAGAGAACCGAACAAACATTCTCAGAACAAGAAATTTCAAACGAAATTCTAGTGTGTGGCCAGCTTTTGCCTGCCCTGTATGTAGCGCTATTATAACAATGTCAGTGTTTTTTTATTGGGCCTCATGATAAAGTCAATGCAGAAGTCAATTCACAATGATTACCACACAGGGTTATTGCCTATTAAAATAACCGGCTTCAGGCTGGTGATAATAGTCTATGGAGGAGGGAAGGAAAAAGAGCCATTTGAAATGGTGATAAAATAACATTTTCTGAAAATAAAATATTGATTTTCGGAAATTAGGGCTTTTGACAGATAAATGTTCATTGCATGTGTTAAAAAAAAAAAAGATGACACATCTTAGTGATGTTTGTGAGTTGAACATTTTTAGGAGAAAGTTACAAAATAGGAAGTCACACATCTTAAAGTGATACTAAAGGCTTTTTTTTTTAAGTAACGGAGGTACTTACCTGCTCTGTGCAACGATATTGCACAGAAGGGTTCCTTACCACCTTCTTTTCTGGGAGCCCCCCGTTGGCACAGCCAGTTATCCCTCCTCTGGGTGCTAACGGGGGAGTCCATTAACACACTCGGCATCGGTAAGCCATGCGCCCCCCCCCCCCCCCCCCATTACCACTATGACATGGAGCTAGGTGATTTTTAGGGACAGGACCCGGCGGGTTGAGACAGGTAGTGGGAGTTTTTTTTTTTATCTTAAGGGCTGTGATGGAATGCCTGGCACCCAGCCTGGGTATTTCTGCCAAACAGTGCCTTCTGCCCTCTAAACTAGGGGTCAGCAACCTTTTTCCACTTAAGGGCCGGATTTAGTGTATGTAAATGCATGGAGAGCAGCATTCACCTGCTACTAAATTTAAGATAATAATAATCCTAACATAGTAATAATAACAATACAGGTTTACCTCACTTTAAGGTGCTTCACTAATATAAAGCCAGTTCACCCTGAGAGAGCATGTGGCTAGGGATTAGGATTCTACTGCCCCTCCCCCATCCTGGCACCCTGCCAGCCAGCATGGTCTGGAGATGGGGTTCCTGTCCCTAAGGGTGATGGGGTCCCTGCCCCAAGATGAGAAGGGGTCCCCGTCCCTAGGGGTGATGGGGTCCCTGTCCCCAGATGAGAAGGTGTCCTTGTCCCTAGGGGTGATGGGGTCCCTGTCCCCAGATGAGAAGGGGTCCCTGTCCCTAGGGGTGATGGGGTCCCTGTCCCCAGATGAGAAGGGGTCCCTGTCCCTAGGGGTGATGGGGGTCCCTGTCCCCAGATGAGAAGGGTCCCTGTCCCTAGGGGTGATGGGGTCCCTGTCCCCAGATGAGAAGGGGTCCCTGTCCCTCGGGGTGATGGGGTCCCTGTCCCGAGATAAGGGGTCACTGTCCCTAGGGGTGATGGGGTTCCTGTCCCCAGTGGCGATGGGGTCCCTGTCCCCAGATGAGAAGGGGTCCCTGTCCCTAGGGGTGATGGGGTCCCTGTCCCTAGGGGTGATGGGGTCCCTGTCCCCAGATGAGAAGGGGTCCCTGTCCTTAGGGGTGATGGGGTCCCTGTCCCCAGGTGAGAAGGGGTCCCTGTCCCGAGATGAGAAGTGGTCCCTGTCCCCAGGGGCGATGGGGGTCCCTGTCCCCAGATGAGAAGGGGTCCCTGTCCCCAGGGGTGATGGGGTCCCCCCTATTGCAGTGTTTTCTGTACCCCATAGCAGTGTCCTCTGTCCCCCTTCACATCACTCCCATAGTGTTCTATGCCCCCTCCCCCCATAGCAAGTTTCCTGTGCCCCCAAAGCAGTGTCTTCTGTTCCCGGCACCCCCCACTGTAGTGTCCTCTGTCCCCCACCCCACAAACACACACTGTGTAGGTAGAACACAGGTAGACATTTCGATTTTTATGTTATTATTGGGAATGTTTTAAAGCAGAAATTAAAAAAATATTGTTTTCTATTGAAAATTGATAGTCTTTTTTTGTTTATATCGCAAAAAATAAAAACCACTGAGGTGATCAAATACCACCAAAATAAATCTCTATTTGTGGGAAAAAAGGACATCAATTTTATTTGGGTACAATGTCGCACAACCGCTCAATTGTTAGTTAAAGCAACGCAGTGCCGTATCGCAAAAAATGGCCTTATAAATAAAGCGGAACTTCAGTAATTTTTTCATCTTTCCATCTATTAAATCTTCTGCCCTTGTTTTAACTTTGGATAGTAAAACATTTTATTTTGAATGCCAGTAAATACCTTATACAGCCCACTTCCCATTTCTTGCCTGGTAAAAAGCCTAGGCTTATGACATCGTGCATCTCTCTCTCTCTCTCTCTCTCTCTCTCTCTCTCTCTCTCTCTCTCTCTCTCTCTCTCTCTCTCTCTCTCTCTCTCTCTCTCTCTCTCTCTCTCTCTCTCTCTCTCTCTCTCTCTCTCTCTCTCTCTCTCTCTCTCTCTCTCTCTAAAATAATATGCAAAGTGGTTGGAGGGAAGCTTCAGAATGGCAAAGATGTTTTTATTACAAATGATGTGAGCAGACTGGTCAGAAAGGTTTGAAATGTATGTACAAATCTTCAGGGTACTTACCTTTGCTTCTCTAAAGTTAAAATATCATCATGCCTATTAAATGTGTTTAATCAAAATTATTACAAGCGCTTAATGGAGGTGAGTCACAATATAGTTTCAATTGAATGCTATTAAAGAATGTCTACTGCTTCTTTACTTAATTTCCCACAAATTATTCTTCAGTAAAGATTAACGAATAAAAGGCTGCAAAGTAGAAGTCTATGACTGCGAACTGTAATCAGAATCATTTTTAAACAAATCGGAAGCATTTTCCTGCTTTATGCTAATCATGCAGTTCATTTTATAAAGGGAATGCACTAATTTTAACATAATTTGCATGATGACTTTCTAGTGATAATTTTAGTGTGATGTCAGGAATTTACATTTGTATGCTACACAAATTACTGCATAAAGAGGCTTTAACTAAAAGCACACAGACCGGCAGTGTCAAAGTGCACTTCCAGATGCAGGCAATGCAAGTTGAATAAAGGCTTAATAAACTATACAAATAGATGAAGAAAAATAAAACACTCAACTGAGAACTAACAATATAGTGCCACAATTACTACATCACAAAAGTACAATATAGGCATCTTATATTTTATATTTATTTGACCTTCTTTACAATTCATGACTAATTTTCTGTAGCCTTTTGTTCAATGTGCTTTGCATTATACTTTAAACTTAAAGTGGTGTTGCCCCCCCCCCCCCCCTGGAAATAAAAAAAATCATTAATATTTCCTAAAAAAAATAAAAACATTTGGAATTTTTTTTTAACTCACCTCTAAATGGCTGTTGCTAGGGGGACCCTCATAGTCTGCCTCCTTCAGTGCCTGGGCTGGTGACGTCACTTCCCCTCGGTGCAGGAAGGGCTCAGCTCTGAACCCTACCTCCTGTCAATCATCTGGGATACGTGACAGGTGATTGTGCGGCCACTCACGGCGCCCAGCGCCGCATGCGCAGAGGGTGCCCGGCTGTGAAGCCACAGCCGGGGTGCCCACAGTCACAATGCCGGCGCCGCCGAACGGAGGGGGAGACTAGCGGGGCTTCGATCCCTCGCATCACTGGACCCTGGGACAGGTAAGTGTCCAATTATTAAAAGTCAGCAGCTGCAGTATTTGTAGCTGCTGACTTTTATTTTTCTAATGGGCACCCCGCTTTAATCTACATGCCATGGCTGGTTTTACACATTAAAGCGGTTGTATAGTCATATTTGTAACTTTGACCTACAGGTAACCCTATAATAAGGCTTACCTGTTGGTAAAAAGTATATCTCCTAAACCTGTACGGTTTAGGAGATATTCCCCTTGCAATGAGCCGCTGACTTCAGCGGTGCATGCGCTCCGGGGATTCTCGGCTGAAAGTCCGGCAGACGCCAGACCCTGCCGGGAAGAAAACTGTGTGTGGCGACTTCGCGGCTCCGGCCACTCAGTGCCCGAGCCGCGATACCCAGAAGACACGCCGAGGGAAAATGTCCGCTCCCTCAGCGTGGACCGAATAAGATGCCGGCGCCTCGTTCTAAGGTAAGTATTTTGTAATGAGCTAGTATGCGGTGCATACTAGCTCATTATGCCTTTTCCCTTACAGGTGTAGGAAAAAAAAAAGTCAGCGGGTTTACTACCGCTTTAATGCTCGTACACACAATAGGATTTTCCACCGAAATTTTTTTCGATGGGAGCTTGTTGTCGGAAATTCGGAGCGTGTGTAGGCTCCATTGGACATTTTCCATCGGAATTTCCGACACACAAAATTTGAGATCTGGTTCTCAAATTTTCCGACAACAAAATCCGTTGTCATAAATTCCGATCGTGTGTACACAATTACGACGCACAAAGTTCCACGCATGCTCGGAATCAAGCAGAAGAGCCGCACTGGCTATTGAACTTTTTTCTCGGCTCGTCGTACGCGTTGTACATCACCGCGTTTTTGACATTCGGAATTTCAGACAAGATTTGTGTGACCGTGTGTATGCTAGACAAGTTTGAGCCAACGTCTGTCGGAAAAAAAAAACATGGATTTTGTTGTGGGAAAATCCTATTGTGTGTACAAGGCATAAGATTGGAGTTATGTTTTCCCTGTGTTCAAGAGGGTCCCCCCCCCCCCCCCAGGAGCACAGCACCCCATCCACCCCAAAATATCCCAGAACAGTAAGTCAATAATCCTTCCCCACCCTACTAAAAGAGTACCTGTATTATTATTATATTGTACAAGATTTATATAGCGCCAACAGTTTGCGCAGCACTTAACAAAATGAAGGCAGACATTACAGTTACATTACAATTTGGTAAAAGAGGAATCGGAGTACCTGTGTATCCTTTAGAATAATTTTTCACTTTTCAAGTTTCTTACCCTTTATAACTATATCCAAATCTAAAGAAAAATGTTGACTTAAAGGGGTTGTAAAGGTAACATTTTTTTTCACCTTAATGCATTTTATGCATTGAGGTGAAAAAAACATCTGACAATGCCAGCCCCCCGTTTTACTTACCTGACCCCTCGAAAGTCCCACGCTCGCCCCCGACATCCTCTTCTCCGCTCATCCTGGCCGTTGATTGGCTAGAGTGGATGGATTGAAAGCAGTGCAGCCATTGGCTCGCGCTGCTGTCAATCAGATCCAATGACGTGGCGTGTCGGAGGGCGGGGCTGAGTGATACAGCGAGCGGCTATAGCCGCCAGCTGTATCACGGGAGCGCGCCTACAAGTTCTCCACACCATGCGAGGGAGTTCGCATTAAGGTGAGAAGTACTTGCGGGGGGGAGCAGAGACAGCCGCCGAGGGACCCCAGAAGACCAGGTTCGGGGCCACAGTGGAGGTATAACATGTTTGTTATTTTAAAAAAAAATAAAAATCTCCTTTACAACCCCTTTAAAGTCATTAGTTCAGTAACTAAAGACATTTTTTATGTTTGGATAGAGTGGAGAGGGGTAAAACCACCAATAAGTTGTTTTTTTGCCCCCATTAGGGAGATTCACGCAATGAAAGTGGATGAAAATCTCAAATTTTGGGTTAACCCCCAGAAAAGTAATGGAGGATCTTTCAATGGGGCACTAGTTCTAGTGGCTACCAAGGATTCCTTCACTTTTGAGGGATTTTCATATTTCTTGTTTTGGCTCTAGGAGAGGAATTGAAGGTAAATCTCCCCAGATAGGCACAGATTGAAAAAAAAAAAACAAAAAAAAACCGAAACCTTCATTTACTCTATCCAAAGTGAAAAAAAAAAATGTTTTAGTTCTACTTTAAGGTTCACAAAGAAATGGAAGTCATTGCTCAATCCCGTCTACAAGTGCTAGTTGCTTGCCTGTGTCTGGCTTTAATATTCTGAAGTCATTGACCTGGAGCATTCATCTTGTAAATGAAAGTCAGAGAATAGTTAAAAATGTCTTATGTCAATACTTATTACAAGTCATTGATTCTGTACATATTAAAGCCCTGGGCATCCAGCACTTTCATAAGCAGAGGTCAACAGTGGCAGCCTTTTGACAGGTATACTTTAACCACTTAAGCCCCGGACCATTTGCGATTCGGCACTGCGTCGCTTTAACTGAAAATTGCGCAGTCGTGTGACGTGGCTCCCAAATAAAATTGATGTTTTTTTTTTTCCCCACAAATAGAGCTTTCTTTGGTGGTATTTGATCACCTTTTGCGCTATAAACAAAAAAATTATGTCAATTTTGAAAAAAAAAAAACGCATTATTTTTTACTTTTTGCTATAATAAATATCCCCAAAAATATCTAAAACATTTTTTTTAATCCATCATAAATACTTCATTAATAGAAGCAAATTTCAAATTCATAATGAGATGGTATATGGTCCCGACAAGACTGGCGACCTTCATACCTAAGGCATCCCCTCGATGTTTTCGTGGATGTGGACAACTGGGGACGATGTACCACATATGTCACAGATGTTTCCATTGACGTCCACCCAGAATAAGCCAACCGTGCTGTAGCCGTCTTTCGACTATGGCCCGGTTGGCATGTGGTTAAACCCAAAAGTGCTTTATTTTTTGCCACTAGTATTTCTTTATATTGGCTTATGAAAATTACAAATGTAGCAATTTGAAAATTGGATGAAAGCATTGGGAAACCCCTTTTGAAAGATAAATAGTGCATTTTATATACATCTATATAGATCAGACCAAAATGTGGGACAAATGAGGAGGAAAGAGGGACTTTGTTCCAAATAATGGACAGTTGGGAGCTATGAAATAACTATGTTCTAGTTTCCTTATCTACCAAGGAAGCATTTATCATCTATTCCATTTAAATAAATAGAATTATAAGCCTCTGAATGGTTTTCAACATACCGTATATACTTGAGTCTAAGCCGACCCGAATATAAGCCGAGGCACCTAATTTTACCACAAGAAAAAAGGAAAACGTATTGACTCGAGTATAAGCCTAGGCTAAGAAATGCACAGCTACTGTAAGTGGAAAAGAGGGTCAACAATGCCCATTTGCAGCCTCACTGTGCCCATTTGCAGCCATAGGTCCCCCCGAACTTCAAACTTGGTAGTTAAGGGTTCCTAGATGCCCCCTAGCTGCCTCTCTGAACCCAAAGGGTCCCGAAATGACATTGCTGCAGATAGACACATTTGGCCGACCCATATCTCGGGGCCACTTGGTGCTAAGAACCCCAAATTTGGGCGTGCAAACCCAGTGGAACTATCACTACAACATATTCAATGGGGTTCCTATCACTAAGTGACCCCGAGATACGGGGTCCCAAAGTCGGTTCGGAAAATGTCAAGCACTTTTCTGCAGCAGAGAATGACATTTTCCGAACCGACTTTGGGGCCCCGTATCTCAGGGCCACTTGGTGCTAGGAACCCCGGCTTTGGATATGTTGTAGTGCTAGTTCGGTGTTCCTAGCACCAAGTGGCCCCAAGAGACGGGGCCCCAAAGTCGGTCGCAAAATGTCATTCTCTGCTACAGAAAAGTGATTGACTCGAGTATAACCCGAGGGGGGCATTTTCAGCACAAAAAAATGTGTTGAAAAACTCGGCCTATACTCGAGTATATACGGTAAACTGAAAATTGGTTTTGATGATGGGGGTAACATTTTCTGGGCGGCTGTATATTTTCACACACTTGCATTGGTGGTAATAGTTTCTAATGCTCAGGCAGATTGTAGGGGGATGCACAGTGGGCTTTATTAAGTGAGTTATCTTATCAGCTGTCTGTTTATGTATAGCATTTGATTTACATAGCGCTCCTGGTGATTTCCAGCTGAACAGTTGAGTCTGGAGCGGATCAACCCCGGTCTTTTTTCAGGGCACAGAGCCTGATTCTTTCTAAACAAACACACTGATAAGTGGTGATAAATCTGAGTGCAGACAGTCTTGTTTGGCAGCTTATTTCATTAACTCCTGGTTTCAGCTGGTAAACTTTGAGAATTAAGCAGAGATGAGAGCTCCCTATTCCCTGGGATATTTAAGTGTTGATGTCATCAGTTTAGCGAGATAATGATTCTTAGGACAGATGTCTTCTACTTCCTTTACAATGTGGGAGAAGTTAAAATTTAAACAGTCCTCATTTTGTTTCCTTCTATTTTTACGGGCCGAGCCTAATTATTCTTAAAGCCTCTTTCGTGCCCCATCGTTTACAGAAAGGTGAATAGTCAGGTTGGAAAACACACATCCAGGGAGCATGTATTTATTTTCTTTTGACCTTGGGCTAGTCATTTAGGTTCAACCACCAGAAATGTGTTTTGCTTTTATAGGAATTTAGGTGTCTTGCACACAGGTATAAACTGTTTTTTTTTTGCTAAAAAATTACTTGGAACCCCCAAACATTATACATTTTTTTTCTAACACACACCCTAGAGAATAAAATGGTGGTCATTGCAATACTTTCTGTCACACCGTATTTACGCAGCGGTCTTACAAGTGCACTTTATTTGGAAAAAAATACACTTTTTTTAATTAAAAAATAAGACAACAGTAAAGTTAGCCCAATTTTTTTTTTATATATTGTGAAAGATAATGTTACACCATGTAAATTGATCCCCAACATGTCATGCTTCAAAATTGCGCCCGCTGGTTGAATGGCAACAAACTTTTAGGCGATGTTCTACAGAAAATTCTACAGGTTGCATGTTTTGAGTTACAGAGGAGGCCTAGGGCTAGAAATGATTGCTCTTGCTCTATTAATGTGTGGTTTGAACACCGTTTTCATATGCGGGCGCTACTCATGTATGCGTTCGCTTCTGCGCGCGAGCTCGGCGGGACAGGGCGCGTTTAAATTTTTCTTATTTATTTTACCTTTTACTTTTTATTTTTACACTGTTTTAAAAAAAATATGTAAACATCCCTTGTAATAGAAAAAAAGCATGACAGGTCCTCTTAAATATGAGATCTGGGGTCAAAAAGACCTCAGATCTCATATTTACACTAAAATGCAATAAAAAAAATGTAAATAAAAAAAAAAAAAAAAAATGGCCCTTTAAGAGCTATGGGCGGAAGTGACGTTTTAAAGTTGCTTCCGCCCTGCAATATTATGGAGACGGGTGGGGGTCATCTTCCCGCTCACTCGTCTCCATACCCAGCAAGGGGTAAAATCCGATCGCCTCTGCCGCTGCCAACGGCTCCGGTAAGCGGCGGAGGGAGGCCCTCTCCCGCCACCGATAAAAGTAATCTTGCAGCGAATCCGCCGCAGAGACCACTCTTATAGGAAAGCGGACCGCTGGCAGAAGAAGATGATACCTGAGTTATGGCAGCCAGCTGCTGCCATAACAACGATATTCCTCTTCAAATTTAGGACGTATATCGGCGTACGGCGGTCTGTAAGTGGTTAATAAACCAGATGTTGAGACAGTATCGCTTTCGGAGTCCTTTTGTCTCCTAAACATATCGAGGCTTCCTAATACTGCATCCGGCATCCTGAGTTGCTGCTGGTGTATTCCATCCACCGCCATAGGAGAGGAACGTCTGGATTTCTTTCTCAGTGGATCAGAGATCCAACCAGGTGCTGTGTGATCTCTCTGAGTAAGAGGGGTCGCTGGCTTTCCAGTAAGCCTCCATTTTTGATTATAGTGATGGGTGTCACTTCAAACACTCTTTTCTCCCATGGGACTTTCTTTGATGGAATCCAGCATTATATGAACTTTTTGTTTGCATAATTGCACTTTATTCACGTAATTTTGCATATGTGTCTTCAAACTTTATCCACAGTTATTATTGTTTATATATAGTAGCGGCTCCGGTGTGAATTGCACAGTGTTCACACCGATGCGATCAAATTCTTCAAATCGCTTTACGTTTTGATAACTGATTGCGGGGTGTCATTAACTTAACATACACTCTGCAATTAGTTCGCGTGAACAGGTTGCGATTTAGACGCGGATTTGCAGCGAATTCACTGTGAATTCTCACCGCATCTAGTGTGAACCGGCCCTCAGTGTGGAGGAAAGGTGAGCGTGATCATTAGGCTGAGAAGTGACAAATTAACTAGATGACATGTTTACAGATTGTGATAACATCTGCTTGAGAACCCGGCTAAGAGACTTCTTTGAACTTCAACAGATAAGTTGAAGTATAGTTGTTCTTTGTTATGAAGGACTTATTTGTAGTGTGTGTACTGTGTTATCTATCTATATATTGATCATAAAACCCTCAATAATAACTCACATTAATGTCAGTGACTGCAATAATAACTCATAGAAAAGTGACGGCAGAAAAAAGACCAAGTGGTCCATTGAGTCAGTCCCATTTTTTTTTTTACATGTTTTGTATTTTTTTTTGTTAAAGTTGTGTTTCCCCCCCAAAAAAAAAAAAAAAATGATTAAAATTCCTAAAAACAAAAAAAAAAAAAACATTTGGGAAAAAAAAAAAATGTAACTTGCCTCTAAATGCCTGTTGCTAGGGGGTCCCTCGTAGTCTGCCTCCTTCAGTGCCTGGGCTGGTGACATCACTTCCCCTCGGCGCAGTCGGTCATGTGGGGCAACGTGACAAGTCCCAGATGACTGCGCGGCGTATCACGGCGCGCGGCCCCGCTCGCGCATGCGCAGTGGGTGCCCGGCTGTGAAGCCACAGCCGGGTGCCCACAGTAAGACGGCCGGAGCGGGGAACGAGCGGGGCTTCGTTCCCCCGCATCACTGGACCCTGGGACAAGTAAGTGTCCGATTATTAAAAGTCAGCAGCTGCAGTATTTGTAGCTGCTGACTTTTAATTTTTTTATTTTTTAAGGGGCACCCCACTTTAACTCTATTTTCTGAGTTTTTTCTTTGTTTGAATCCACTTACTATTGACAGACTCAATACCTCTATTTCAAGCATCATCTACGCTTTTGGTAAAAAAAATTCTAAGATTAGTTTTGAACTTTCCTGCTAGTTTTTTAGTCATGCTCCCATTTTCTTGATCCTGGCTTCATATTAAAAAATACTGAACCCTGTTCACCCCCTTGATGTATTTAAAGGTTTTAGGTATGTCTCCCCTTTCCCTTCTTTCCTCCAGACTGTACATATAAAGTTCCTGAAGTCTTTTCTGATTTGCTTTATCCCTCAGACCTTTCACCATTTTTTGTTCCCTATCTCTGGACTCCTCTTATCAATATCTTTTTGTAAGTGAGGTCTCCGGAAATAGACACTGTATTTTAAACAAACTAAAGATCTATATAGAGGAATCAGGACCTCCTTCCTCCTGCTGATGTCCCCTCTAGTGATGCATCCTAGAATTCTATTCACTTTTTCTACACCCAACATTGGTGTCTGTGACTGCGGTAACAACACCTGCCATTGGTATCAATGACTGCAATAATAACCCTTGACATTGGTGTCAGTGACTGCAATAATAACCCTTGACATTGGTGTCAGTGGCTGCATTAACAATCCCCAATATTTGTGTCAGTGACTGCAATAATGAACCCAGAGGATTGGTGTTAGTGCAGCATATTACCCCCAGGATTGGTGTCAGTGTAGCATATTACCCCCAGGATTGGTGTCAGTGCAGCATATTACCCCCAGGATTGGTGTCAGTGCAGCATATTACCCCCAGGATTGGTGTCAGTGCAGCATATTGCCCCCAGGATTTGTGTCAGTGCAGCATATTACCCTCAGGATTGGTGTCAGTGCAGCAATTATACCCCCAGGATTGGTGTCAGTGTAGCATATTACCCCCAGGATTGGTGTCAGTGCAGCATATTACCCCCAGGATTGGTGTAAGTGTAGCGTATTACCCCCAAGATTGGTGTCAGTGCAGCATATTACCCTCAGGATTGGTGTCAGTGCAGCAATTATACCCCCAGGATTGGTGTCAGTGCAGCATAGTACCCCCAGGATTGGTGTCAGTGTAGCGTATTACCCCCAGGATTGGTGTAAGTATAGCGTATTACCCCCAGGATAGGTGTCAGTGTAGCGTATTACCCCCAGGATTGGTGTCAGTGCAGCATATTACCCCCAGGATTGGTGTAAGTGTAGCGTATTACCCCCAAGATTGGTGTCAGTGCAGCATATTACCCTCAGGATTGGTGTCAGTGCAGCAATTATACCCCCAGGATTGGTGTCAGTGCAGCATAGTACCCCCAGGATTGGTGTCAGTGTAGCGTATTACCCCCAGGATTGGTGTAAGTATAGCGTATTACCCCCAGGATTAGTGTAAGTGTAGCGTATTACCCCCAGGATAGGTGTCCGTGCAGCATATTACCCCCAGGATTGGTGTCAGTGTAGCGTATTACCCCCAGGATTGGTGTAAGTATAGCGTATTACCCCCAGGATAGGTGTCAGTGTAGCGTATTACCCCCAGGATTGGTGTCAGTGTAGCGTATTACCCCCAGGATTGGTGTAAGTGTAGCGTATTACCCCCAGGATAGGTGTCAGTGCAGCATATTACCCCCAGGATTGGTGTAAGTGTAGCGTATTACCCCCAGGATAGGTGTCAGTGCAGCATATTACCCCCAGGATTGGTGTCAGTGTAGCGTATTACCCCCAGGATAGGTGTCAGTGCGGCGTATTACCCCCAGGATAGGTGTCAGTGCAGGTGTCAGAGTAGGTGTCAGTGTAGCATATTACCCCCAGGATAGGTGTCAGTGTAGCATATTACCCCCAGGATTGGTGTCAGCAGCATTTCCAAAGCTTTGGGAATCCAGCGAACCACAGTGAGAGCCATTATCCACAAATGGCGAAGACATGGAACAGTGGTGAACCTTCCCAGGAGTGGCCGGCGCCCAAAATTACCCCAAGAGCGCAGCGACGACTCATCCAAGAGGTCACAAAAGACCCCACAACAACGTCCAAGGAACTTCAGGTGTCAGTGCTGTGGACCGATGAGACAAAAGTAACTCTTTGGAAGGTGTGTGTCCAAGTATATCTGGCCTGTTTTGCTGCTTCAGGACCTGGAAGACTTGCCGTGATAAAAGGAACTATGAATTCTGCTGTCTACCAAGCGTATTACCCCCAGGATTGGTGTCAGTGTAGTGTATTACCCCCAGGATTGGTGTCAGGGTAGCGTATTACCCCCAGGATTGGTGTCAGTGTAGCGTATTACCCCCAGGATTGGTGTCAGTGTAGCATATTACCCCCAGGATTGGTGTCAGTGTAGCGTATTACCCCCAGGATTGGTGTCAGTGTAGCGTATTACCCCAGGATTGGTGTCAGTGTAGCATATTACCCCCAGGATTGGTGTCAGTGTAGCGTATTACCCCCAGGATTGGTGTCAGTGTAGCGTATTACCCCCAGGATTGGTGTCAGTGTAGCGTATTACCCCCAGGATTGGTGTCAGTGCAGCGTATTACCCCCAGGATTGGTGTCAGTGCAGCATATTACCCCCAGGATTGGTGTCAGTGCAGCGAGCGAGAAAAAAGGACAAGTATCAGTGCATTATAAACCCCAGGATTGGTGCCAGGGCTACAGAGATTTGGAGACAAGTGCCTTGTCCTCACACAATGTCACGTTTTTTGAATAAAGCCCTGTATAATACTGGCCTAATCCACACAATGGCTGTCTCCACTGTGTTTGCATGATGGTTGCTTTATGGACATATAGTGCAATATAATACTTTGAAGTTATTAATTCTATGCATCTCTCCTGCCAGCAGAATAGCAGAGACTTTATGGTAAGGCAACCTTTTGATTGAAGCATAATCTAGGAAAGGATTATCATTTATAAACAGCTATATAACAAAAACAGCCACTACTACTGTATACTGACCCAAAGATGTCAGCACATCTTATAACACAGATTCCCAGCAGAGTGAATGGTGACATTATAAGCTCAGTGAACACATGTATAGTGAAGTGAGATGTTTTCATTGATTCACCTGCGGGCACCTGGGCAGTCTGGCACAGCGCTGTGATAAGGGGTCACAACGTCCACTACAGCATGTACCCCACTGCCTGCATTCTGTTTGGAATCTTGAAGGAATCTTCAAGCTGCTAGGATTTCCACCTTCACCTAATGTTCCAGTTGGAATGTTTAAAGTGGTTGTAAAGGCTCAAGGATTTTCCTTCATGCATTCTATGCTTGAAGTTAAAAAACCTTCTGTGGGCAGCAACCCACTCTCCATAAAACCTACCTGAGCCCTATTTCGATCCAGCGATGTGCCTCTGCCCTCTGGGATCTTTACCTCCCCATTGGCTGAGACAGCAGCAGTAGCCATTGGCTCCCACTACTGTCAATCACAGCCAGTGTGACAATGAGGATAGAGCGGGGGGAGGGGCCAACCAATGGAAAAGCGGTGCAGTGGCTTGGAAGCGAGCCTGCTTGGGTGACCCCATAGCAAGCTGCTTGCTATGGGGACACTAGGCAGGAGGGAGGGACCAGAAGCACCGGTGAGGGACCTGAGAAGAGGAGGATCGGAGCACGTAACATGTTTGTTATTTTAAATATAAAAAAAAAAAACATTTAAAAGAGAAGTATGGAAATCCTTTTGAATCATACTTACCTTGCAGGATGCAGCATTAGTCCCCTGCTGGCTCTAATGCCCCGTACACACGGTCAGAAATTCAGACGGAAAATGTCCGATCGGACCATGTTGTCAGAAAATGTGTGGGCTCCATCAGACTTTTTCCGTCTGAATTTCCGACAGAAAAAATTCGAGAGCAGGATCTCAAATTTTCCGACAACAAAATCCTATCGGACTTTTTCCGATCGTGTGTCAAGAATTCCGACGGACAAAGTGCCACGCATGCTCAGATCAAATTTTGAGACCATAGCTATTGGCTACTAATGTGAACGTAGTCCGATCCAACGTCATCACGTTCCGAATGATCGGACTTTCCGATAACTTTGTCTGACAGTGTGTATGCAACACCAGTTTCATACAAAGTCCATCAGAAAAAATCCGACGGATTTTGTGGTTGGATTTTCCGACCGTGTGTACGGGGCATCACACTGAGAACCGAGTGATCTAAAGCCACTGATCACTCAGTTCTGACAGCTCCCTGAGCAAAGAGCTCTTGCCCGAGCCAGGACCGGCTCTGTGATGTCAGCAGGCAGCGCACTTTAGCATGCTGTCTGATGAAAACGGGTCACAGAAGTGCAAAACATTCAAGCTTTGGCTGTACTTCTCCTTTAATATAATTTTAAACTGCAGGATCCTGAGTCCTGCGTGCCACCTGACAGTGAAATAAGTGCCGGCTTTAACACACATGCTGCAGGATGTTGACTCATCATCTGTTTTTATTTCAACTAATTATTCAAATAAATATAATATTTATAATGCACGGATCCAGTTTTCAAGTGTGTAACCCTTTGGATCCTTTTGCATTTGTTACGTACAGACATTTATTATAGTTAACCCTGTTAACGTCATCATCAACTTTCACAAAGTCGGTAAGGTTTTACCCAAGAAGCACCTTCAGTCTCAACGTTTTTTTGGGCAGTCCAAAGTACTTTTTGATATATCAGCTTTGACTAAATGGAATTTTCTCCTAAACTTCAGATTAAATCCATTTAGATACAGCATAATTTTTATCTGAGCCAGAAGTTAATCACATGCAGACTTGGATATAAAATTTTCTCCCGTGTTTTATGGATGGGGTGAAAAAGTATTTATGTGTTGTCATCCAAGCAAGTACTCATAAAGAATTTTATCCCTGTACTGGAGAAATATTTTTTGTTTTAGATCTGCATTAATGGTTCCTGTTATTAGCCTGTATGTCTGTAAATGCTGAGACATAGGTAAACAAGATATTTTGTCTGTATTTTGACCAAAGAACATACTGCTCTATAGATCACACATTTAGTAAAGGTGTAGTTGGTGGGGTGACATTATCCCTTACCAACATGATCCTGGGGAATGCCAAGTTTTCCAAATCTGGCCAGGAGATGCTGCAGTGCAGTGCTGGGAGCATCTTCCCTGAGAAATTTGGAGTACCCTACATTCTTGCCAGATGACATCACCTCCGACTAGGTGCTGTGGGGGTGGAGGTAAGTATTCTTTTTAACTTGTTTTTTTAAGTTTATATTTATGCTGCTTTTCAGAAAAAGGAGGGGGGGGGGGGGGTGAAGGAACTATTTAGCACCCAGGTTGGGTGCTTCCGTCAAGATATGTAGCTTCCCAGGCTGGACCCAGTAACCAGATATTATAGCTGAGCATGCAAGACTAGCCGACATTAGCTTAGATGCAAACTGGAACTCACTTTATTGTAAAATCATAAAGAATATATAGCCAGATCAGATGAGCCTAATCACATTATCGTATTAGAGCTGCACAATTCTGGCTAAAAAGAGAATTACGATTTTTTTTTTGCTTAGAAGATAGATCACGATTCGCTCATGATTCTCGCGGCATAACATCATCTTTCACATTAAAAAAAAAAAAAATTGGGCTAACTTTACTGTTTTTTTTTTATTCATTGAAGTGTATTTTTTCCCAAAAAATTGCACTTGAAAGACCGCTGGGCAAAAACAGTGTGAAATAAAATATTGCAGCAGTTGAAATTTTATTCCCTAGGATCTCTGCTAAAATATATATAATGTTTGGGGGTTCCAAGTAATTTTCTAGCAAAAAATATTGATTTTAACTTAAGAAACAAGTGTCAGGAAAAGATTTACACTTTAAGTGGTTAAACTTCCTGCATTTACACATTGTTTAAAAACTTGGCAGACTGCCTGGATTTTTTTTTCACACAGAAGTTTATCCCTTTGATCTAAGAAGGAAGAGTTAGTTGCAATGTTTCATTTTAAAAACTTGGCAGACTGCCCTGATGTTTTCTTTTGACAGCTGGGTGAGCAGATAAGTCTCTCCACTTGTTATATGAAAGAATCGGCAAACTCTGCAATAGAGGGTTGAATCGAGATCACGATTTTTTAACGATTAATTGTGCAGCTCTATATCGTATGCAAAGAAAACTGTTTATAACAAAAAAAAGGGGGGATGGGGAAAAATATGTAGCAAGTGCCACTGAGGGCACCAAGAAGTCTCCTCAGATCCTGCTTGTCCAGTGTGGACCGTATCACTCTGGTCAAAGCAATATCAACTGATAAACGAAAAAACCTGGTATGTTCCTGTCAAGGCTGGCAGGAACCAGAAGACCAAATGAGTGACACAACATACAAGAAATGAAGGCCTAAATATAAAAAAGTTTACTTTATTGTGAATACAAAAAAGGGATGATGTGATCACATATGATCCAAAATTGGATCAATATAGTGCGTATGACATATGCAGTTATGAAGACACCATATGACTCATCCTGTCAACTGATGAGTCCATGGTGCAGCAACAAATAGGACAATATAAAGACACTGAACAAAAATATACAGACAACATAAAACAATGCGTCCGGACGCCGACAATCTGTGTGTGGAAAGCCTGCACTCTGCAATCATGAGTGTGCGCAGTTGCCAATGACTGCCTATGGGTCAGGGAATCCACACAGAGATCCCGGGAAGGCTCGAGCCCACGGTGGGGACGGGGGGGGGGAAAGGGGGAAGGAGCAGAGCCGATCGGCCCTATAGGCACACTATGCAAGCTGCTTAGGGCCCCGCCACTGTGGGGGGGCCCCCAAGACCCAGCACCCCCCCTGCACCTCTGGCTGGCCGTTTACAGTGCAATGAGGAGAGGTGGGAGGAGGTGGAAGGCGGCAATCGGCAGCTCTATGGTGCCTGAGTGGGCAGCGGGATCTCCCTGGGGTTTGTAGTACTCTCAGTGTATACAGTGGAGAGGAGAAGGGAGGGGCCTCTGACCCAGGCAGGTATCAGTTTCACTTTCACTCTGCTTGAACACTGTTGCTGATGCCCGGGTCAGAGGCCCCTCCCCTCTCTGCTGTATACATTCGGAGATAGAACTACTAGCCCCAGGGAGATCCCCCTGCCTGTGGACACCATATAGCTGCCGATTGCCGCCTCCCACCTCCACCAGCCAGGTACAGGGGAACCATTGCAAGGGGGGGAGTCAGCTGTTTGGGGGCCCAAATGCAAGCCTCTCAAGCAGCTACAACAGAGGCTTAGTGGACAGATGCGCCCTGCTAACAGCCATGAGGTTGTGAGTTCGAATCCTGCTATGTGCCATGCCAAACGTGGAACATGAATTGATTAAAATTGAGCTGGTTGCAGCAAGAATTCAGCAGGGTTGAATTGGTTACAGAAAATATTGTGTATGTGCTGGGCTGGGCTGGGCTGACATGGAAGTGTTCGGACTGCTGTGCTAAAAAAAGGGGATTGGGGATGGTGAGATATGAGTGCATAGTGACATGGGAGTTGGGGAGATAGTCATATAGCTTGCTTGCAAGGACCAGTATACTGTGGGGAGGATATAGAGAAGTTGTGTAGAAGGGATACAGGAGTGTGTGTGGGGTACCCATGGAAGTAGATGGTAAACAATGGGAGTTGTTGGGGATTGATGGGAGGGGTACCCAAAAGAGTAGATAGCAGGAGGTTGGGGTGTCACTTCAGTATGGGAGTAGCAAAAGAAGGGGGAGAAGTACCCAAAAGTGTAGATAGCAGGGTAGGCTAGAGGATAGAGGATAGAGGAGAGCTGGTTGCCTAGCAACCAGCAGGTTGCTCACATGGGATAGAGGAGAGCTGATTGCCTCGCAACTGGCAGTTTGCTTACATGAGATAGAGGAGAGCTGGTTGCCTAGCAACCGGCAGTTTGCTTACATGACAGCTGTGATTGGACACGGCTGTCATGTGATCCTCCCAGAATCCTTTGCGGCTGCTGTGCTCATTTGCATATGCTGCTTGTATCTGATCTGTAGATGATTGGTTATTGATCTGTGTATTGAGCATCGGAATGTTTTGTAACTTGTAAGGGGAATCTGATATTTGTTTCCCAGGACTTTTGATTGGTTTGGATTCTGGAATCTTTATTATCACCATTCCCAGGCTCACCGTGACCTGACATTCTGGCTCTGGTTGTCCGTATATATACTGATCAGGGTCCCCATTGGATTGTCCTGCGGGACGAAGATACACAGAAGAGGACAGAAGAGGACAGAAGAGGACAGAAGAGGACAGAACAGGACAGGACAGGACAGAAGAGGACAGGACAGAACAGAAGAGGACCATTCTTTTCTCAGATCGCTCTTTTTTTTTTTTTTTTTTTTTCTCAGATCGCTCTTCCCTCGGATCGTTCTTACATTAGATATGACACCAGAGCCCCCCCCCCCCCTTACATCAGATATGACACCAGAGCCCCCCTTACATCAGATATGACATCAGAGCCCCCCTTCCCCTGTACTCACTGATCACTAACTGCAAAGAAGTTCCTCATTTCTCTTTCCAGGCTCCACACACTCTGTGTTCGTTCCTCAGCAGTGCTGCTGAGACTGTTCAGTCAGTACCGCTCTCTATTGCCACCTGCAGGCTGGAGGGAGGAGAACACCTAATCCTCTCTCTGAGCCACGATCCTATCTGAATGTGTCCGGTTTTCAGGGGTGCTCAAAACCGGGCACATGATTCAAATCCCGGACTGTACGGGTGAATCCCATACAGGTGGCAACCCTAGGTGGTACCCAAAAGGATCTAGATGGGGGGGGGGGATACCAAAGGGGGGTAGGTTTGAGGGGGGTACCCATGGTAGTAACTAGGGGTGCAGGCGTGAGGAATACCTGTAGATGGTAGGGGTAGCAAAAGAGCAGGGGGAGCCCACCCCCTTACACAGAGCAACCCCACTTTTAACCAGCAACCCTCAAGACAGCTTCTAGTTTGAACAAACCTATTCCAGCGCACACATGCAAAACTGACATTTACCTCCAGCAAGGCTGTTTAAAAGCACCTAGACAGACATTTTCAAAAAACATGGGGATTTGGTCACACCATATTGCTATATGGTGCTTAAGCCCACTTACTGCGACAAAGTACCCCATGATTAGTGGGTCCTACACTATCCATAGATCGGGAGATCCTGCTTCTGCTTCTTTTGAAAATGTCTGTCTAGGTGCTTTTAAACAGCCTTGCTGGAGGTAAATGTCAGTTGTGCGTGTGTGCGCTGTAATAGGTTTGTTCTGTTGTATGGTCTTATGGCAGCACCATCTTTCTGCATTTGTTAGCTTCTAGTTTGAAGCCCCAATTTGAAGTTGCCCCTACATGCCTAGCACACCTTTGATAGACATCTGACTTTTAATGGCCTCCTTTGCTGCACCCTTGAGATGGCTTTGTCCCTCTTAGTTTGCGCCCTCAGTGATAACACCCCTCCCCCTTGCAGCTCACCTTTGACAGACAGCCCACTTCTTGCTCCCCCAATCCCCTCCATTGCTGTACCCATGAGATAGCCTGTCCTTCTATTGTACAGGCCCAATTTCAAGCTCCCCTTCCGGAACCCAACATGCCTAGCTCACGCTTGCTGCAGCCTCTTGTTGTACCCTTGATACACAGCTTGCAACCCCAACTTCCAGACGCCAACACACTTAGGACATTCTTGCTGCAGCCTCCAGGCCAATCACAATCTATTGGGGCATCAATCCAAGCATACCGCTGCCAGGATTTGAAACTCACGACTGCACAAGCCCACAGTAGCACTACTGGCGCATTAACCTGCTGAGCCACAGCCAGCTCTGCTTATGACACCTTCCGAAAACGAGGGCTTTGTTAGACATAGAAATTTGCCAATAACTTTACAGCTGGTTGAGACGTGGGTTCTGTATCTAATATGGCCCTCCTTTTTGGCATCCCTCACAAGCAGCTCTCAGTGTATACAGTGGAGAGGAGAAGGGAGGGGCCTCTGGCAGGTATCAGTTTCACTTTCACTCTGCTTGAACACTGTTGCTGATGCCCGGGTCAGAGGCCCCTCCCCTCTCTGCTATATACATTCGGAGATAGAACTACTAGCCCCAGGGAGATCCCCCTGCCTGTGGACACCATATAGCTGCCGATTGCCGCCTCCCACCTCCACCAGCCAGGTACAGGGGAACCATTGCAAGGGGGGGAGTCAGCTGTTTGGGGGCCCAAATGCAAGCCTCTCAAGCAGCTACAACAGAGGCTTAGTGGACAGATGCGCCCTGCTAACAGCCATGAGGTTGTGAGTTCGAATCCTGCTATGTGCCATGCCAAACGTGGAACATGAATTGATTAAAATTGAGCTGGTTGCAGCAAGAATTCAGCAGGGTTGAATTGGTTTCAGGAAAATATTGTGTATGTGCTGGGCTGGGCTGGGCTGACATGGAAGTGTTCGGACTGCTGTGCTAAAAAAAGGGGATTGGGGATGGTGAGATATGAGTGCATAGTGACATGGGAGTTGGGGAGATAGTCATATAGCTTGCTTGCAAGGACCAGTATACTGTGGGGAGGATATAGAGAAGTTGTGTAGAAGGGATACAGGAGTGTGTGTGGGGTACCCATGGAAGTAGATGGTAAACAATGGGAGTTGTTGGGGATTGATGGGAGGGGTACCCAAAAGAGTAGATAGCAGGAGGTTGGGGTGTCACTTCAGTATGGGAGTAGCAAAAGAAGGGGGAGAAGTACCCAAAAGTGTAGATAGCAGGGTAGGCTAGAGGATAGAGGATAGAGGAGAGCTGGTTGCCCAGCAACCAGCAGGTTGCTCACATGGGATAGAGGAGAGCTGATTGCCTCGCAACTGGCAGTTTGCTTACATGAGATAGAGGAGAGCTGGTTGCCTAGCAACCGGCAGTTTGCTTACATGACAGCTGTGATTGGACACGGCTGTCATGTGATCCTCCCAGAATCCTTTGCGGCTGCTGTGCTCATTTGCATATGCTGCTTGTATCTGATCTGTAGATGATTGGTTATTGATCTGTGTATTGAGCATCGGAATGTTTTGTAACTTGTAAGGGGAATCTGATATTTGTTTCCCAGGACTTTTGATTGGTTTGGATTCTGGAATCTTTATTATCACCATTCCCAGGCTCACCGTGACCTGACATTCTGGCTCTGGTTGTCCGTATATATACTGATCAGGGTCCCCATTGGATTGTCCTGCGGGACGAAGAGGACAGAAGAGGACAGAAGAGGACAGAAGAGGACAGAAGAGGACAGAAGAGGACAGAAGAGGACAGAAGAGGACAGAAGAGGACTCAACTCGACTCATGCAACCAACTCAGCATTGGAGTTCCAGTCACCGCCGGAAGCGTGGAGGATTGGGGGGGTGGGTGGAGCAAAAAGTTCATTCTTTTCTCAGATCGCTCTTTTTTTTTTTCTCAGATCGCTCTTCCCTCGGATCGTTCTTACATTAGATATGACACCAGAGCCCCCCCCCCCCCCCCCCCCCCCTTACATCAGATATGACACCAGAGCCCCCCTTACATCAGATATGACATCAGAGCCCCCCTTCCCCTGTACTCACTGATCACTAACTGCAAAGAAGTTCCTCATTTCTCTTTCCAGGCTCCACACACTCTGTGTTCGTTCCTCAGCAGTGCTGCTGAGACAGTTCAGTCAGTACCGCTCTCTATTGCCACCTGCAGGCTGGAGGGAGGAGAACACCTAATCCTCTCTCTGAGCCACGATCCTATCTGAATGTGTCCGGTTTTCAGGGGTGCTCAAAACCGGGCACATGATTCAAATCCCGGACTGTACGGGTGAATCCCATACAGGTGGCAACCCTAGGTGGTACCCAAAAGGATCTAGATGGGGGGGGGGGATACCAAAGGGGGGTAGGTTTGAGGGGGGTACCCATGGTAGTAACTAGGGGTGCAGGCGTGAGGAATACCTGTAGATGGTAGGGGTAGCAAAAGAGCAGGGGGAGCCCACCCACTTACACAGAACAACCCCACTTTTAACCAGCAACCCTCAAGACAGCTTCTAGTTTGAAGAAACCTATTCCAGCGCACACATGCAAAACTGACATTTACCTCCAGCAAGGCTGTTTAAAAGCACCTAGACAGACATTTTCAAAAAACATGGGGATTTGGTCACACCATATTGCTATATGGTGCTTAAGCCCACTTACTGCGACAAAGTACCCCATGATTAGTGGGTCCTACACTATCCATAGATCGGGAGATCCTGCTTCTGCTTCTTTTGAAAATGTCTGTCTAGGTGCTTTTAAACAGCCTTGCTGGAGGTAAATGTCAGTTGTGCGTGTGTGCGCTGTAATAGGTTTGTTCTGTTGTATGGTCTTATGGCAGCACCATCTTTCTGCATTTGTTAGCTTCTAGTTTGAAGCCCCAATTTGAAGTTGCCCCTACATGCCTAGCACACCTTTGATAGACATCTGACTTTTAATGGCCTCCTTTGCTGCACCCTCGAGATGGCTTTGTCCCTCTTAGTTTGCGCCCTCAGTGATAACACCCCTCCCCCTTGCAGCTCACCTTTGACAGACAGCCCACTTCTTGCTCCCCCAATCCCCTCCTTTGCTGTACCCATGAGATAGCCTGTCCTTCTATTGTACAGGCCCAATTTCAAGCTCCCCTTCTGGAACCCAACATGCCTAGCTCACGCTTGCTGCAGCCTCTTGTTGTACCCTTGATACACAGCTTGCAACCCCAACTTCCAGAGGCCAACACACTTAGGACATTTTTGCTGCAGCCTCCTGGCCAATCACAATCTATTGGTGCATCAATCCAAGCATACCGCTGCCAGGATTTGAAACTCACGACTGCACAAGCCCACAGTAGCACTACTGGCGCATTAACCTGCTGAGCCACAGCCAGCTCTGCTTATGACACCTTCCGAAAACGAGGACTTTGTTAGACATAGAAATTTGCCAATAACGTTACAGCTGGTTGAGACGTGGGTTCTGTATCTAATATGGCCCTCCTTTTTGGCATCCCTCACAAGCAGCTCTGGCCATGGCTGAACCCTGGGTTCTCGATCTAATATAGGCAGAGCCGATCGGCCCTATAGGCACACTATGCAAGCTGCTTAGGGCCCCGCCACTGTGGGGGGGCCCCCAAGACCCAGCATCCCCCCCTGCACCTCTGGCTGGCCGTTTAGAGTGCAATGAGGAGAGGTGGGAGGAGGTGGAAGGCGGCAATCGTCAGCTCTATGGTGCCTGAGTGGGCAGCGGGATCTCCCTTGGGTTTGTAGTACTCTCAGTGTTTACAGTGGAGAGGAGAAGGGAGGGGCCTCTGACCCAGGCAGGTATCAGTTTCACTTTCACTCTGCTTGAACACTGTTGCTGATGCCCAGGTCAGAGGCCCCTCCCCTCTCTGCTGTATACATTCGGAGATAGAACTACTAGCCCCAGGGAGATCCATTGCAAGGGGGGGAGTCAGCTGTTTGGGGGCCCAAATGTAAGAGGGGGGGCTTTCTGGGGACACTAATGTAAGGAAGGGGGCCTCTGGGGACACTAATGTAAGGAAGGGGGCCTCTGGGAACACTAATGTAAGAGGGGGGCCCTGGGGACACTAATGTAAGGACGGGGCCCTCTGGGGACACTGATGTAAGGACGGGGCCCTCTGGGGACACTGATGTAAGAGGGGGCCCCCTGGGGACACTAATGTCAGAGGGGGGCTCTCTGGGGACCCTGTGTAAGGAGGGGCTCTCTGGGGACCCTGTGTAAGGAGGGGCTCTCTGGGGACCCTGTGTAAGGAGGGGCTCTTTGGGGACACTAATGTAAGAGGGAAGGCTCTCTGGGGACCCTGATGTAAGGGGGGGGGGGGACCCTGATGTAAGGGGGGGGGGGCCCTCTCTGGGACCCTGATGTAAGGGGGGGGGGGGGCTCTCTGAGGACCCTGATGTAAGGGGGGGCTCACTGGGGACCCTGGTGTAATGGGAGACTCTCTGGGGACCCTGATGTAGGGGGATACCCTCTGGGGACCCTGATGTAAGTAGGGAGGCTCACTGGGGACCCTGATGTAAGGAGGGGCTCTCTGAGGACACTGATGTAAGGGGGGGCTCTCTGGGGACCCTGATGTAAGGAGGGGCTTTCTGGGGACCCTGATGTAAGGAGGGGCTTTCTGGGGACCCTGATGTAAGTAGGGAGGCTCACTGGGGACCCTGATGTAAGGAGGGGCTCTCTGAGGACACTGATGTAAGGAGGGGCTTTCTGGGGACCCTGATGTAAGGAGGGGCTTTCTGGGGACCCTGATGTAAGGGGATGCTCTCTGGGGACCTCATTCTGTTCTATATTGTTGTACTTATTCTTTGACTGTTTTGTTTAAAGGAGGGAGGATTGTTTTGGGAGCACTGAAGTGTCGGGTGTGACTGTGTGGCAATGGCAAATGGTTTACATAGCTCACGGGTCAAGTAGTGGGCCCCTTAGCAGAATTGTTGCTTAGGGCCCCAGGGAAGTGTGACGGCGTCTCAGGACGTGATGACGTCAACGCGTTTCGCAATTACAGTTGCGTAGCTTCGTCTGGACGTATTGGTGGGGCCTGCGTCGTCCCTTCTTATAGCGCAACACTACGCAGGGATCCCACATCCAAAACTTTTTCTTAAAGGGACAGTGTGTTCAGTGGTATTGTCCATGCGCAGTCTCACAAATAGTGATCTTAATTAACAAAGAGTGGTGATTTTTACCTATTGATACATAGTGGCAGGGATAACAGGGAGGAATTGTATCGGGATGTAAGGGGATTCAAGTGGGGACAAGGTAAACCGACAAACGGGGGACAAGACATACAGGGGAATACCAGATGCCTAAATGCTGGGCATCTAATCATATAAGCTGAATACAATGTATATAATAAGCCGACATGGCTGTGAGTATTCAAATGGGAATACTGGTGTCCCCAGGTATGCGTGTCAATAAATATCTCTAAGGGGGTGTCAAATAAATCCAAAATGATAAGCCTACAGATATATCATACATGATTCTTAAAATGGAGGCGTAAACGTAATATTGTGGTGGGAATAGAGGGAACTAAAATAGCGGCTACATACGGTGACACTCCACATCTGCTACCTGGATCGATGGAATATCAATCCGGGAGTAGGGGTAGTGCCTACCCAAGAGCCAAGAACCCCCTTTAATTGTGGGAACCAATAGTGTGGAAGTAAAGTAAGGATGGAAATGAACTGTATAATGTAATAGAGACAGTAAAAATAAATAAATAAAACTCAGAGTCATGATATACAGGGATGGTGGGACTCCCAGAGGCATGCCGCGATAGGGATCGGAAATGGTGGGTGGGGTAAAAATCCCCAATTTTATTCCTCCTGGAATACATGGAGGTTGAGCTCAGTGTTCATACCCAGTGGATATAGACTTTTAAGGCGATAAATCCACCATTTTTCTTTTTGCAGCAATACGCGATTGAAATCGCCACGTCTGGGGGATAGCTTCAGCATGTAGATGCCCTTCACGGTCATGCCTCTGAGACTACCACCATGGAACAGGGAGAAATGCTTGGCCAAGGGCTTTTCTGTGTCCCTGGCCTTGATCTCCCGCATATGTTCCCCTATTCTGACCCTTAGAGGGCGTTTGGTTTTGCCGATGTATAGTTTACCGCAAGGACAGGTAATAATGTAAATTACCTTTGTGGAAGCACAATTAATGAGGTCCCGAATCTCAAATTCGTTCTCTCCACATGCGTCGTGGAACTTATTGGTTCGATCCACATAGGGGCAGATCTGACAGTGACCGCATTTGAACATGCCCTTACTACGTGGGAAATCCGATAGCCATGTCTCATCCGTTTCATTTTTATATTCTGATTTGACAAGGAGATCTCCCAAATTTTTAGCCCTTCTAGCCACCATATTGGGAGATGGGCCGACTATTTTTGCTAGTCCTGGTGTGCCTGTCAGAATACCCCAGTGTTTACTGAGTATATCACGGACCGTGTCCCACTGGACCCCGTATTGCGTGATTACTCTTGTAAATCCATTTTGCATGTTCCTATTAGCACTGGTCCTTTTTTTGGGGGTAATTGCCAACAGGTCCTCTCTATTGCGGCCCGCTACTTTATTCTTGGCCCTTCTAAGCTGGTTGTGGGTATAACCACGTTCCCTAAATCTTTTATAGAGATCTTTGCTTTCGTTGCTGTAGTCCGTAGATTTGGAACAATTTCGTTTAAGACGGAGAAACTGTCCCACTAGTATACCATCCTTAAGCCACCTGGGATGGTGGCTATCTGCTTGTAGGAGGGTGTTAGCTGCCGTCTCCTTGCGGTAAGTGCAGGTATGGATGGTATCCCCTGAAACAGAAATCCACAAGTCAAGGAAAGGAATCTTCACTTGGCTAAAGGTGAATGTCAACCGGATGTTTAGGTCATTAACATTTAATTGTTCCATAAATGTGTGGAGTTCCGGTAGGGTACCGGTCCATATCAATAGTACATCGTCGATGTATCTTAGCCATGTGTGCACATGGCCAAGGTACATCGAGTTGAGGTATACAATTCTCTCCTCCCAGAAACCCAGGTGTAAACATGCGTATGCCGGAGCCCAGGAGGCACCCATAGATGTCCCTTTGATTTGCTGATAAAACTTGCTCAAAAATTGGAAGCAGTTATTCTCCAGGGCATATTTCAATAACTCCAAAATGAATTAATTTTGGTGGGCACATCCTGGAAAATGGTAAGAGAGGTACTCCTCCGCTGCCCGTAACCCGCAGTTGTGGGGAATCGACGTATATAAGGATTCAACATCCACTCCTACGAGCCAGGCGTCATTGGGTATTTTCAAATCTTTAATCTTCGCCAGGACATCTCTAGTGTCCTGGACATAGGACCTTAGGTTTATAACCATATCTTTTAAGAGGGAATCAAGATATTTCCCAATTTTATCCAGGGGTCCCTTGATAGCGGACACTATAGGCCTACCGGGGTTTTTTTTTCGATTTTTGTGGACTTTAGGGATGATGTAAAAAATGGGTAAATTATATTCATCTACCTTTAGGTACTCATATTCACGGTTACTGAGAAGGCTCTCTTCTTTGGCGAATTTTAGGTTCTCATTCAGGGTTTGTGCTATCAAGGGGAAAGGGTTATCTTCCAATAATGTATATGTATGAACATCTCCAAGTAATCGTTTAATTTCATTTTCATACATCTTGTTATTTAGAAGCACAACATTTCCACCCTTGTCGCTTCTTTTAATTATTATACCCTTAGCATCTTGTAATTCTTTAAGTGCTACCCGGTCTTTTTTAGTGATATTGTCACTCCCTTTTTGTATCCAATCAATTTTACCGAGATCGGTTTTTATTAGCTCCTGGAAGAGGCTTAAATATTTATTTTTACCGAAGTGGGGCATATTCATGGATTTAATAGTGAGGTTGGTCTTACGTAAAGTCACAATCTCATTGATGTCTGGTCCCTCGCTCTCCTCTAAGAGGGAGCTGAGGATGTCTAGCGCTTCCTCGTCATGTTCTTCTAAAGTGGTGGTCTCTGTAGTGGATGTTTTTTCAGTATTGTATAGGGATCGGTAATATACCTTGCGCAAAAATAAAACTACGTCCTTGTACACCGTAAATTCGTCCATATAATCAGTCGGGGAGAATGACATGCCTCTATTTAATAAATTAACATGTCTGTCTGTTAGTTGAAAGTCAGATAAGTTAATGACTTTCATGTCTTCATTCAGAGTCAGGTTCTGTCTGCTTAACGTGGGCGCCAGTCTTTTTGGCTTCGTGTCTTTGTCCCTCCCTGGGCATTCCCCCATTTGTCTTGTGTCCTTTTTGGAAATGTCGTTTTTGGGAGGATGCGGTGGAGGTTGATGGTCTGGATCGACCCCTCCCTCCTCCCCTGGTACTAAAAAAGTCACCGATTTATTTAATGTCTCCCCGTCTCCTTCAGTCTGATGTCCATCTGTGTCAGAGCGGGATCTATGTCGTTGAGTACGCTTCCTCGACCTACTCCTACCTCGTTGGATGGTTAAATCAAAGATTTCCCCTCTCTCCCAGTCATTAAGGTCCCTCCTGAATTTAGATTGTTTGGTAACCCTCAAATTGTGCTGGGTTTTCTTAATTTCTTTTTTGAGAAGGTCATTCTGTTTTAGGAATTCATCTGATTCCTTAAATGGGTCAAGGCCTTCTGTGCTCTCATCTATTAATTTATTAAGTTCCGTGAGCTGAACTTCTGTCAGGCAGTCAATCTGTAGCGGACACTTATCACAAAAGGTCCACTCCACGGTCACCTCATTGAAGTTAATCAAAACGTTGGAGTATATTTTGAACCTTGATGCCGCTCCTTTTCTGTGTATGGATGCCTATATATGTTGGGTCGATTAATAAGTACACCCTTATCAGGAGGGTTTTGAACTGTGCTTTTTGACATCACTGTATTGTCGCCCATCCATATCTATGCCAGATGCTTTCTGTGTCTCCCTGCTTGAATTTCAAATATCCATTACTTATGAAGAGAGATGAACTTTGTTTCTGCAGCTGAGGACACATATTTATCCCAGTATTTAACACAGCAAGGATATACCATCATTGCCATTCACACTGTAGCTCACAGTGTGCATTCACTCTTTTCTCTCCATCCCATTTTCCACATCCCTCCTTCCCCCCTTCCCCCCCACCCCCCCTCCCCACCGTGGGCTGGAGCCTTCCCGGGATCTCTGTGTGGATTCCCTGACCCATAGGCAGTCATTGGCAACTGCGCACACTCATGATTGCAGAGTGCAGGCTTTCCACACACAGATTGTCGGCGTCCGGACGCATTGTTTTATGTTGTCTGTATATTTTTGTTCAGTGTCTTTATATTGTCCTATTTGTTGCTGCACCATGGACTCATCAGTTGAAAGAAAACTGTTTACCAGGAATATCTGATGATCTAATTAACAAATAGCCACTTAAACCAGCCTAGGTGATCATACCATCCGGGCACCCAATCCACAACACTGGATACACAGTACATAGCACATTAGTATAAACACATAACATACCACAATGGTTCCATAACATGATAAAGTGGTCACAATATTAATCTCATCTCCAAGAGATGATTAGACAGACAGAAACAATAGGTTACTCAATTAACTATGGGAATGCACACCTAGAAGGCAAACAATGTGAGGGACGTACTTAACAGAAAGACACATAATGCTTTAATACATAGACTATAGCAGGAGACCCCAGTATCAGGTTGGTTTGAGCTTATCATATTAACATCTGTTCTGAGACTCGCAGTCTAAAGCAGTCAATGCTGGTTTGGGCATAGAGAACCCAAATATGTATTTGGGTCCTCCAGTTTTCAGGGTCTGTGTGTTTTGGGGAAACATGGACTTGAATCCAAAGCAAGGCCACTCCAAGGGTCCACCATGCAAAGACCTCCCAAAAAAGTAGTGTTCCCTTAAGTCAGTCACCTGCCTGACGAAGGGCCCTTGTGTGGCTCTGAAACGTTGCTGTATATTTATCACGTGACCATGGAATAAAGCTTTGGACCCTCTTTAGGAATCCTTGGTGTGCTGATGACTTTTCTTCACTTAAAAGCCAGGGCCCATAGTCAGTAGGCAAGAGGCCACCCTGCAGTCCCCTCCAAAAGCCCCTGTAGTGGGTGAGTCTATCTCAGGGGGGCACTTGAAAAAGCAGACCTTGCATTTTGGAAGAAAGGTCTGCTTTACTTTTCAGATGAAATGTTTTTCATTGTAAAAGTGTATTGTTCAGTGTGCATTGTTATAAGCTGTATGACATGTAAAATCAATAAATAGATATTACAAAAAAAAGGTGGATTCCAGCAGTTACGTGTCTAGTTCAGGTTAGACATTAATCTAATGTCAGTCTGATATAAACTCTATTTTCTTTGTTTTATATCTACAGAGAAAGAACATTAAATCTTCTGATTCTGTGGTTTCTATAGGCAGCCCTTTACACTTCCTTTTCAATAGACTTAAAGGGTCACTAAAGGAAATTTTTTTTATTTTTTTTAAAATAACAAACATGCTATACTTACCTCCACTGTGCAGCTCGTTTTGCACAGAGTGGCCCCGAATCTGGTATTCTGGGGTCCCTCGGCGGCTGTCTCGGCTCCCTCCCGCAAGGACTCCACAACTTCATGCGAGCGCCTTCGCATGGTGTGGAGTGCTTGCTGGTGCGCTCCAGTTATACAGCTGGTGGCCATAGCTGCTCACTGTATTATTCGGCCCCACCCCCCGGTGCGCGGTGTCATTGGATGTGATTGACAGCAGCGCAAGCCAATGGCTGCACTGCTTTCAATCCATCCAGCCAATCAACGACCAGGGTGAGCGGCGAAGACTACGTCAGGGGCGAGCGCAGGACTTTCGAGGGGTCAGGTAAGTAAAACGGGGGTACTGGGGGGCCGGTATAGTCAGATGTTTTTTCACCTTAATGCATAGAATGGTGAAAAAATTTTTACCTTTACAACCCCTTTAACATAAGGCCCTATGATTTGGATAAAAATTGTTTTTTGTTCAGCAATGCAATTATTGCAATGATCAGTGCTCAAGAGTCATGGCTTCCCGCATGAGCTTTCGTCTTCCCCCTACGTCCTGAGCCACAGCCCAATGCCTTTTTTCCTTCTACCGTTATTGAGTTGATCCAATCACCATACTCTAGGTCTTGACTTTTTCTCCCCATTCTTGTCTCTTTTATCTTCTTAGGCCTATGATCCTTTGTTATTCTGTTAATATGACCAGTTTATTTAAAATTAGTAATGTATATTATTGTGGATAGTGAAGAAACCATATCTTTCGTAAAGCAGTTTTCATAACAGGGTTTTTTTCACTCTCTTTTCAAGTATATTTACTTTACTCTAAATGAATTTAGTCTTTCCTGATAACTCTTGCTCCCTTTATAAGAGTTTTATACAGCTGAATGTTTGCTGCCCTTGACGGAAGAGGGTTATAAACTATTTTTGCAGGCCATAATATCTACTGAAAATCATTATACTTGTTTTACTTTCTAAACTAATATTGATCGCTGACTTTTTCTTAATATTAAAGTAAGAGGAAGATTTGACTTGTTTGAATTCATATGCCATCAGATGTATGAGGGTTTTTTTTAAATTTATTTTTTATCCCTATTTGCGTCTTTTTCCATCATCAGGGAAACTTGCATTGTTGTCTCCTTAGATCTCGCAACAATCCTACCCCAGTTCTTGAAAAAGATGTTTACCTCAATCTTTAATATGATTTTTATATTTTAATATATGTGTAGAGTCACATTAAAAAGATGTCAATGTATTATCCTACTTCAGTCCATTGATAATATTTGGGACCCTTGACAAGAACAACTGGGTGCATACCTGGGCTGTACTGCTTGCAGTGGTCCATTTTTCTCTCCTATTGTGTTTTTATGGTTTACTGTCTTATACGATGTTATCTAAAATCAACAAGCAGCTGATACATTTCTATTCCATTCTTGGTAGGTGTGTTCAAATATTTGCCCTTGGATCTGGAATCTGTGCTCCATGACCCTGACCTAACAAAAGTACACCCTAAAGTCTATTAGACCTTGCAACGTCTAGCACCCTTTAGGCCTAGATAGATGTAGGGGAAAATGGTCTGGGGACATTCCTGACCTTGGCATGGAGGATTGAGATCATGTTTGGGATCATCTCTTTCAACAGCTGGCAGAGGCTAGAGATACTCATTTAGGATAAAATCATTCACTGCATCCATATCACTCCTATCAGACTAGTCGGATTTCCTTCTCACCAGGCTCCTGGAGGTGTCCTCACTCACCTGCAGATTCTATATTTTTTGTCACATTTAAATAAAATACAAATTTATTGGATACAGGTTTGGGCGCAGATGAGAGTTGACCTTCTTGGGTTGGCGGACCTATTAGCACAAAATAAAACTTCCAAGACTTGGGACTGTTATTCTGTATGTGTCAACCAATGGTTTATATTTTGTCCCTCTCTGAGGATCTATTTTATGCTGTTTTACTCCTTTGCTGGTGATCCTGAGATTAGAATCCTCCTTCTCTTAGGCCCCTTTCACACTGGGGCGGTGGGGGCGTCTGTGGTAAAGCAGCGCTATATTTAGCAAAGCTTTACCGTCGTTTTAGCGGCGCTATTCATCCGCTAGTGGGGCGGTTTTAAACCCCGCTAGCGGCCGAAAAAGGGTTAAAACCGCCCACAAAGCGCCGCTGCAGCAGCGCTTTGCCTGGCGGTATAACCGCGCTGCCCCATTGATTTTAATGGGTAGGAGCAGTGAATACACCGCTCCTTCACCGCTCCAAAGATTTATTTTTTTACCTTCCTGCTAGCGCACCGCTCCAGTGTGAAATCCCTCCGGCTTTCACACTGGAGTGAAAGGAGCCGCTTTTTTCAGGCGCTATACAGGGGCCATTTTTAGCGCTGTAGCGCCTGAAAAATGCCCCAATGTGAAAGGGGTCTTACACTTATCTCCATACTCCTAAATCATAAAGAGAGAAAGCTGGACATAGTGCTTTATCTTTTAAAACAACAGGTTTATTAAACATTAAGTATAAAAACACTCACATTTTCCCGGTGCTTAGAGTGCACCAAACTGTACAAAGCATTTAGTGCCCACAGTCCGGGTATAAAACAATCAGACCCTATTTTGCTTTGCTATCCTAAATCACAAAATACTTCCTTTTTTTATTTACAATGTGACAGAATGCGAGAAAATCACTAACACTCTCTATGTTTTGTATACACTTTCTGCAGAGTCTGAGAAACCAGATACAGACTGCTTTGTTTGTTGCTTTGTATGGTGGTAAGATCCTTTTCTAGGAACAGAGGCTTGTTTTTAATTGCTATACATTTTTTTTTTCTTGTAACGGAATTGTATGTATGTTACGCAAATGTAAACTGTGCAAATTGATTTCTCTACCTGTAATACGACAGTAATTTGGGATTTTAACAACTTTTCTGATGGCAAAGGGTGAGACGAGCGATTGACTTCTTTCCATTGTTGAGGCTACATTTAACAACTGTAAAAATGGAAATAAGGCGATTTCATAGCTGAAGAGCAGAACGTATTGATTAGTGAAGGTCAACTCAACTTTTACATATAACAAGGAATGTTGTGTGCAGATCTTGTGGTTTGTACCCTTTTAGGTTTTTTTTTTTTTTTTTCCCAATCCTAAAGCATTTTTATTAGTATTGAAATGAGCATAAAGTAACAACACTATGTCTGACCTGCTGACAATGTGTTACTTAGACAATTGGAAAGTTATCAAATTTAAAGTTATTGGAATTAAAAATTTAAAAGTTATCAAATTAAAGTACTTTTTGTACGAATGTTTTAGTTCTTAATTATACTGATTTATTTATTAAATAGTCATATATAACATACATTTGTAAGAAGTTTGCACTTATTAGAACAGTTATTTTCCAATATAAATCCTTAGATAGACTTTTATGGCCTCATGCACACAGACGTTTTTGCAGCCGCGTTTTTGAGCGTTTTTTGCAGCTTAAAAACGCCTGTCCATGTTAGTCTATGGCTTCATGCCCACCTAGGCGTTTTTGAGCTGCAAATGGCATAGGCGTTTTTAAGCTGTAAAAAAAACCCAGGACCAGTGCGTTCCGTGGCGCTGGGCTAGAGCTGTAAAAACGCGAATCGAGCAAAAACGCGCACCGGCGTTTTTGAGCTGCAGCGTTTTTTTGCTGCAAAAAGTTGATTGGACACTGTAATCCCTGTATAGTAAATTAGAGATGTGTAAAACGCTAATAAACGCTGACGCTAAAAAACTCGCAAAAACGCCAATGCAAAACGCGGTAAAAGTCAAGTTTTTTTAGGCTGCTTTTTCCAGACGTCCAACCCAGCTTTACAGCCAGTTTTTTAAAACGTCCGTGTGCATGAGGCCTTAGTCTTCATGTACACAGGGCGTTAAAAAAAAAAGAAGAGAGCTCCAAACCAGTACTGATACCAGGAAAAAGGCTGCATTAAAAAATGTGCTTTTAGAAGCATTTTGCATTGGCGTTAATGCGCGTTTAGCCCGGTTTGTGTTCAGCAGCTTTTAAAAAAAATTCCACTCTCAAATTACATAACTACAGCTTTAAAATGCTTGAAGCAGCTTAACGCTGTATACAGCGTTCATACGCGTTTAGCCACGTCAGGTGTATTTACAGCTGTAACGCCGGTCTTCTTAACGTGCTGGTCCTCGATTTTTTTTTTTGCGGCTTGAAAACGCCTATGCCACTAAAAGCTCCTAAAGGCCTATGTGTGCATGGACACATAGGAAACCATGGAGACGCGTTTGTAAGCAGGAAAAAACACCCCGTGTACACGAGGCCTTAGTATTCAAAAGTAACTTATCATGAAGCTTTTCACTGCTTATTAGTCACAAGTGATACCTGAACTACCCTGGAATCCTGTAGTGTGTGATCACCTGCCAAATAATCCTAATCACTCTACTTCAAGCTTCCCACCAGTGCTTCACCAACTGAAGGGTGCTGGCTCCAAAACGGTCGGTGATCCGCTAACAATTGTAGAACAAAAAGCAAAGATGGAGCTGCTCAAACTCCAAAAGTCCACAATTAAAGTGATTGTAAAACTTCCATAATGTTTTTTATTAAAGCGGAGTTCCCACTGTCAAATTTTTTTTTTTTTAGGATGAATATCTTTTATTTGAAATGCTTATTTATAGCACTCACGTTTCTGTGCTGAATCGGCCCACGATTGCCAATTTCATATAGGAATATATCTGGCAGTTTCCATAGTGCTTGTGGGCATGTGAAGCCCACAAGCACCATCTTCCGAGCTCTGGTGCAGCTGAGCGACCAGCATGCGCCATCCCTTCTCGCGCATGCGCAGTATATATACGGCGCAGCGCCGTACACTTGTGATGTTGCCATCACAACGGGCGGCCGCGTCGGAAGTGCCTGCCCCCGTTGCGATGGCAACAAAGCCCTTGACGCTGCCCAGTGACTCCTGGAAATGATCACAGACATCTCCCAGGAGCACTAGCGAGCACGGGCGCCGAGGGGAAATTACATCAGGCGCCTTAGAGAGGAAGAGTCAGATTACGAGGGACCCCCTAGCAACAAACCTGAAAAGGTGAGTAAAAAATTTTTTTTTTAAATGTCATAATGTAGAGAATACGATTTCCTTTCATTTGAGCCCAGTCTTGCCACACATATTTACTCGAGGCCTGAGCAATCCTCTTTTGTTGTTCAGTTAGAGAAATCTTGACAAAGTCTTGAAAACTTTGTCAAAAACGCCCCCTTGCTGTGAGTGACGGGTGATTTACATATCTCATGCACTAGCCTGAGACAGGTTATCATCAGATCACTGGATGTTCTACTCTGCCCAGCTCTGACTACATACATGTCCCCTAAATCACTTGTCTGTCTATAGTCTGCTGACTGTTCACTGCATCCCATGATGAGAAACATCCAGTCAAAACACAGTAAAGCTGGGAGAGCTGAAGGGGAGGGGAGGGGGATGTGAATTGTGAACTTTTTACCCAGGATGTGCCTGTCTCAGGCTAGTGCATGAGATATGTAAATCACCTGTCACTCACAGCAAGGGGGCGTTTTTGACAAAGTTTTCAAGACTTTGTCAAGATTTCTCTAACTGAACAATAAAAGAGGATTGCTCAGGCATATTAAAAAATAATAATTTGGGGTTTACATCCACTTTAAGGTTGATAACATAATAGATTTATGATCCTGCTTTATAAATATTAAAAATCTTTATTATGCCATCTTTGTGGAGGATGCTGGGCTTTCTAATAATAAAGCCCAGCACCAGCAGTTTACTTTTTGACTGCCTCCCTTCAAGAATTCATTCAGTTCCGTATGAAGTAAAGAGAGTAAGTGAGCGTGTCCCCCCTCTGTTCTATTTATCTGCGTGTGTATTAAGCTGAGCTGAAGTTCTGCTTCAACTGCAGCACCTGTTAGCTCCTGGCTCCTCCTCTTTTTGAGTGCCCCGCCGGAGAGCCGCTCTCCCTCGGGGGACTCATGTGGGCACGCTCCCGTGTCCTGCTGCTGCATCTATTGACACAGACAGCAAGACTCGGCCCCGCCCCGGCATCATTGGATTTGCTTGACAGCAGCGGGAGCCAATGGCTGCGCTGCTATCAATCTAGCCGATCAGGACCCAAGACACCGGCTGCAGCTGGTGTGCTGGTCCCCGTCGCTGGAAAGACCGGGTTCAGGTAAGTAAAAGGGGGGCTCTAGAGGGCAGCTGCATAACAGGAGGTTTTTCACCTAAGGTGAAAAACCTTGAGGGTTTACAATCCTTTTAATTTGCTGACAAGAAGCATACTGATAGGTAGAAAAAGCAGAGTGACTGAAAGTTAAGCTCATCACTGTGTTGTTTGTGTTTTTATTATTCAGTCACAGGCTGGGAATGTGTTCCACACAACCTGGGCTCAGAGGAAGTGTTTTGAATAATGCAAAACATTTAAAAGAAGAAAATAAAGTACTGTGGGGAAAATTTTTGGACTAAAGCTGAATATTGCAGCAAAAACATTTTTGTTATTGTATCTTTTAATGGGATATTCATTTTTATCTTGATTTTATTTTTGAGTTCTGATTTAATGCTTTTTTAATATAATAAAAAAAATAAGGGGAGCGAATGGAGCATTTTTATGCACCGACCTGTGTCATTTTTGTTATATTTTAGGTGCATGTGCTGGATTTATCAATAGATCCTATGAAAAATATATACAGATATACCCAATAAACGTTTTCCCAGTACCTTTTGCAGTAACATGTACAATCCAGGTATTTGACCTCCTGCCATCCTAATCAGTCCCAGTTACAATCTACCCAGTTTTCCGTAGCTTTCTTTCATGCAGTTTTTGTTTATTACATTTATATGTACATTTTTTGTCCTAGCTAGCTGTAAGGGCTGGTTTACACCAGAATGCGTTGAGGGAAAGGCAGTTTTCCACAACTGTGTTCAAAATGCCATCTGCTGCAGGTGCCATTACATTGTTACCGACACTCCGAATGCAGATCACAAACGTGATTTGGTGCAGCGCGTTTTTCAAAAGTAGTGAATGTGGGTTGCCCTGTCAGCACCACCTGGCTAGAAAATCGAGCCACTCAGAAATCTGTTGGCCGAACAGTGACTGCTGATTGGACAATCTGATTCATAAAAGCACAGAAAAGAGCACAAGACGAAAACTGGATAAAAGAGTGCAAGATGCAGGAGATTTCAGTACCGCTTCTCGTATAGATCCGTTACTGTTTTCCAAGCTTTGAGCTCTGATGAAAAGGGAGTGGAGTTGGCCCCGAAACACGTTAACTTGTTTTTTTTTGTCTTTGTTTTTTTTTTTGTTCATTTTTTTTTCCAACAATTGAAATTATCTTGGACTCTTATCTGGTTTTGGTCCTTTCTGGATTTATATGATTTGAGCTACTTATGTGTGCCCTTCAAGGGAAGCCTTGCTGCATGAGAGCTTCCTTGCCAGAGCTATTGAGCTTGTTTTAAATTTCCCTTCATATGACTACACTTGCAAGTTTAAGGCCTCATGCATACTGGATGTTTTTACAGCTGCTGTTTTGGGCTTTAAACTCGCCAGTATGTTATCCTATGTCTATATGTCGTGTGGTAACAGCGCTGTCTCGAGAAAAGTTTATTACTTATACGTGACTACTTTTTTTAAAAATTAGTGATATAAATGGATAGGCTATAAATTAATGAAAAAGATTTTTTCTGCTGCAACCTGATGTGAGATACACACATAAAACAGAATAAAGGAAAAAAGGCTGCGCTGAAAACAAAATGAAGAAAGTATGCAATAAATACATTCAATTATCCCATCCGCTTCGTGTTGTGTTGGGAAAAATTATCTCTATCCGAAATAATTAGAAATACTTATTTACCCTCTCTTATCCACCACTCTGTGATAAGTTAAAAAATGTTGGATGTGACAAATCATAAAAATAATACAATAATTCAAACTCTGGTAGGATGTCATATAGAACAACAGAGATCCAAATCCCAAAGTGTATTTCACAGTGAATTGAGATCAATTAGGGTGTCATAAAGAACAATAAAGGTCCAAGGTTAGAGAAGATGACATTTGCACGGAGAAAACTAGTTCAAACAAGAATAAGTCCACCACAGGATTCAAACTATATTAGTGGTATTCCCATCTGGGACATCCGGCACACACTGAAAGGATGGTGAGATAGCAGAAAACCAGAGATCCTCCACCAAATGGTAAAATTAGCCGCTTACCAGCTAATCTGGTCCCTGTATTAGAGAGACCAGATGGGCGTATGGCATGTACCCCTGCCTGGGTCTTTATCCGGGCTTCTCAGGGACACAATCTTCAGGATGTTCTAATGGAAACTGATCTTTTATACGGGATCCCTTAGTTTTCACTCAGTAGGGGTTAAATACCATGCAAAAGAAAGGGACACCATAGCGCAATACAGTTTCACCTTTTATTTTAAAAATCTCTAAAAGATAACAAACTCACACTTTAAAAGAAATAACAGAGCGGTTGTTTTAAATCTTATCGAGCCGGCCGGCTCTCTTACTTTGCTCACTGCCCGTCGCTTCCTGGAATGGACGGGAGAAGGAGGTGACGTCAGCACGCCGCTCACCCTACGTCGTTTCGTCAAATGTGACGTCTTCCTGGGGCACGGGCGGCGTGCTGACTCACCGCCTGATATACCTGTTACAGCCTATAACACTCCCCTTTCTGAGCTCCCTTCAGCCATCATTAACTAGGGCAGTCGCCCTCTTTGTGTCACTGATTCGCTGCTCTGATGAATGGGTGGTTCTTACAACCAACTCTATGTGTCAATTGGCTTAATCTCTAGTAAACAACTAAAGTATTGTTAGGTGCCGTGCCAGAATGACCTGACCCGTCCTATTTGTACAAATCGTGTTGCAATAAGATGTTAATGCGTCACGAATTCATAGTGTCACTACCTTACTCCATTATCATAGATAATGTGTAGTATAAATTAAAATTAAAAACAAAGGGAAATTAAAGACACGGTATGTCTATAACCGCAATTAACCCTTGAGGAGCGTGAAGGGTTAATTGCGGTTATAGACATACCGTGTCTTTAATTTCCCTTTGTTTTTAATTTTAATTTATACTACACATTATCTATGATAATGGAGTAAGGTAGTGACACTATGAATTCGTGACGCATTAACATCTTATTGCAACACGATTTGTACAAATAGGACGGGTCAGGTCATTCTGGCACGGCACCTAACAATACTTTAGTTGTTTACTAGAGATTAAGCCAATTGACACATAGAGTTGGTTGTAAGAACCACCCATTCATCAGAGCAGCGAATCAGTGACACAAAGAGGGCGACTGCCCTAGTTAATGATGGCTGAAGGGAGCTCAGAAAGGGGAGTGTTATAGGCTGTAACAGGTATATCAGGCGGTGAGTCAGCACGCCGCCCGTGCCCCAGGAAGACGTCACATTTGACGAAACGACGTAGGGTGAGCGGCGTGCTGACGTCACCTCCTTCTCCCGTCCATTCCAGGAAGCGACGGGCAGTGAGCAAAGTAAGAGAGCCGGCCGGCTCGATAAGATTTAAAACAACCGCTCTGTTATTTCTTTTAAAGTGTGAGTTTGTTATCTTTTAGAGATTTTTAAAATAAAAGGTGAAACTGTATTGCGCTATGGTGTCCCTTTCTTTTGCATGGTATTTAACCCCTACTGAGTGAAAACTAAGGGATCCCGTATAAAAGATCAGTTTCCATTAGAACATCCTGAAGATTGTGTCCCTGAGAAGCCCGGATAAAGACCCAGGCAGGGGTACATGCCATACGCCCATCTGGTCTCTCTAATACAGGGACCAGATTAGCTGGTAAGCGGCTAATTTTACCATTTGGTGGAGGATCTCTGGTTTTCTGCTATCTCACCATCCTTTCAGTGTGTGCCGGATGTCCCAGATGGGAATACCACTAATATAGTTTGAATCCTGTGGTGGACTTATTCTTGTTTGAACTAGTTTTCTCCGTGCAAATGTCATCTTCTCTAACCTTGGACCTTTATTGTTCTTTATGACACCCTAATTGATCTCAATTCACTGTGAAATACACTTTGGGATTTGGATCTCTGTTGTTCTATATGACATCCTACCAGAGTTTGAATTATTGTATTATTTTTATGATTTGTCACATCCAACATTTTTTAACTTATCACAGAGTGGTGGATAAGAGAGGGTAAATAAGTATTTCTAATTATTTCGGATAGAGATAATTTTTCCCAACACAACACGAAGCGGATGGGATAATTGAATGTATTTATTGCATACTTTCTTCATTTTGTTTTCAGCGCAGCCTTTTTTCCTTTATTATGTTATCCTATGTGTCCATACACACATAGGCTTTTATCAGCGATTTTTGGCAGAGGTGTTTTTTGGCTGGAAAAAAACTCCAGAACTAGTGGGTTTTGAGAGGAGTTTTTCAGCTGTAAACTCTGGAAAAAAAAAAAGCTCAAAAACGCGGCTTTTCTGCGTTTTTGAGCCATAAGCTGTAGTGGAAGTATAGTTTTGCTAAAGATAAAGAAGCTTAAAGCGGAACTGCACCCGCACAAAAAATATCAAAAGTCAGCAGCTACAAATACTGCAGCTGCTGACTTTTAATAAATGGACACTTACCTGTTCCTGGTTTTAGCTAGGTGTAGGCAGAATGTGACAAGAGACCGCTCGTCTCTCGCTGCCCCGCCACCATCCACTGTCAGGGAATCAGGAAGTGAAGATGCAACGTCTTCACTGCCCGGTTCCCTACTGCACATGCGCTATTCGCGCTGCGCGTCGCTATTGGTCCCCGCTGTGTCCTGGGAACTGTGTTTCCCAAGACACAACGGGGCATCTCCGGATAGGGGCGGGGCAGCCCCGGATAATTCGTCACGGAAGTGGGTGCAAATACCTGTATTATACATGTATCTGCACCCCCCTCCCCCCTGAAAGGTGCCAATAGTGGCGCCGGAGGGGGGGAGGAATCCGATAAGCGGAGGTTCCACTTTAGGGTGGAACTCCGCTTTAAAACGCTGCAAAATGCATTCTACAGCTACAGCTTTCTATAGCCAACGCTACTGATGTTTTTTTAATAACATACAGTGTGCATGAGGCTTAAAAGAGTATGTTGTTCTGGAATTCAATCAGATGGAGTCACTGTTTGGGTATTATTCATTAGTGTGATTGTCAGTGGGAAGAATGCTCCTTACACTTGAGGTCATTGGGAAGAATTATCCCCTTACAGATAGCAAAAAAATCAATGGTGTCAGTGGGACTTATCTGAGAGGCAGACATTGCTCAAGGAACTTCATGGTTCCATGAAACCCTGGTTGGGAAACCCTGATCTAGATGTTTGACAGTTTTGTCCCGGAATCAAAGGAAATGGAGGCAATCCTACAAGCAGTGTGTTAGAGAGGCTCCCGAAGGCTGCATTTAGGGCAGTTTTTGAGATCTGACCCAGGGGCCTTTACCATGGGAAAAAAATAAAATGTCTAATAAGCTTTATGCATTCTTCTGAATTGGATTTCCCTCCAGGTCTCGTTTATAATACATTTTCGTACTTGCAAATAACCTTGTATAATCTTCTCACATATGTCCTCCGCAGGGAAGATCAAGTGCCATTTGTGTTTATTAGTTTTATCAGTGGAATACATTTGTCATTTAGATGGGTGTATAGTGCCATAATAAAATGTGTTTGTGTTGTAAGATAACAGATATATTTTTTTTTTAATAAGTAGCTGGGGTTTGTCTCACTTTTCCAGTAGCGAGTTGGAATAGTACGGAAAGGTGGCTGTGTGGTAAGCTGTATTTATGCAACGCGATGTGAAGGTCAGGAGGCTTGATGGAGTCCAGATTAAATGTATGGCCCATGGTCTTGATTTCCCTCTGCTCCTACATGGGAGTATGCATGATGGTCCTGTCCCTCTGAGAACTAATGCCGCGTACACACGAGCGGATTTTCCGTCGGAAAAATCTTGGATGGTTTTTCCGATGGAATTCCGCTCAAGCTTGGCTTGCATACACACGGTCACACAAAAGTTTTCTGATCTTTGGACCGTGAAGAACGCGGTGATGTACAACACTACGACGAGCTGAGAAAATGAAGTTCAATGCTTCCAAACATGCGTAGGAATTTTGTGCGTCGGAATTGCTACAGACTTTGGAAAAATTGAGAGCATGCTCTCAAACTTTTACTGAAGGAAATTCGGCCAGCAAAAGTCTGATGGAGCATACGTACGTTCGCATTTTCCGACGAAAAGCTCTCATCTGTCTTTTGCTGGCCAAAATTCCGATCGTGTGTACGTGGCATTAGGATTACCTTTTGATAAAAAAGGTATTTGAAGATATAGGGCTGAGAGTCAAACTTTACTCTGGTCTCCCGTCATGCTGATGTGGGTGCTGATTTTGAGATGAGGGGGTAGCAGACTAGTTCTAGTGTGAAAGAGAGCTTTCAGGAACCAGGGCTCAACAATCTTGCTTCTATAGCTGTATTTCAACATTGTGGTACATCCGTGAGCCAGTCCAAAGAGTGGTGGAGAAAACAGGCCAGTTGTGAACCCTAATATTTGCTATGTCTATGCCCCACTCTTTTTTACTCTGCACAGACATGATAACCCTTATGTAGGGCATGGATCGAATTCCAAACTCATTTTCTTTTGAAAATCCGAAATTTTGTGATCCATTGATTTAGACATTCGACCAACCAAGCCTTCAATTTCACCTCATGTTCCTACAGAAAAGTATTTTCGTGGCCAGGAATTTTCTTTTATTTTTGGGAATTTTCTTTTCTTATGCCCCTGCCCATTTCTTTTTCGATTTTATTTCTTACATGATTCTTCCATTATTGATTCGAAAACTGTTGACTTTTCAAAAACTTTCCAACATGCCTGATTACTCAAATTCCATGGCCGTGTGAAAATCACCCGCACACGTGGCCCACTAATGGTGCGAAATTCAAACGAAAATTCTTAGATAAGATTTTCGAAAGAAAATTCTTTCTAAATTCGTCCCATGTATGGCTGGCCTTAGAGGAAAAAAAATTTGTCTTGCTTACTGAGCTATAGGGCTTCTTCCAATAAAGTCAGGTAATGTCAAGGCAAAATATAAGGGGAAGAGTGGAAAGCAAAACAACCAACATGTTTATAATTTAAATTAGGGTTGCGCCGATACTAGTATAGGTATCGTTGCCGATACGAGTATTTGCACAGGTATCGGTACTCGTGAAAATGCACCGATACCGGAAACCGATACTTTCAGTGAGCTGTCAGTGGGTCTCCCCTGTTGACAGCTGAAGTGTTAAAGAAGTCCGATTATTGGAGCTGTCAAAAAAAAAAAAAAAACAGCCGGCAATGTTTATTAACAACATTGCTCAGCCCTGAAACACTAAAATAAAAAGAAACATTGTTTAAATCTTTCCGTTTCTTCATCTGCAGATCAAAGGGATGAGCAAATGTTCCTCTTTTTAACCCCTTAATTTACTCTAATCAGCCTTAATTAACTCCCTATTCTCCTCCATTTAATTATTTTCCTGCTTTTTTTTTTTTTTGTTCACGTCTATTTTATAAACGATAAACAATTAAAACTTTTTTTTTTTTTTGCTTTGTTAGTGAATATTTTTTCACATACAGTGGAACCTCGGATTACGAGCATAATCCATTCCAGGAGAATGCTCATAATCCAAAGTACTCGCATATCAAAGCGAGTTTCCCCATTGAAGTCACTGGAAACGAAAATAATTTGTTCTGCATTGACTTCAATTGTATGCAATACTGCATGCCGCCTGGGCCAGGGGGTGCCAGAGAGCCTCGGAAAAGGCCCGAGGACACCTTGGCAAACCTCGGAAAGTCTTCGTTACCGAGATTTGCCGAGGTCAGCAGAGCTGTCCTTGGGCCTTTCCGTGCATTTCCGAACGGCACTGGTCGGGGATGCTCGGCTTGGCTCCGGCAACCCCCCCCCCCCACCTCAGGCCAAACGCAATACTGCACACCGCTTTGGCCTGAATCGTGCTCTTTTGCGAGACAACACTTGCAAAACGAGTTACGATTTTTTTAAATACAGTGCTCGTATTGTGAAACGCTTGTTAACCGCGTTACTCGAAATCCGAGGTTCCACTGTATATATTAACATATATTTACACATTTCACGTTGAAAAAGCACAAAATGAAAAAAAATATCTATTTCATTTGTAAATAACTTTTCAATGCTTTGTACCATTGCTGACAGCTGAAGTGAAAACAAAACAGTTGTGGTAGGTATCGGTAATTGGTATCGGTGAGTACTAAAAAAAAAGTATCGGTACTCGTAAAAAAAAAAAAATGGTATCGGTGCATCTCTAATTTAAATGGTTGTGTTGGTACTGTTCTTTTACATGTGTGCTCATAAAAATTCATGTTGTGAGTCCTAATACTGCAAATCCTATGAATAATGTGATTGCTCCCTTCTTCCAGGAGCAGTTTCCACTGCCCTGCGTTAGCCCTTGCTTTGTTTTGGAAGGCAGGCTGTTTGTGAAGTATGTCTCAGTAGGTGCTCAGATCAGACGGCCTGGTTACCCTGTTTTCAGAGATCTGGATTCATACCAGAACAATCATTCTCTGCCTGTAGCTGAATGTCTTCCAGCCGAACAGCAGTTAGTGAGAGCAGATCCAGCAGCCTGGCGCGTGAAATGGCACATTGCTTGCTAATCCAGCCCGGCTGTTGAAGGAGACTGTTATACCTTAGGGTAGAAAAAAGGCTGAGGTCATGTAATAGGGAGATTCCAGTCTTGGCTGAGAAAAACAAGTGTGAGCTCAGCATCAATTATTTATGCTGTCTCTTTCCCTAACCCTTTCCTGGAGCTGAAACCGAAGCTGTAGAAATGGCAGATTGATTGTTTTAATAACTCTACGTTGTAGCACCTGTAAATTGTTCAGACAGAGATCAGTATTGCCGAGTTCAAAAAAGTGTCTAAGAACTTCTTTCAGTTATTTAGTGGTTTATATATTATTTGTTTACCATATTTATATCTGCTGCATATGCATTAATTAACCCAGGGGTGCCCGACCTTTTGAAGAGCGAGGGCCACTTAAGCGACTTGGTAACCGGTCGCTGGCCACAATGAGTGGAGCGGGTGGATGGCATGTCTGTGTCCACTCTGCATTTGGAGAGTGGACATGGACGCATCTCACGATACTTTTTAGCGGATCGTATTGGAGGTAGAACACAAGTCGGTTTATGTCTGCCACTACTTAGAGGTGATTGGAGGGTCCAATTGGTCGGACTGTCAGACTGACTGTGTAAAAGGGGTGCAAGGCTGCTTTCACACTGATGCACTGCGGTTTACCCGCACAACGTGTGCAACGCAGTGTACCTTTGGCTTTCCTGCAGTTTGTAATAGACTTCTATTATATTCTGCAGGTTTGGTGCACTTTCAGAAAGCGCACCAAGTAATAATAGAAGTCTATGGCTCAGTGCAGGTAACCCGCAGGTAAACTGCTCTGCACCTGCGGATCAGTTTGAAAGCAGCCAAGTAACCACTGCAAAAAAGATATGACCATACATACACTGTGATTTTAGTAATAAACTGACCTTTAATAACAGTATTCTTTCTATTCTATACCAGAGCAGGAGGTCGTGGGCCACATCAGAGGGCTCCGCGGGCCACATGTGGCCCCCGGGCCACTGGTTGGGCATCCCTGAATTAACCAATTTATGCTACATGTGTGACTGATCAGAGCACTGTGATCTGCAATCCAGTTTTTTTAGGGTGTCACTGTGGATATCACAGGTCATAACCTGAGTTCCAAAGTTTTTTTTTTAGCATGCTAGAAAATCTGTACAACTAAGCTTTCAGCTGCATTCTAATAAATATAAAAAGGACTGATTGTTCCACTATACAGGTGTTTGGAAATATGGTTGCCTAAGGCAAGGCCATACATGGGTCGAATTTCGAAAGAATTTTCTTTCGAAAATCTTATCTAAGAATTTGTATTTCGTATTTAAAGTTTGTATTTCGCACCATTAGTGGGATGCAGCAACAGCCGATTTTCGTGCAGCAATCAAATCTGAGTAATCGGACATGTTGGAAATTTTTTGAAAAACTAACGATTTTCTAATCAATGATGGGAGAATCGTGCGAGCAATGTAATCGAAAATGAAATGCGCATTTGCAAGAAAAGAAAATTCCCGGGAAGAAAAGAAGATTCCCAGCCACGAAAATTATTTTATGTAGCAACATTAGGTGAAATTGGGGGCACCATCAGATCACAAAACGCACAAATTTTCAGATTTTCAAAAGAAAATTCTTTCGAAAATTCGACCATGTATGGCCAGCCTAAGTCATCAGGAAAATTCAGAATGTCTTTAGGTATTCAGCAGTTATCTCATGGACTTTAACATCACATCTTGTGCTCCCAATAAATGCCTTTTTAAAACGAATCTGATGAAATAATGCATGGACAGGGGTTAGTTCCGCTCCTTTCCATCTCCCCAGCCTTACCATTGGTTCATTTGGCCACTGATCTCATTTACCACTTTTCGACTGGAGCCAATTTTTATTTATTTTTTGCCCATTTTTAGGCCTGAAATAAAACTCCCAAACATTATAAATGTTCTGAAAGCAGAAACCCCGGAGAATAAAATGGGGGTAGTTGTAACTTTTTTATCCCATAATATTAGCACATGTTTAGCAAACTGATTTTATTAGTAAAAAATGTACTAAAGCTAATTTTAGTGCACAGTAGCACAACTGTACTTCCGGATCACCGGACAAAAAGACCAATACCAGGAACTAGGAAAATGTCTCACATTGATAGATGACTGGATGACCACTAGCTCCCTCAAACTAAATGGATCAAAAACAGAATTACTGCTCCTCGACGCAAACTCAAGGAAAAAGACGAAGACCCCTTGGACACCACCAACCATCTTGGACAGACCATCCTTCCAAGCAACAAAGCCAAAAGCCTCGGAGTAATCTTTGATTCAGAGATGACAATGGAGGCACAAATAGGATCCGTAATCAGCGGATCCCACCATCTCCTTCGCATGCTACGCAGACTCATCCCCTTCATCCCGGAAAAGGAAAAAGCGGTAGTAGTAGGAACGATCATCAATTCACGGCTCGACTACGCAAACTCACTCTACATAGGATTACCGGATTACCAGATTGCGCGCCTTCAAATTGTCCAAAACACAGCAGCAAGAATAGTCACCGGAAAGAAACCCTGGGAATCCATCTCCCCATCCCTAAGGATGCTCCATTGGCTCAAGGTAAAAGATAGAATCACATTCAAGACCCTCTGCCTCACCCACAAATGTACACAAGGAAATGCGCCTCTATACCTTTGTGAGAAAATAGAAAAATACATACCGAATCGCAGACTTCGATCAACAAACCAAAATCGCCTTCTCATCCCCAAAGCCCGCTACAAATCGAAGGGAGAACGAAGATTCGCAGTACAGGGACCCCGGCTATGGAATGCTCTACCAAACAACATCCGCATGGAAGAAAACCATCAGGCCTTCAGGAAAAAACTCAAGACCTACCTCTTCTAATACATGGCATCCCAACAAGAGCAGTCAAGCGCCTCGAGGCGATTCAGTTCGCAGTTGCAGCGCTATACAAATCATTCATTCATTCATTCATTCAATACATGACCCAAATTTTAGTAAGATATAAAATGCGTGTTTACAGTGTTATATGCATGTAGCTTTCTTTTTCTGTTTTTTCTATTTAATTATTATAAGTTGCCTTAAAGCAGGACTTCTCCTTTATGTCCTTCTCCATCCCCCTTCTATTTTTGGCACTTTTTTGGAGCGGGGGAGCAAGAGCAGGTTTCCGGTTATGTTACCGCTGTGATTCACCTGAAATTCTCCTTCTCATCCCCTTCTCCCTGGCGCGAGAACTTCTGGGACATGTTACAAGTTCCAGAACGCTGCGGGACCATTCATAAAGCGCATTGCGGCAGAAGCCAGCTGTGAAGCCGCAAATACTCACAGCTGGCTGGCTACAGTAAAAATGCCAACATTGGGAACCTGAAGACCTGCGAAGAACCAGTTCAGGTGAAGATGGTGCTGGACCCCTGGATGGGTAAGTGTTCTTTTATTAAAAGTCAGCAGCTACAGTACTTGTAGCTGCTGACTTTTGATTTTTTCCAAGCAGTGCGAAGAACCAAAAAATAGAAATTTGAAAAATCCGCCCCAATTGAAATACCCACCACTGCGCCAAAGTCCGAAGAACCGCTTTACTATTTTTGGCTTTTTTTTTTTTTAACACTTTTACCCTTTATTGCTATCAGACCAATAATGGGCCAATATCCCCCAATGCAATAGCATATTGTATATGCCAAGTCCTCTTTAAGGAGACCTCAAGGGTCTTTTAGACCCTTCATTTTACCTTTTGACACCAATGAAACTGATAAAGCACAGATCATTCATTTTAGCATCTTCTTTCCTGCCCACAGCAGTGGGGAATTGACAGCACTGAACACAGAAATTATGTAATACATGTTCATTCACTGGAGCAAATTTTTGCTGATCTCCTTTCCTTCCACCCGTCAACACTTATCATGTCTGCAGGAGGGGCAGTGGCTCTGAGGCTCTGATGAAGAGGGGACTCCCTCGTAATGCGTAAGCCGTTTTGCGATGCCATCTGGTTCCTCCCTGTTATCTGGTCCAGGTTGTAGGTATCTGGCAGACACGGCTCCGAATCTTTGGAGTAATGTTGAGCCTTTTTTAAACACTTGTTTGTGAGTATGACCTTTGTTTTTACTAGTCAAATAAATTTTATCTTTGGTAATGCACAAGGTTGGTGCGCCCTCCCTGTTTTTTTTTATATGTTTGAGCCTTAAAGAGGAGTGCCCACTAAAATTTTTTTTTTTTTAAAGTCAGCAGCTACAAATACTGCAGCTGCTGACTTTTAATAATCGGACACTTAGCTGTCCCGGGGTCCAGCGATGCGGGGGAACGAAGCCCCCCCCTCGTTGCCTGCTCTGCTCATGGCGCCGGCATCCTTACTGTGGGCACCTGGCTGTGGCTTCACAGCCGGGCACCCACTGCGCATGTGTGAGAGGCGCCGTGCGCCGCGATACGACGCTCAGTCATCTGGGACACGTGACAGGTCCCAGATGACAGTGCGGCGTCGAGGGGAAGTGATGTCAGTGCCCGGGCACTGAAGGTGGCAGACTACGAGGCACCCCCTAGCAACAGGCATTTAGAGGTGAGTAAAAAAAAAAAAATGTTTTTTCCAATAATTTTTTTTTTTATGATTTCTAAGCAAATAATTTTTTTTTGGTGGCAACACCACTTTAAGGACACCCATTGTTCTGAGGAGGGCAGCAAGACCTTTGACTTTCCATACTTTATCCAAAGTTTTGGCCATACCACCTACATATGGACTAAGGGCCTGAGCACAGGAGATTGTTTTGTGTTGTTTGGACCTTTACAATTAAAGCCATTTATTTTTCAAAGTACCGTTTATCATAAACAATTCACATGTTTTTTTTTTTTTTTTTTGCTTTTAGAAACAAATTTTCTTTTCTTTTTTTTTTACCCTTTTTTTGCATCCCAGTGCTGCTGATTTCCTGCAGCCTCTGGCTCTCTATATGCATGCTACTCAGTGATGGCTTCATGTCATTGACCTGAGAGGGATTTGTGGCAGCGACAAAGGTGGACCATGCGTGCTGTTTAGATTTTCTGCTGGAGGACATATGATAGGGCAACAACACAGAAGAGCAATTGAGAGTGAAGGATTAAGTGTCCTTCCCGTATAACTGGAAGTGCCGGTAAAAGGACCTTAATGGCAGGATTACCATTTATTATTTGAATGAAAGCTACAGATATGAAAAGATTGAAAATTAGTTTAGAAATGACATTAACCTCTTAAAGAATATATGAGCTTTTGGGATTATATCTACCTAAAAGTAATTATAACATTCTACTGTGTTTAATCTAAGAGACAAACCAAAAGTGTATATAAAAATAGAAGAGCGCATGAAAAATAAATGCGGTTGTGCATAGACTATTCTGTAAAAATATACCTGTAGAGGTGAACAAAACATATGTAAGAAATGAACCGCCATTGTTTTTCTGCAGAGGACAAATGAAACTTTGAAAGCTGTATTTCTGGGCAAGGAAGACTAATATATATTTACATTTACCACTTTACCACAGGTTTTGTCATTGCAAATGGTCACTTTTCTCAGTCCACTTATGTTAGTGGTATATTAATTGTTCACTTCTTGCTGTAAATTTGTGTTGCGTGCCTATAATAATTGGTGCAGCGAGCGAGTAGGTGGAGGGATATAGGGCAAGTAAATATTGACTGTGTCGTGAGAGCTGTTTCAACTCAGCCATGCCAGGTTTTATGGTATTAACTATTTCTATACCAGATGCCAGTCTTTCACACTGGGTCATTCTACATAGTTGTAGGCCTGAAGAAAAAAAAATGACTTCCTTACTCATTGTTCCACGTGAGTGAGAGAACTGTGAGTCAGCCCACTTAGTGTGTGTGATAATCTGGATAGTAAGTGTTTTCTCATACTTCTGTCATCTCAAGGTCATGTCCTCGGTGAACAGCATAAAGTCTTGTTAAATTATGTCATGATTTCAAAGCAGACATATTTAAAGTATAAGACATATTATAGATATGGCCTCCTGTTTTGTCTTTTTGGTATTTCTGCTGCTGTACATAGGAAGTTGTTGAGCTTTGTAGAGCAGATATTTAGCCTAATACACAGGATCGGATTTTCCGACGGGAAATGTGTGATGACAGGCTGTTGGCGGAAAATCCGACCGTGTGTATGCTCCATCAGACAATTGTTGGATTTTCCATGTTTTTTCTGGTTTTAAAATGCCCCGCGGACAAATGTCTGCGTGTGTACACAAGTCAGACGAACAAAAGTACAAAGTACAAACACGCATGCTCTGAAGCAAGGACGAGCCAGAAGCGGTGGGCCTTGTAAAGTAGCGTTCGTAATGGACAATTAACATTTGTGACGCGCCAAATTATGAAATCTCGAAATGCAGCGCACAATTCTCTTCTTCTTTAATGGGATAATAATGAAGCTGCTTTGCTGGTGATACTGATGGAATTATTGCAAACAAATTTTCAAAGGCTTTTTTTTTCTAGTGATATCAAGAATAATATTATTATGCTTTTTTTTTTTTTTTGGTTTAAGTTACCACAACACCATTATCCTGTAGTTTTTAAGATCAAAGATACAACTATGTTGGTGTCCCTTGTCAATTTTACATTGTATTTTTTAAAATGTAACTGCCTACTCCCAAACTGTCATTTGAAGTAAAACACATAGCCAAGTATTAGGCCCCTTTCACACTGGGGCGTTTTTCAGGCGGTACAGCGCTAAAAATAGCGCCTGTATACCGCCTGAAAAAATCCGGCCCCATTCACTCCGGTGTGAAAGCCGGAGGGCTTTTTCACTGGAGCGGTGCGCTAGCAGGACGGCAAAAAAATGTCCTGCTAGCAGCATCTTTGGAGCGGTATAGGAGCGGTGTATTCACCGCTCCTATACCGCTCCTTCCCATTGATTTGAATGGGAAACCGCGGGAATACCGCCGCAAAGCGCCGATACGGCGGCGCTCTGCGGGGGGTTTTAACCCTTTTTCGGCCGCTCGCGGGGGGTAAAACCGCACCGCGAGCGGCTGAATACCACGGCTAAAACAACGGTAAAGCAGCACTAAATATAGCACTGCTTTACCGTCACCGCGGCTCCCGCCCCAGTGTGAAAGGGGCCTTATTCTACACAATTTTTTTAATTGTGCATTAAAAAAAGAAAACAAATAAAATTGTTTGACAAGTCTGCCATAATGTGCTAATATGTGGTGCATAAAAATACATTATAGCATAAAGCTCCTGGGGGCTTTTTCTTTTATATGTGTAGGTTCAATTCCACTTTAAGAGTATTTTAGACACACAGGAAAGTCCCTGGTTTGGTTAAAGTGGAACTGTGGCCTGTAAACAAAAAATTGCGAGCAGAAAGGATTTATTTAAATTTTTTTAACAGAAGGGACATACTGGGGTTGATTTACTAAAACCGGTGCAATATCTGGTGCAGCTCTGCATACAAACCAATCAGCTTCCAGGTACCATTGTTGGCAGCACCAGATTTTGCACAACAAACATGTCATACTTACCTCCACTGTGCAGCTCGTTTCACAGAGTGGCCCCGATCGTCCACATCTGGGGTCCTCCGGCGGCATTCGCAGCTCCTCCCCACATCAGATAACCCCCTAGGAGAAGCGCTCTCCCAAGGGGGTTACCTTGTGGACGCGCCCCCGAGTCCAGCATTCGGCGTCCAAAGCCGCCAAATGTATGAATCGCCCTGCCACCCGGCACCCGCGTCATTGGATTTGATTGACAGCAGTGGGAGCCAATGGCTGCGCTGCTATCAATCTATTCAATCAAGAGCCAAGAACCCCGGGCAGAGAGACAGCACATCCCCGGCGGATGAAGATCCTGGGCTCAGGTAAGTAAAATGGGGGGCTTGGGGGCCTGTCACTGTCAGGTGTTATTTCACCTTAATACATAAGATGCATTAAGGTAAAAAAACACGATGGTTTACAACCCGTTTAAGTAAATAATCCCCATTATGTCTCTTCTACAGTAAAAGCTTCTTACCTACCTCCTTGCAATTTTCATTATGCTGTATGTCAGGAACATGCAGTCAGGTGAGGCAAGCTTCGAGGGTCGTAGCTCGGTGACAAATTTGGGGGGAAGTTAGCCAAAGTCCTACCCGTCGTTGGTCAAAATTTGGGGCTCCTAGCACCTATGGTTCTGGAGATACGGGGCTCCTTGCACAGCCTGTCAGACGCTACATACAGCACACTCTGTTTGCAGCAGACTGAGAAGATGAGCTCACAGTGCCTCTCACTTCTTGTCAGAGGCACTGAGCTCAATGGACAGCTTGGAGCCTTGGACCAATGGTAAAGCTGTCCAATAAAAATGCTGCAGTGGAGGCTGTCCTCTAAAAGACAAATGCTCCCTTACAGCCCATCCCTCTTAACTACAAGGAAAAAACATGGGTTTATGGGTATAAGATTTACCCACAATCCCATGTTTTTCTCACACAGTTTTTTTTTTATTTTTTTTTTAAATCATATATTATTATGTTATATATTATAACATAATCGTTTATTATTTATTTCTTTAGTGTGAAATTACTGGTTGGAAGTTATAACTTCAAACTTCAGTAATTTGTCGGTTAAGCCACCTGCTTGAGTACAGTTTTTGAAAATATAGTAAATTACCCTAAAAAACATTATATAATAATTATTTGTAAATTACATATGGTATTTAACCACTTGCCACCCAGGCCAATTCTGACACTTCTCTCCTACATGTAAAAAATCATCAATTTTTTTGATAGAAAATTACTCAGAACCCTCAAACATTACATCTTACATGGACAGCGTTTGTAAAAAATTGTAGAACTTCAGTCGCCTACATAATGAGAATCAAATACGTAACTTGTGAATGTGTAACCTGTGTGTATCTGGCACTGATACTAGCCAGTGTCTCACCAGCCACTGACCTCACTGCATGTCCCTGCTGTACGTTGAGCTGTGCATGTGCAACCCTGTGTACATGTGTGGGAGGTAAGTTATCACTCACTAGCCAATCAAGATGACCAAAGACACACACCTGCAAGAAGCTGGAGAAAGTTAACAGCGCCGGTGAGGGAGCTCATAGACGTCACTTCGCTGTAGAAGAGGTAAGTATAGGTAGGGATTCTTTCCATTTTAAGCATGACCATTGTGTAACACTGCAGAGCAGGTAGCATGCTATGTAGCAATCCAATATGACTACCCCCATGTACCTACTGTATAATTACAAACTAAACACAGGAACTTTATTGATAAAACGATAGCACACTATCATATGATTGTTTTCATAAAACTGATTTCCTTTACATGTATATCGAATAAATATTGACAACTCTATACATTTCCTTTAATAACAACTACTGCTGTGCTTAAGGGTAATAAAATAGCACGAGACTGGATGACTTGTACCTGCGGTCTGTAGTTCACAGAAATGTCCTCCTCGTTTCCAAGAATGTTCATCCTTTAACAGTCATTGACATGCTGGTCTAAAAACTGCGTGACTCATGGGCACTGAAGTAATTTAATATATGGGACTTGGGAGGTTTCTTTGCTGGAAATGTAAATAAACAACGTATTTATCATACTGTTAGTCATAGCAAGCAGAATGTGTGCTGAAATACGAGGCTGTCTGGAGATCAGGAACACATATACACTGGAGTGATCATATGGATTTCCAAGTAGCAAAGGTTCTTACAACTGAGAATCCTCCATGAGGAGTATTTAGCCACCCGTATCAAACCCACATTTCAATAATCTATGATGTGCTAATTTATAACTCCGTATTTTGTGTCCATTCTCTTAATAGATGTTTAGTTTAAGATCCCTTTGCATCTGTGCACAAAGCTAACAGAAAAAAAAAAAAGATTTTGTGAACTTCCCAGCCACTGGCCAGACATGCTCCTTGGTTTTCTGATAATTCTGTTGTCTTTTCAGGTTTTATGACCTAAAGTGTAGGGCTGTGGAAATTAAAGATTCATTTCTCGATTAATGTTAATTTTTTTGATCAATCAAAATATTTTTGACCGATCAAAAATCTTTTGATTGGTACTCACCTCTCCGCCGGCTTCCGGGTCTTCAGGAAGTTCCGTCGGAGATATGGTGACGTCACGGACATCGACGTCACCGGACTCCTCCCCCCTTCCCCAAGTGCCTCCGTCTGCTAACGAAGGGAAGGGGGGAGGAGTCCGGTGATGTCGAAGTGCTGATTGAACGTAACGCGTACGGAGGAGGAGCTACGCATGACGTTACCCGCTGCTTCCCTACGGAACTAACACGATTGTCGGTTTACATGCTGTGTTTTTATCATCTTTATGTGAGTAGTTTGTGTTTGAACACAAAAATGTAATCTTATACTTAAGCGGTGAGCACTTGGATCTTTTCTTTCTACCCATGACCTGGCGTCCTTGCTGAGGTCTAAGGAGACGTGAGAGAAGTTTATGGTCTGTGTTAACCCTTTTGATACCCGCTTGCATGACCACCTGTTTGCACCGGGGTCCATGCCATAAGGTGAGAGTGATTAGTTAGACCGGAGGTGGAGGGATTGTCACGCTACTGTGGGAAAAAAATTACTTACGTCAGTGCTACAGTTTGAATTTAAAACGTATTTGTGTGAACTGTGAAGTTAAGTCATGGATTGTGGAAACTAACTAGTGTCAGGTGATTGTATATAGTGTATACCACATTTACCACTGACTAATGCAGAGTTGCAATGCAAGGAGATTAGCTCAAAGTAGTTGGATCTGTATGTGCATTATAATTAATCGATATTAGTCGATTAAAAAAAAAATCGATTAATCGAACACGAAAATTTTAATCAGTAACAGCCCTACTAAAGTGGTATTAAAGCCATAAATCAAAATTTAATATATTTCAGCTTATCAATGCTTTTTTATTTTTTTATTTGTTTATTTAAAACAAATCTTCAAGGCATACAAAAGAAAAGGAAAGCAAAATTAGCCATGGACACCACAATATGTCCAGTGGCAAGGAGAGGCTTCACAGAGCCCAATACATTACAGCCATCTTACATAGGATGGTGTACAGGATTTTAAAAGAATAATCAAGCACACACATTCATACATAGCAAAACAAACATTCATCAGCAGTGTAACAAAACCATAAACTGTTGAAGATTACAGAGGGGGGGGGGCAACTAGACAATTAGGATCTGGAAGCCTCTGCCCAGTGAGAAGCAGAGACATCGAGCCAATGCTGCCATATTTTGGTGGATTTTTCGGGGCAAGCTCTACCCATATAGATCAATTTGTAGTTAAGTAAAGCAGAGTTCACCAGATGATAAATCTCTACCATAGGATGGTTGGCATTTTTTAAATTCAACAGAATGAATAACCTTTGCGAGCATAAGAGTATCAGGTGAACCATAATACGACTGTGAGTCAGCAGTACAAAAGCATTACGAATGCCCAGTAAACCCACCTCTGGAGTTTTAGGAACCTGGGAGGTTCAGAGTAGTGTCCACAAAAGTAAATAGATTATTCCAGAAAGTGAAAAGAGCAAAACATGACCAAAACATATGTAGACGGTCAGCAGAGCTTTCCCCACAATGGGGGCAAGAGGCCTGTCTGTGCCTCAAGTCCCATTCAAGATAATTTAGCAGGTATGTAATGGAGATTGTGGATAAAATTGAATCGAATGAGTTTATCAGTGGTATTCGTGTCTTAAAAAGAGATCTCTGTAGTTTTTTTTCCCATCCTTCTTCCATGGGGGCTGGAATATACAAGAGACCTTTCCCGTGCGAAGCCATGAAAAGGTTAGACCCCACAACCTGCAGGTAACTGTAGAAAGTGGTGACTAATTTTGTGTATCTCGAGTCGTACATCAGGTGCTCCAAGGGGGAATCTGAGAGCTCAAGTGTCGGAGCCCTGAATGGCATATCTGAGCAATAGTTATTTTAAAAATTTTTTTTTATCAATTTGATTAATTTCTTTAAAGTGGTTGTAAACCCCATTCATGAAATTTGACCTAAGCATATATATCTGTAGTGTTTATCGCTCTCCAAAGCTCTAAGTTCCGTGTCTTTCTGCTGCTCCGCTCCGCTGTTATCAGCAGAGTCACTTCTGACAAGCTCTCCGACACACACGATAACAGCAGCTTAAAATTTATGTCTGGGAGGGTGCTTAACATACACATTATAGGACAAGTGGTCACTATTTCTGCTATCTCCCTGGCCACCGATCTTGTCACTTCCCCGCTGTAGTTCTTTGCAGCGAGTGATGACGTAATTACACCCCCCGCTTGCTGTAGTGGGTGGATCCAGGAATCTCAGGCTCCGGTCTGATCTACCCACTGTTGCAGCATTATTTGATTGACAGGCTAGAAGAATCCTAGTCCATCTCGGCTCTCCATTCCTGTGATTGGAAGCCTAATGCAGATGGGCACTAGGGTCAGTGCCAGTGCCTCTCCTCATAGCCAAATGCGATATTGGTCTGTAACTTGCTTTTTAATGATAACTGTTCAATCATTGATTATAATGTCATATAATAAAAATTGTATATTAAATTATTGTTTGTTGCTAATCCAGCTGTGGCTGAAGTGGGTGTAGAGAAATGTAATGTGTGCCAATTTTACTAAGAGATCTGGCAGTTTTTTCTCTCTGCTTTGCAGGGAGAAGAAATGGCCAGATCACTGCTCTGTGTAAACACAGGAATCTGTGCTGTGATTGGACTCAGCTGGTCTCAGCCGTAAACCATTGGGGGGAGGGAATAAATACATAAATTTCATTAACCAGGAATATAACGTTTACTGTAGTAGTTTAGACTGGTATTACACCAATTTTGTGAGCATTTAAACCATGGGGTTCATTATGCAGTAAAGCCTGGTTCACATTAGTGTGATGAGTTTTGAATGCCATTATGCATTGCAGTTGCTGTGCGATATTGGTTTAATTGCTGTGCAATTCTCATGCAGTTTCAGTGCTGTGCATTTTTGGATGCAATTTTTAACTACTACTGCTAGTACCAGTACTACTGCTATTCCTACTACTCTGTAAAGGGGGAGCTATGAATAAGCGCCATGATAGGGCGTGAAACTCGTTAGCTATCTGTCCTGTTTTCCATATTTTGATGATGTGACTGTATTTGGATTTTAACCATGGCAATAAACATGCCTAATTTTTGACGTGCGGCCATCAAGGAACTTCTTTTCTCCTCAATCTTGAGCAGAGCCAGCACCTGTGAGTTCCATCAGGGTGAACACATTAACCGTGGATCTGGGAGGTTGGAGCGGTAATCTTTGTGTTTACTCTGTAAAGGGGGAGAATAGAAAAAAAAAACACACTGCATCACACTAAAATAATACAGAACCCTTCTCCAAGCTCCAAGCTCTTAACCCAGTCATGCATTGAAAACAATATTATTGCCAAAGCCATGAGATTCTGGGCGACTCTAGTTGCATCAAAAATCGCACTATTGTGAACCTGGCCTTAAAGTGCATATCCAATTGATCAGTGTTCGCTTAACTGAACTTATTTTGTTTAATCAGATATTATGAAAATTTTACGTAAGAAAAAGTACATACATATGGAACACATACAGAAATGGTATGGAACATTGCAAAAAAAAAAGTATAGAAAAATGAACAGTGCAATTGAAAGGAAGTAATATGTCATTAGAAACATCACTAATATATAAGCTTATATATAATATATATATTTAATATATAAGAACCTTAACTGACCTTTTAATGTTTTTGTCATCTTGTTAGGCATTGGAGGCTTGGAAGACTTTGTCCTTAAGTCTGCAACATTGTCTACATCACCAGCATGTCCTCCATTCATACCTCTTAGCTTTGAAGCCACACCAATTGTCCGAGTTGCTGTGGAACCAAAACATCCAAGTAAGTAACAGATAAAATGAACTGTGGGTTGAAAGTAGTACATGGAAACTATACTCCAATGCTGGGATCTCCAAACTTTCTAAACATAGGGCCAGTTTATTGTCTGTTAGACTTTAGGGGTGGCCAGACTGTGGCCAGTATGAGTGGAAATTGTCCTGACATCAGTGGGAGTAAACATCAGCACAATTGGTATGAGGTAGAGGAATAGTGCTTGATTGTTGGTATCATTGGTTGGAATAGTGCCACATTGTTGGATGTCATTTGGCAGAATAGTGTCTCATATCAGTGGGAGAAAAGTGCCCCAAGGGCTGGATAAAGAGAAGCAGAGGGTCGCACCCGGCCCTCGGGCTGCAGTTTGGAGTTCTGGTCTAATGCAACCTTTTTTTTCAGGTCTCGGCATACTGTTAAAAATTATTATATAAACAGCTCACAGTATATTAGCTGATCAGTAAGCTGTTGGTATAAAAATATTTAATAGACACACAGATAGCAATGTTGTTAGTGTGTCTCTTGAATTGGTGGTCAATGGAGAAATACCTTCTTACATTAAAGTCCTCTTGCACAATGCAGCTTGAAAAAGCTCAATACAGCATTTTTTTTAATGATCTAAAATGCAGCCCATTGTTTACAATGTGCCTGTACACACAGGCACATAAACAAGCGCTGCGTATTCTTAAGTTAAAAAAAAAATATAGAAAAATATGTGTTCCCGGTCAGTATTTTGCACTACTACTTGCGTATGAGCATAAATATTGATGAATTTTCCCTAGGAATGTCTTGTGCACACGAACATGCATAAGTACACGCAAAGCAGATGCCTGAAATTTGTCCAAAAAAGCAGATGCTCTAACTTCAGTACTGTGTGCAACAGGCCTAATGGTCATTGGGAAGAATTCCCCATTACAATGATGGCCAGTCAGAGAAAGTCCACCACCCATTGGTCTACGGTGGGAAAAGATCCCCTTAAATTAATGGTCAGTGGTGCAGGTGCCCCCTTACAATGGTGGTCAATTGGAGAATGCCTGCTTGAATTGTTGATCAATAGGAAGAATGCCTCCTTAAATCTGTGATTATTAGAGGAAAAAGGCCTCCTTACATTGGTGATCAGTGGGTAAAATTCCCTGTTACATTGGAAGTCACTGGAAAGAATGCCCCCTTAAAACCAACTATGGTTGTGGTTACTTGCCTGAGAGATGAGAGGAGAAGCTTTTCATATGGTTAGCTTTGCTGCTCGCTCTGCCAGTGACATTAGTGCCAGCTGCGCTAATGTAACTTTCCTTTAAGAGGTAGTAACTCTGCTTTTTGACTTGTACCAACAGGTAGGCCTATAATATGACTTAGCTGTAGGTACAGCAAATATCTCCTAAATTATACACTGTTTAGGAGATATTTCGATGTGTAGCAGCCGGTGATGCCAACACATGCGCACTGTGCTCTTAATGGACAGAAAACTCGAGTATGCTGTCCTTTGAGAGTGCTGTGCCACGATTGTGGCTCCTGCTGCTCGCATGCGTGGGAGTGATGCCATCGCGCCTCAGCCATTTAAGCAACTGGAGTCCACCAACCTGGAAGGAAAACCAAGTGAAGAGGAAATCTCTGTCAGCAGTGAGAGGGCGCCGCTGGAGGGATCCTTTTTTCTTAGGTAAGTCTTAGGTAAGTCTGACATAATGTGCTAGTATGTGACATATACTATCACATTATGGCCTAAACCTACAGGGGGACCTGTTTACTACCGCTTTAAGTAGAATTAAAAAGAAATTACAGATGAAGAAAACCAGGTCAAAAATGCCTTTCTTTTGGAATCCTGTGAGCGTGCCTCTAATCTCCCCTTGCCAACATGTGCCCAAAAAACAGAGCATTTTTTATGTGTTCACTACAGAAAGGGCCTGGGGGGGAGATGATTTACTTACAGCTAGAGAGTCTAAGCCTTCCCTTTTGTCTTAGAACCTGGTGGGGATGAGGTCAAAGGAATTCAGGAGAAAGGTACATATACTGTATCTGACCTGCTTCTGTTTTCAAATCGTAAGTCGGGGAAGGGATTCAAGACTTTTAGAGTTTAGGTTCACATTGACAGAAAAAAAGTACTTTAGGCCAGTCGTTCGCCACCTCAGTCCTCAAGTACCCCCAACAGGCCATGTTTTCAGGTTTTCCTTTACTTTGTACAGCTGCTTTAAATTAATATCATTGACATGGTATTGATAAGAGCTATTTTTATCTAAGGGAAGTACTCAAAACATGGTCCGTTGGGTGTACTTGAGGACTGAGGTTGAGAACCACTGCGTTAGACTAGTTAGATATTCTGTAATGATTAATTAGCACTATGTATGGATAAAGTTTGTGTATTCTCCCATTTCATACCACTCTCCATGTTTGCCTCCATCGGCCCCTATGTTTTACTGTTTTTAGACTGTCTTATGCCCCGTACACACGGTCGGAAATTCCGACGGAAAATGGCCGATCGGACCATGTTGTCGGAAAATCCGCCCGTGTGTGGGCTCCATCGGAGATCCTGCTCTCAAATTTTCCGACAACAAAATCCGATCTGACTTTTTCCGATCGTGTGTAGAGAATTCCGAAGGACAAAGTGCCACGCATGCTCAGAACAAATTATGAGACCAAAGCTATTGGCTAATAGCCTCTACGTAGTTCCGTCGTACGCAACGAACGTCACCACGTTCAGAATGATCGGATTTTCCAACAACTTTGTCCGGCCGTGTGTATGCAACACCAGTGTCGGACAAAATCCGACGGATTTTGTGGTCGGAATGTACGGGGGCTTAGGGACTGGAACTCATATGGTTAGATTGCAGTACACAGTAAATGAGCATGAGATTTATTAGAGGTATGAAAATAAATCTCTCTATCGGGGGAGGCCTAATCCCTTTAATATGTATTTATCTGGTCACAGTTTATTCAACTGTTGTCCTACAGAACTGAACATTCGTTATTATCACCATTTCACTGTTATACAATATTAACATATCTCATGCACACATTATGGTTAGAGCAAAATGGACCTGAGCACAAAAGCTGAAGATTTGCTGTCATGGGGAAAATATAGTCATAGTAATTGTGCCTAAATTGTAATCCTGTGAATACAACCGAGAACCTGTATATCTGCACTGTGAGATCTGAGGCACAGCTGCCTCTGACTACTAGTATCAGGAGATTGGGAAGCAGTCGCTATTCCTAGTGGTTTTTCTTACTTGAGGCTCTGACACTAAGAACCACTGACTCTACCAAGATGGCAGCCTCCACATAGACACAGTGCAGAACAAAGCATGGTAAGTCAATAATGGTAAAAATGAGCTGCAAAGTGACCACAGGCAGTACTGGTAACTAGTCCTTTGCCTGCCTTTTCTGCACAGCTTCCACAGTACAGGTCTTGTTCAAAGCATAATTTTTAGTACTGGATAGAGTGGAGAGGGATTATAATAATGCTTATCAGTTTGTATTGCTGTCTGTGCCCCCGTGTTAGAGAGATTGAAAGTGAAAGTAAAAGAAAATCCCAAATTTTGGGTTGTCCCCAGAAAAGTAATAGCAGGGAAATCTTTCAATGGGCACACTAGTTCTGGTGACCTGGGGGGACCCCAAGGAATTCCCTTAATTTGCAGGGATTTCCCCTCACTTCCTGTTTTGACTATGGGACACGAAGTGAAGGGAAATCTCTGCAATGGGACACAGATTGCCCAAAAGAATCTGACAGGGGGTATAACCCTCCCCTTGGCTATCCAACATAAAAAAATAAGTTTTTCCTATAGTTCTACTTTAAAGTTAAAAAAACTTTGTTTAAAAAAAAAAAAATGTAAATAACAAAAACATTGTATACTTAACTGCTCTGTGCAATGGTTTTGCACAGAGCAGCCCTGATCCTCCTTTTCTGGGGCCCCCTGCCGGTGCTCCAGGCCTCTCCTTTTCGAAGAGTGCCCCCATGGAAAGCCACTTTCCATGGGGGCATACGTGCAGGCTCACTCCTGAGCTGCCCTGTCTGCGTCTATTGACACAAACCGGGCAACTCAGCCCTGCCCCCCACTCCCTCGTCACAGCATTTAATAGACAGCAATCTAACCAATAAGGATGGAGTACAAGTAGCTGGATCGGATCAGGCTCAGGTAAGAATAAGGGGGTTCTGGGGGGATCCTGCAGCAGAGAAGGTTAAAAAACCTTGAGCCTTTAGAACCACTTTAAGCATGCAGATTATCCCCCCCCCCCCCCCCACTTCCCCTCGCTGCCACTTTAAAAGAAAAAGGCGTGTGCAGTTGTGTCACCAGTTACTTCCAAGTATACGGTAGCTGGCAGATACAGGTGGCACATTTGTGCATGCGCAACAGATTCCCAAGTACGGCCAGCTTCTGCTAGATGGGCACTATAGTGTATGCTGCATTTGTGCTCATGTCTGGAAATAAGTTGCAAATCTGTGGCCTAATAACACACTGTCCTTCTGGAATAACCATGACATAGCAATCCCAGGAAGCAGTGGGGCCTGGCCTAGGCTAGAAACCAGGAAATGCTCCCTCGCAGTACAAAAACTAACCCAAAGGTGAACATTATATTATTCTTTTGTATATGAGGGAGGGTGCAGGGACAAAATAACATGTTTTACTGAGTTAGTTCCACTTTAAGCTGATCTATGACACCAAAGGTTCCCCATTACTTTCCCGTGGGCATGTTTACCATTGTACCAGACAACGTTTACATGTGTTAATAATAATTGCAAATTACAGTGTAATAAGTCCATGTACAATATGATTCAAGTTGACTGAACTTCTTTCCTTGCAGACTGTCATATGCATTTTTTTTGTTGGTCAACCTGTAAATTTGGAGGAGCAGCCTATTAGGTGGAATCATTAGCTGCTTTTATGGTCGCGGAGGTTGCCAATTCACAACCCAATTCTTTTTTACAAGACAAATTATGACAAATTTAGATGTTACTTTCAGTCATTTGGCTATGTAGGTGCTGGCGTCTGGACAGATAGTTTTCTCATGTTCATAAATCTCTTTAATTGTTCAGAGTCTGTTCCCTTTTCTCTCATACTAATGGCCCCTTCACAATGCATGTACCACGTTTCTTATCAACAGAATTGAGGAGATGAGTTTTGTTGTAGAGTCAGTTATAAAGATCTTCCAAAGTATGTAAAATGTTATGCAGCTTTATCTGTCCAGTACACAGTAGTTTGTGAACATATTGACCAGCCTTGGGCAGGACCACGGGTTGAAGGAAAGAAAATTGTTTTATCCCCCCCATCAACACAGTCTGTGTTATTTGGGGAATCCCTGCCACAGCGCTATTGTGTTCTACCGACGGAAGCCTTCCTCACTGGCAGAATGCAATGATCACTGCTGGCATCTATAGACGCCAGTACTGATCATGCCTGATCTGATCTGCCTAAGTCAGACATATATCGAAATTCAACTGGTTCTTTCGATCCCTCTATGGCCGACTTTAGTAAGATAACACCCCCCTAGATAAAAAAAAAAAGCAAAGTCACCATTGTTCCAAAAAGATGTGTTTTATGTGTGCACACCCTCTTATAACTCAAAATCACATTAAATAGGAGTCCGTACACAGCAGCCATCATTTAAAGTGCCTCTGAATAACCTCAAATAAAGTTCAGCTGTTCTAGTAGGTCTTTCCTGACATTTTCTTAGTTACATCCTACAGCAAAAGCCATGGTCCACAGAGAGCTTCCAAAGCATCAGAGGGACCTCATAGTTAAAAGGTATCAGTCAGGAGGAGGGTACAAAATAATTTCCAAGGCATTAGATATACCACGGAACACAGTGAAGATGGTCATTAAGTGGAGAAAATATGTCACAACAGTGACATTACCAAAAACTGTACGTCCCTCCAAAATTGATGAAAAGATGAGAAGAAAACTGGTCAAGGAGCTGCCAAGAGGCCTACAGCAACATTAAAGAAGCTGCAGGAATATCTGCCAAGGTTTAACTTTTTTGACATAATTCCAAAAGATATGTTTGGCGCAAAAACAATTCTGCACATCACCAAACGAACACCATACCCACAGTAAAGCATGGTGGTGGCAGCTTTATGCTTTGGTTCTGTTTTTTTTTCAGCTGGAACAGGGGCCTTAGTCAAGGCAGAGGGAATTATGAACAGGAACTTCATCTTTCAGCATGACAACGACCCAAAGCATACATCCATATCAACAAAGGAATGGCTTCACCAGAAGAAGATTAGAGTTTTAGAATGGCCCAGCCAGAGCCCAGACCTGAATCTGATTAAAAATTTGTGGGGTGATCTGAAGAGAGCTGTGCATAGGAGATGTCATCGCATTTGGGACAGATTTGGAGTGTTTTTGCAAAAAAGAGTGGGCAAATATTGCCAAGTCAAGATGTGCCATGCTGATAGACTCATACCCAAAAAGACTGAATGTTGTAATAAAATCAAAAGGTCCTTCAACAAAGTATTAGTTTAAGGGTGCGCACATCATATTTTATTTTTTTATTTTTAATTCCCTCCACCTAAAAGATTTCAGTTTGCTGTTCAACTGAGTTGTACAGTTTATAGGTCACATTAAAGGTGGAAAAAGTTGTGAAATTATTTATCTTTGTCTCATTTTTTTACATTACAGAAACCTGACATTTTAACGGGTGTGTAGACTTTTTTTATATATCCATGTTATGAGCATCCATCATTTCAAGATTCAATACTCTTAAGAGTACATCTTCTTTTTGGACTTCGTAGAGTCTTCCCATAGATGTGGCAGTTGATAACTAAAAAAACTACTGTATATTGCAATGAATCAGAACTAGAATCTTCAGTAACCTGTTTAAAACAAGTCTAAATTTCCTGTAACTTTGGCTCATCTGCTGATTCCAGGCAAGAAACCTCTTGACTTCTTCAGGTTTTTACATAGCAGTTTCCAGTAATGTGCTTGATGGGTCTGAAGTATTTTTCATCATCTCCATCATATTTAAGGCAGGTCCTGCAGCACATTTCAAGCCCTTTGTATTTCAAACTGGGAGGAATGGGAAATCCATCTACATGATAGTAAAAGAATTACAAGCACTTAGTACCTGCATGCGGTATGATACAGAGTGATTTCTTCAGAGGCATGAAAGTGATGACTTGTGTGCAGGCTTTTATCAGGCCGCTCTATGAGCCGGCAGAAAACTCATTTTTGGCCATAAAAGGAAGTTCATGGAAGTTATAAACTGGTGATTAGGATCATAGGCACCCAGTTATCCCAAAAGCTCCAGATGGCGAATGATTTTAACACTCAGTTCTGCACTGAAAATTATTTCTGAGATGACATTAATAGTAGTGTCGGAGTCTGCAGGAATATAATCAAACTCTACTGTAGTAAATGGAAAGGCAATCTCTTATAATGGTATTGGTGTGGACACAAAGCTCAGAACAATAAATAGTTACAGTGAGTTGAATTCACGGTAACGTCAATATCTACAAAATAGATTATAGGCATTTGGTAACCCTGCTAAACTAAAGCTACACAGCTATGTTCTTGAATCATCTTGTTTTCCACAGAGGCTGTTTTCTGTAAAGTGCCTTTTAACCTTAGATATGTGTTGTATATTTTTTCAGTGAAAGAAAATACATTTCAGGTCTGTAATTATTGCTTTTCAGTTGGCCACTTTCATACAAGATGCACTAAGCAATAATACATCCAAAAATAAATTAAGGTGCGCTGCACTTGCACTACTGAGCTACAATTTTTTTAAAGGCTCCTTCAAAAAGCATTAAAACATGTCAGGATCTAATTTCTTCTGATGCCCCGTACACACGGTCGGAATTTCCGACGGAAAATGTTTCCATGTTGTCGGAAAATCCGACCGTGTGTGGGCTCCATCTGACTTTTTCCATCGGAAAAAATTTGAGATCCTGCTCTCAAATTTTCAGACAACAAAGTCCGATCTGACTTTTTCCGATCGTGTTTAGAGAATTCCAACGGACAAAGTGCCACGCATGCTCAGAACACATTACAAGACCAAAGCTATTGGCTACTAGCCTCTACGTAGTTCCGTCGTACGCAACGAACGTCACCACGTTCAGAATGATCGGATTTTCCGACAACTTTGTCCAACCGTGTGTATGCAACACCAGTGTCGGACAAAATCCGTCGGAAAAAATCCGACGGATTTTGTGGTCGGAATTTCCGACCGTGTGTACGGGGCATAATAATGCCTAGTATTTTCTTTTTTTATTTTGCACTTTGCCTTTCTTCGTAAGCTGAAGACCTTTGGTATAGTGACACTGTAAAAAATAAAATATATATATGTATAAACAGTATCTCACAAAAGTGAGTACACCCCTCACATTTTTGTAAATATTTTATTATATCTTTTCATGTGACAACAATGAAAAAATTACACTTTGCTACAAATGTCTTTGCAAGGTCTCTAACATTCACCAGCTCCACGACATCGTCATGGAGGAGTGGAGGAGGACTCCAGTGGCAAGCTGTGAAGCTCTGGTGAACTCCATGTCCAAGAGGGTTAAGGCAGTGCTGGAAAATAATGGTGGCCACACAAAATATTGACACTTTGGGCCCAATTGGGACATTTTCACTTAAGGGTGTACTCACTTTTGTTGCCAGCGGTTTAGACATTAATGGCTGTGTATTAAGTTATTTTGAGGGGACAGCAAATTTACACTGTTATACAAGCTGTACACTCACTACTTTACATTTGTAGCAAAGTGTAATTTCTTCAGTTTTGTCACATGAAAAGATATAATAAAATATTTACAAAAATGTTAGGGTGTACGCACTTTTCACGCCTATGTCGTCAGTAGTTCCTGATGAACCTAGTCGTATCCCCTGAAGGACCAAAGGCTTCCAGGCAATCTGAGCTGCTGCGCCTATCTGGTATTGTGCCTAGAGTCAACGCTGCTGCTTCACCCTTTTCCACCAAGGATGAACTGTCCTCGGCCCTAGACGGGTTAGAGCACAGGATTGCTGGCAGGATTGCCGCCATCCCGCAGGGTGGCAAGAAGCATGACAGCTCCCTCTCCCTGGAGCCTCCTAGTTGAGGATGGGAAAGAGCTAAAAGCTCAGGATTCTGTGGAGAGCCTGGCGGATGAGTCTGCTTCTGAGCAATCTTTACAAGAAGATATCCAATTGATGTCTGCCTCTCAGTCTCAGAGGCTTTTCATCCTGACTCTGACCGAAATGGTTCGTTCTGCCTTTAAGTTGCCTCTTGCAGTGGTGACTGAGCCCCCCTGGTCCTCTTGGGATCCCTGAGGCCTCTTCAGGTTGCACAAGATTTCCCCCTACACCCCCTGCTGGAACAGGTGGTGTATGCTGATTGGGAACATCCTGACAGGATTTTGTTCCTCTTTATGCCCCTTTCACACATGCGGATCGTATGTCCGTATTTCATCCATCCGTTTTCGGACATGCATGCATGCCTATGGGATAGCGGGTGTCAGCGGATGAGCATCCGCTGACACCCGATATCGCCCGCCTCCGCTATGGTCCGATTCTGCAGACTGAGGAAAACCCTATTTTTCCATCCGTCTGCAGAGCGGATCGGATGAACACGGATGAACGGATCATTACGGATCCGCCCCATGTGAAAGGACCCTAAAGCCCCATACACACGGTCGGATTTTCGCATGGATTCTGTCCGATCGGACAATGTTGTTGAAAAATCCGACCGTGTGTATGCACCATCGGACAGTGTACGTCGGATTGTCCGACGGACAAAGTCCTATCTCCTGCTGGATAGATTTTTGGACAACGCGGTCCGATCACACCAAATCCGATCGTGTGTAGCGTTGTCCGACGGACAAAGTGCTACGCATGCTCAGATCACATTACAAGACCAAAGCTATTGGCTACTAGCCTCTACGTAGTCCCGTCGTAGGCAACAAACGTCACCACGTTCAGAATGATCGGATTTTCCGACAACTTTGTCCGACCGTGTGTACGCAAAACCAACATCGGACAAAGTATGACGGACATGATCCGACGGACCTGGTCCTCGGATAATCCGAGCGTGTGTATGGGGCTTAAGAGTTTTTCCCTTTTTATATCCCATAGATGAAAAGTTTGATAAAAAGGGAGCATGCCAACTGTAGATGCAGCAGTCTCTTCCTTAAAAAGGAACTTAACTTGTACGGTAGATAATGCACAGGGCTTGAAAGACCCTGTTGACAAGAAATTGGAGTCATTATTAAAGGCCTTCTTTTCTTTGGCCAGTTCAGCTATTTAGCCAGCTGTTGCAGCCAATCCATAAAGGATCAGGTCAAACGGCCTTATAGGCCTAACCAGGAGGATGATCTGCCTGAAAATAAGACAGATATTCCTTGAGCGCTGTGTTTTGCTGGTGAAGCCTTAAAAGGATTCAATACAGCAGGTTAATCGTTTGGCTATCTTGTCTGTACATATTCGCAGACTTTTGTGGCTTAAGAACTGGTCAGCCGAACTTCCTTATAAAAAGTTATTGGCAGGTTTCCCCTTTCATGGGGAATGTCTATTTGGTGATCATTTGGACAAATATATCCAAAAGATTTCCAGAGGGAAGAGTTCTCTACTTCAGGCATCTCTCGTTTAAAGCCTCAGGGACTGCTTCCTCAAATGTCTCAGCGCCAAGGCAGTTCCGCCGCCAATAGGGTGCTAGGGCCAGGGGCAAGCCGCAAGGCCAGGGCTAGAAAAAGCTCTGGGTCCAAAATTCTTCTAAACCCAGCACTAAGCCCTCCTTTTGAGGCGACACCCCTACTCCATCGGGTGGGGGGAAGACTGCTGCACTTTGCAGACATTTGGAGAACAATAATTCTGGACGAATGGGTCGGAGTTGCAGGGGGTTCCCCCTTTAGAGGTTTTTAAGATCCAGCATTCCCTTGGATCCTCCAAAAAGAGACTTATTGCTTCAGGCACTACATCATTTAGTGCATTAAGGATGGATTGTACAGGTTCCTCTATCTGAAGGAGCGAACCTGTTTTACGGTTTAAATAACAAACCGGATCACAAGGCCCATTTTTGGACCTAAGATCCCTGAACCAGTATCTACTAATCCAGTCCTTTCGGATGGAGTCTGTCCGCTTAGTTGTAGCCTCGCTCCAGATGGAAGACTTTTTTGCCTCCATCGATATAAAGGATGCGTATTTACACGTACCTATCTTTCAGCCTCATCAGAGGTTCCTGCGATTTGCAGTAGGGGAAAGTGATTTTCTGTTTGTGGCTCTACCCTTCGGGCTTGCTATAGCTCCCCGGGTGTTCACAAAGGTCCAAGCACCAGTACTGGGTCTTATAAACTCAGATGAGAGCTTTTTGTTGGAAAATGCGACCATGTGTATGCTCCATCTGTCTTTTGCTGGTGGAATTCCAGCCAGCAAAAGATTGAGAGCATGTTCTCTATTTTTCGGTTGGGAAAACTTCCTATCCAAAAATGTGATCGTCTGTATGCAATTCAGACACGCAAAAAAACACACATGCTCGGAAACAATTTGACGCATTCTCGGAAGCATTGAACTTAATTTTCTCGGCTCGTCGTAGTGTTGTACGTCACCATGTTCTTGACCTTTTATTTTGTGTGACCGTGTGTATGCAAGACTAGCTTGAGCGGAATTCCGTCGGAAAAACCATCCAAGATTTTTCGGACGGAAATTCCGCATGTGTGTACGTGGCATTACTCTGTGTCCCATGATGTATGAAAAAGAAAATTGGATTTTTACGTCATACTTGCCTGTAAAATCCTTTTCTTTGTGTACATCATGAGAAACAGAGGTCCCTCCCCTCTTTTTGAGAATCCAGTGCTTGCTACAAAACACTTCCTGTATGGTAAGGGGTTATATAGGGGGTCATTGGTCTACCAGTGTCCATTCATCTGGAGATGAAGTATAACCCAGCAGGTAATGAATATTAGCCTAACTCTGTGTCCTATGATGTACTCAAAAAAAAGTATGACGAAAAAATCTGTATTTACTACTCTACTTTTATGCCATTTTACAGCAGGGGAATACTTTAAAAAGTATTATTACAACTATAAGAACACAGTTTCAAACACTGCAAGGTTTAAAAAAATAAAAATAAATAACATCTTTGTTTTGGGGGCTCGAGTTGATCCCGTATGCAATTCAAAGGATACCACTACTAATCACTTTTTTTTTTCTGGCACAATGATTTTTATTAGCATATAAAGAAAGAACAGATCTAAAATTCCCACCCAGGGGATATGAACATATGCAGAATGCAGAATTGTCATGAAAACACAGAAAAGGATGTGTCATATAGGACAGACTATTAACGAACCATGATCCTCCGAACCAGGTCGGGGACCAATGTATAATGCATGAGCCGTAGACTCCGGGGCTAAGGTAAACAAAACAAGTGGACACCTCCACCAAAATACTTTTTTTTTATTATAACAAATTAGCAAAGAAAACATAATGATAAGATTTACATAACAGACCTAAATAAAAAATTAAAACAAACAACACTATCAATACAACTAATTCACTACCGTCAGATACTTCCAGAATATATAAAGAAATTCGGAAATATCCAACACTTTTATATCCATTTTAAATTAAGGTTAAAATTGGACCATGATGCGTCCATCCATTTTTTCCATACCTTTCAAACTTTTGCAAGACGTTACATGAGTGTGTTTTTCAAACTTTACATATTTACCCATCTCCTGGATCCAATACAAAAGGGTTGGAGATTTGGATGAAGCCCAGTGAGAAGCTATTAACTTCCGTGCCATAAAAAGTGATTTTTCAATAGCCACTACTTGGTCATGATCCAAGTTGTTAGAGTTTACATATCGTAATGAGCATAGAACAGGGTCTGGACTGGAATTAGCTCAATGTCATATACAAAGTTCAACATATCTAACACTTCCTGTCAGTATTGATGTAACTTTGGACATCTCCAGAACAGATGCACAAAAGAGCCACTACTAATCATTTTATAGTAGAAGTGTTCTCTATTATCCTACAATTCCCATCTATTAAAGACACACAGTGAATTTCAATTGATTACCCATCTGTTTGGCATTCTGCAGTGGCGACATTTTTCAACCATTGGGAAATATACATGCCGTGAAGTGTATTTTGCAAAGACCAGCAAAGTAAGAAAAACTTTGGACTCAAACACTATCTGTATTGAAATTGTATTTTACACAGCTTGGTAAATTGTATGGAGTGATGAAAGTGGAAATTGCTATGATAATTGGGTAAATTGTGCAATTTCACACATTGGTATATACACCCCATAGTTTTGCTTGAATAAGTAGCTTAGGATATTTCAGCTATGTTTTAACATAATGACAGCTGTGCATACATGCTGTTAGGAGCGTGTGCGTTTCTGCTCCATCATAGCTGCTGGTTCCAGCATCCTGGTTTTGGCTATGATACATTTTCCCTTTCTGCCTGTCCACCTGCAGGGTGATTGATCTCTGGGTGAAAACCAAACCTGATTTAAGCCAGCTAAGCCTGCAGTCCCATGCTTGTGATGGCATGTATAATACGTGCAAGCTCTCTGTCTGTCTGCCCTGTTCTGCTATTTGGATTCCAGTATTTATGACCTCAGGTCAGATATCGACTATTCTCTGAAGTCTTCCTGCCTTTTGACGATGGATTGATCCGGACTATTCTGAATCTTGCCTGACTTGTACCTGGATTGCCATTGAACCACTCTGCCTTTCTGCCAACCGCAAGTACCCGTTTGCTTTGCTCAGTCTGCACCTGCCCCGGCGTGGTAGCCAGGCACTATAGCATTGTGTTTAAGACCTGGGGGCAACCGGGTAGTTTGTATGCCTGCTTGCCTTATGGGGAATGGAGCTGCTGTGGGTGAAGAACACAGAAGCTACAGTGAGGGGAAAAAAAGTATTTGACCCCCTGCTGATTTTGTACATTTGCCCACTGACAAAGAAATGATCAGTCTAAAATTTTAATGGTAGGTTTATTTTAACAGTGAGAGACAGAATAACAAAAAAATTCACAAAAAAACGCATTTCAAAAAAGTTATAAATTGATTTGCATTTTAATGAGTGAAATTTGACCCCTTCGCAAAACATGACTTAGTTCCTGGTGGCAAAACCCTTGTTGGCAATCACAGGGGTCAGATGTTTCTTGCAGTTGGCCACCAGGTTAGCACACATCTCAGGAGCGATTTTGTCCGACTCCCCTTTGCAGATCTTCTCCAAGTCATTAAGGTTTTGAGGCTGACGTTTGATAACTCGAACCTTCAGCTCCCTCCACATATTTTCTATGGGATTATAGTCTGGAGACTGGCTGCGCCACTCCAGGACCTTAATGTGCATCTTCTTGAGCCACTCCTTTACTGCCTTGGCCGTGTGTTTTGGGTCATTGTCATGCTGGAATACCCTTCTACGACCCATTTTTAATGCCCTGGCTGAGGGAAGGAGGTTCTCACCCACGATTTGACAGTCATTAATACAATCATAGGAAAAAGAAAAAGCTGCGCAGCTTTTTCTTTTTCCTAATTTTGCGCAGCTTTTTCTTTTTCCTACATTTGCGCAGCTTTTTCTTTTTCCTACATTTGCGCAGGTTTTTCTTTTTCCTACTTTGCGCAGCCTTTTCTTTTTCCTATACTTTTTTACCGTCTGTATATGGTATAGTTGCTGCAGCCGTATATGGTCTAATCACCAATTCAGGGATCTAATGTTTATTGTCAATTTATAATTTTCTTTTTGATCTATAGCGCAGTTTCTTTCCCCAATTCTTTTTTTCACGTGATTAATACAATCATGTGAGACACATAACATAACTTCTCCTCAAATATGAATATGTTTTTAGGAAGCATGCATGCAGCATGTTCATATGGTGCAATTACCTATTATAAAAAAGTGATAGTAAAGTTAGCCTTATCCAGGTATTTTTGTGAATAATTGTCAGCCCTGGTACTTCAGGCTAGAGCTCATCATGTCTTTTGTAAAAAGACGCACACAGCACATTTTTTTTCCTCCACTTAGCATTTACATTTTAGTGCAGACCATCCACCTCGTTCCTGCAGTTCGTTCTGTGAGCTTTTGATATTGCTCAGATTGCAGTTTCTCCAAGTGGCTCTCCTAATCCACTATGACTTCATTTCCCCTTCAAGAAACAAAGCTATTGGCTTCTGTGGTGAATATAAACCAAGACTACTTAATACCTGCTAAGTAGTATTCACCACAGTCACGTCCGCGCCAGCTTGATCCACTTCCAATTACCGTACTTGTTGGCTTTCTGTCTGCTATTTATTTGTAACAGCTTTTATGTAAGACATAATGTACACACATCAGTGTAAATCAAAAATGGAAGGATCTGTGTTTCAAAACAGAATATCAGGTAATTATAATTGAGACCAAAACAGTCCTTAGACTAGGCAATTGTGCATTTTATTTCTTGTTGTGCAGAATGCTTTCATGTGTACAGCCAGGGTTCGTGATAGAACTGTGGAGAGCAAGTAACATTTAAGTACTCTTATTTCCATATTTCCTGTGTTTTTCCATAGACAGTGCAAGCAGCAAACTGGTAGTAGGTAGTACTTACTAAACTGAAGTCACTGTGTAAGGTAGATTCTAACTAGTACTAGCTACAGCTAGTTCTGCAGTATCCTAGTTGCACATTTTCTCTGAATGCTATAATAAAGTGATGATTACCTTCTAATCAAAAGTTTGACTCCATGGCCTAAAGTGCATGTATAGCCAAAACATTATAATTTTTTAAAAAAACCTTACCACTGTCACCAGGACAAAAAGGGATTTCACTGGAGCAAGAGTTGGGGGGAATTCTTTCAATGGGTAGAGAAAATGGGATGAGTGGCAAAAAATATTCCTCCAAAGGAAAGTACCACAACTTTTTGACTTATGCATTTAAATTCCAAATGCATTACAGACTTTCTCAATGCTCCGTGTACACAGCACACCATTTAAAAATGTCATGCTTTTGGAGTAACCGCCCCTAATAATGTGCAATTTAGCTTTTTTGTTTTTAACATGGCTTTGAATGTCGCATGTCGCATTGTTTTTACTATTCTGTAATGAAATTGTGAAAATAAAATTGTGTGCATGGGGCATGAGAAAGTCCATAATACATTTGTTATTTGAATGCCTAATTCTTGCAATGGGGACACCTTTTTAGACGATCACTGTCAAAAAAAAAAAAAAAAAGACGTCCACTTTTAACCACTTCCTGCCCACACTATAGCTGAAAGATGGATACAGCATGGGCTTACTTTGCCAGGAGGGCGTCCATGGACATACTCCCGTGATCGCTCTGCCCGCTCACTCTGTGATCGCTGAGTCCTGTGATAGCTGATCACAGATCGAGTCAAGGGCCAATCAGCTGTGTCCATTAACAGCTGATCATGGATGTCAACAAAAGCCGGCTATTTGCTTTTTTTTCTTCACACTGACAGTGTGAGGAGAGAAGAGAGCTGATACCCAGCTTTTGTTAAACGGACTTTGGCACTGATAACCAGGGCACTGATTACCAGTGTCCTGATTATCAGTACAGTCCCAATAGTGCTCATCGGTGCTGCCAATCAGTGCCCAGCAAGTGACTCCTCATTAGTGTCACCTATCAGTGCTGGCCATCAGTACCCACCAGTGCCACCCATCAGTACCCACCAGTGCCACCCATCAGTGCAGCCTATCGGTGCCCATCAGTGAAGCCTCATCAGCGCACATCATTTTAGGAGAAAAATGACCTGTTTGAAAAATTTTATAGCAAGCTATGAAAAAAACATTTTTGTTGGGCTTTTTTCAAAATTTTCATTTGTTTAGCAAAAAAAAAAAAAAAAACAGTGCTGAATAAATACCACCAAAAGAAATCTCTTTTTGTGTGGAAAAATTAGAAACATTTAATATGGGTAGTGTTGCATCACCATGCAATTGTCATTTCAAGTGCGACAGCGCTGAAAATTGGCATGGGCAGAAAGGGGGTAAAAGTTCCCAGTAGGCAAGTGGTTAAACAAATATGTAATGGTGCCACCTGTAAAAAGTAGGAAAGGTTTAAAGTATAACTCCAGACTCTCTGCCTCTGAGATTTTTCCCAATTCTTGTCCTAATGATGGGAGACCTCTCTGTGGTTTGAGGGTACCTGATCAGTCTATACAAGAATGTTAACCACAACCATTTTTACCTAGCTTTTAAAGTAAGGTGCCCATGGAATGGCATTGTACAGCAAAAACAAACAAGCAAAAAAGATTTCCCAGCACACTTACCAGCTAGCCTGCAAACAAAACAAAACAGCACCGTCTACCAATTTACGTTAAAAACAGAGGGTGTAGTTGCAGATTTGGAAATACTGTATATGTGGATGCCACACTGCCTCGCCAAGGCTCCTCTGTAACGCGTGGTTCTAACTCTTTGAGATAATATTTAAGGGTCGCCAAGTTGGAGCATATAAAGCAGTGGATAAATTACGGACAGCCTGGCCAGTATTTTACCAACTCAGGTGGCAAAAATGTGGCAGTGTTCTTAAAATGAAAGAGCTCTTAAAGCCAGTATTTTCCCAGAAAAAATAGCAGCCTTACCAACTCTAGATTAAAAGCAAAAAGAACTTGGAAAAAAGGCCCAACTCTTCTCCACTACCCAAAACTGAAAATAAAATGCCCAGAATTCTAATTTAAAACCAGAATATTTTCTGTTGGGGGTTTTTGATTTGTCCAGTTCCAGTAGAGGCATTGTGTGCACCCAGACGCCCCTCTCCCTTGGATGTCTGCATATCCCCCACTTACATTGTTATAGTTAATGTTCTGTGTATCCATGGCTCTGGTCTTCTGTCTAATCTCGGCTATCATTAGCTGGACTCTGGTAGCAGGGATGCAGTATATCTATCATTGATCAAAAGCATCTTAAATGGGAAAAATTTGAGGTCACACCTCAAAATGAGGGAAGACGATGTGGGGTTGGCAAGTTGCAGTCTGTGGTGATGGAGGAGATTGAACTGTGGTAATTTTTCCTCTTCTACACCAAGTTAATGTTTGCACAGCTACTGTGTCTGTTTCTACAGTGTTGCTTCCTTAGGATATCCAGGTTGGTTGTTGCCAAAGGTTTTATGATGTCAAGCTGTGGTAAAAGCTCCTTATGCTCAGTACACACACGGTCGGACTTTCCGACGGAAAATGTGCAATCGGAGCCAATTCCGACCGCGTGTAGGCTCCATCGGACAGTTTCCATCAGAATTTCCGTCGCACAAAATTTGAGATCTGGTTCTCAAATTTTCCAAAAACAAAATCCGTTCGCACAAATTCCAATTGTGTGTACACAATTCCGACTCACAAAGTGCCACGCATGCTCGGAATAAAGCAGAAGAGCAGCACTGGCTATTGAACTTAAGTTTTCTCGGCGTGTTGTACGTCACCGCGTTCTTGACGTTCTGAATTTCCGACCAACTTTGTGTGACCGTGTGTATGCAAGACAAGTTTGAGCCAACATCCATCAGAAAAAAAACATGGGATTTTGTTGGCGGAATGTCCGATCATGTGTACAGGGCATTATACTCACTGGGTACACTAATGCCGCGTACACACGTGCGGACTTTTGCCGGCGGACCTAAGTCCAGCGGACAATCCGCTGGACTTTCCAGCTGGCCTCACCGGACTTTCCGAGCGTGTGACTTGCCCACACACGCACGGACTTCTCCGGCGGATAATCCGCCGGCCAAAAGTCCGCGGGACTTTTGAAAATGAACGGACTTGCCCACACACGGAGCAGTCCGTTCATTTAGAATGTAACTTCAGGTTACGTAGCTAGCGTAGGCAGTAAATGCCGCCGCGCCAGCTCCGTGACCTGGCATGGATTTAAAGGGACTCCCCACGCAGAAAAAACGGCGTGGGGGTTCCCCCCAAATCCATGTCAGACCCTTATCCGAGCACGCAGCCTGGCCGGCCAGGAAAGGGGTGGGGACGAACGAGCGCCCCCCCCTCCTGAGCCTTACCAGGCCGCGTGCCCTCAACATGGGGGGTGCCCTGGGGAAAGGGGGGCCGTGCGCCCCCCCCCACCCCAAAGCACCTTGTCCCCATGTTGATGAGGACAAGGGCCTCTTCCCGACAACCCTGGCCGTTGGTTGTCGGGGTCTGCGGGCGGGGGCTTATCGGAATCTGGGAGCCCCCTTTAATAAGGGGGCCCTCAGATCCCGGCCCCCCACCCTATGTGAATGAGTATGGGGTACGATGTACCCCTACCCATTCACCTAAGGTGTAAAATGTAAAGTACAAAAACACCCACACTTTTGAAAAAATATTTTATTGCACTGCTCCGGGGGTCTTCTTCCGTCTTGGGGGTCTTCTCGCCGGACTCCTCCGCCATTTACCAAGCTCTTTTACCGAGCGGAGAAGTCCGGCTACCTTCTTCGTCGTCGCCGCCGTCGTCTGGGGGTCTCGATCCGCCTTCGGGGGTCTTCCGGGGGTCTCTTCTGTTCTTGCGGCGGTCGTCGTCTTCCGCGCCGCCTTCTTGTTCTTCTTCTTCTTCTTGTTCTTCTTCTTCTTCTTCTTCTTGTTCTTCTTCTTCTTCCGATGTTGACCCGATGCTCTCTCTGCCCGGAATGGCAAAGCCGCGCTGTGCTGGGACTTATATAGGGACATGGGGACAGGGTCACATGCTCATGTCACATGGTGACCCCGCCCCCCTGTGATGTCACAGTCCCAGCATCCTCCGGGACTGTGACATCGCAAGGGGGCGGGGTCACCATGTGACATGAGCATGTGACCCTGTCCCCATGTCCCTATATAAGTCCCAGCACAGCGCGGCTTTGCCATTCCGGGCAGAGAGAGCATCGGGTCAACATCGGAAGAAGAAGAAGAAGAAGAACAAGAAGAAGAAGAACAAGAAGGCGGCGCCGGCGGCGCGGAAGGCGACGACCGCCGCAAGAACAGAAAGAGACCCCCGGAAGACCCCCGAAGGCGGATCGAGACACCCAGATCAACATGGGGATAAGGTGCTTTGGGGTGGGGGGGGGGGGGGCCGCACCCCCCACCCCCCATGTTGAGGGCACGCGGCCTGGTACGGCTCAGGAGGGGGGGGCTCTCGTTCGTCCCCACCCCTTTCCTGGCCGGCCAGGCTGCGCGCTCGGATAAGGGTCTGACATGGATTTGGGGGGAACCCCCATGCCGTTTTTCGGCGTGGGGAGTCCCTTTAAATCCATGCCAGCTTACGGAGCTAGCGCGGCGGCATTTACTGCCTACGCTAGCTACGTAACCTGAAGTCACGTGCTAAATGAACGGACTTGCCAATGAGCGGCAAGTCCGTTCATTTCAAAAGTCCGGCGGACTAGCCTACTAACGGCGGGATTGTCCGCCGGACTGCCAAGTCCAGCGGATAATTTTAAAACCAAACTTAAAACTTTGGTCCGCCGGACTTTGGCGCCAAAAAGTCCGCCGGCGCCCACACAGGAGGGGATTATCCGCTGGACTTGGGTTCAGAGGATAATCCCGCGGGATAGTCCCTTCGTGTGTACGCGGCATAAGCCTGCTTTTAATTATTTTCACTAAAGCCACTTATTACCACGCACCATACAAACATTTAAAAATCCTTTTAGGATTGGAATGCATGAATGGAAAGATTCACTACTAAGAGAGGTTCAACAGTAATGAAATTTGGTAAATGTTCATCCACTTTCTTAGACTATTTCCTTATTTATATAATGCCAACTTATAACGCAGTAAATTATGGTCTTGCCTCCCAGATAGATCTCAAAGTCCTAGTTCCTAAAACTCTACAGCCAGATTTAGGAGGAGCCCAGTAACCTACCAGTATGCTTTTGGATTGTGGGAAGAAATCAGAGTATACAGAAGAAACCTACATAAACAAATTCTATTAGGAAAATATGCCTAGTAGGATTCAAACCATTGGACCAGTGTTGTTGGCAAGAGTGCTAACCACTGAGCCACTATGCATAGACCAAATAACTTTTATTGTTGGGACAAACATGCTTAAAAAAGATGGCCGGTGTAAAGATAGCTGCTGATGTTTAATGCACCTTACCTTAGTTAAGGCGTCTGTAATCTATCTCATGTGCTGTGCAGTACTACTCTCTGCCAAGCTTCCTTATTAACAGCACGTTAATATTTGTTCGTTTTCAGATGTTCAAGAAAGAAAATTATCCTTCAGATAAAAGTATATTCCTGTATTTTAGTATAGAGGCTCATGCTAGGGCCTTGAAATCATCCGGAGTCCAGATGGAGGACCCATGGGGAGACTTACTAAAACTGGTGCACACAAAATATGGTGCAGCTGCACATACTGATCAATCAGCTTCTAACTTCAGCTTGGATAATAAAACATAGAAGCTGATTGGTTACTATGCACAGGTGCACCAGTTTTAGTAAATCTCCCCATGGGTCCTCCACCTGAACGATTTCAAGGCCCTAGCATGAGCTTCTGTACTAAAATACAGGAATATACTATTTGAAGGACACTTTTCTTCCTTGAACATCTATTGGTGATTGGTGGCTGTCTCTCTCCTGTTATAACCCTGATCACCCTTCCCTTTCTCCATCCTGTCACTTGCTACACAGTTACATTTATCACCCTTAGTATTTTGGGGGTCTTCATGACGGTCAACGATCTTGGATCCCTACTGTATACAGTTGTGCTAAAAAGTTTGTATATCCTGGCAGTAATTGTGAAATTTGGGCATTTATATATAAAATATGACTAATCATGTAAAAATAAAACTGTCTTTTATTCGAGGATACTGATCACATGAAGCCATTTATTATCACATAGTTTTTTTAAATCCTTTTTAAATCATAATGATAACAGAAATCACCTAAATGGCCCTGATCAAAAGTTTACATACCCTGGAATATTTGGCCTTGGTACAGACACAGAAGGTGGCACACAGGTTAAAATGGCAATTAAAGGTTAATTTATCACATTTGTGGCTTTTTAAATCACAATTGGTGTATGTGTATAAATAGTCAATGAGTTTTTTAGCGCTCACTTGGATGCCCTAAGCAGGTTAGACACTGAGCCATGAGGAGGTAGAAAAGAAAATTCAAAAGACCTGCGTAACAAAGTAATGGAACTTTATAAAGATGGAAAAGGCTATAAAAAGATACCCAAAGCCTTAAATATGCCAGTCAGTACTGTTTAATCCCTTATTAAGAAGTGGAAAATTCAGGGCTCTTTTGATACCAAGCCAAGATCAAGTAGACCAAGAAAGATTGCAGTCACAACTGGTGGAAGAATTGCCCAAGATACAAAGAAAAACCCACAGGTAACCTCAGGAGAAATACAGGCTGTTCTCCAAAAAGACGGTGTGGTTGTTTTTTATAACCGCTTCCCGACCGCCTCCTGCACATTTACGTTGGCAGAATGGCACGGCTGGGCAAAAGCACCTACCGGTACGTCCCCTTTAATTGCCCAGCCGTGGGTCGCGTGCGCAGCGCTGGTGGCGCGCTCGCCACCCGGTCGGGAGCTCCGGGACCAGCGGACCCGATCGCCGCTGGTGTCCCGCGATCGGGTCACAGAGCTGAAGAACGGGGAGAGGTCTGTGTAAACAAACCTCTCCCCGTGCTTCCTACACTGCCTGTAACTGATCGTCTGTTCCCTGTCATCGGGAAAGCCGATCAGTGACGTCAGACGTAAAGCCACGCCCCCTACTGTAAAAAAAAACACACACGTCACAGACCTAACCCCTCCCCGACCCTTAGAGGTTAACTCTTTCACTACCAGTGTCATTTATACAGGAATCAATGCATTTAAATAGCATTGATTGCTGTATAAATGACAATGGTCCCAAAAATGTGTCAAAAATGTCCGATGTGTCCGCCATAATGTCGCAGTCACAATAAAAATCGCTGATCGCCGCCATTACTAGTAAAAAAAAAAATATTAATAAAAATGCTATCAAACTATATCCCCTATTTTGTAAACGCTATAACTTTTGCGCAAACCAATCAATCGCTAATTGCGATTTTTTTTACCAAAAATATGTAGAAGAATACGTATCAGCCTAAACTGAGGAAAAAATTTTTTTTTATATATTTTTTGGGGGATATTTATTATAGCAAAAAGTAAAAAATATTGCATTTCTTTCAAAATTGTCGCTCTATTTTTGTTTATAGCGCAAAAAATAAAAGCCGCAGGAGCGATCAAGTACCACCAAAAGAAAGCTCTATTTGTGGGAAAAAAAAGGACGCCAATTTTGTTTGGGAGCCACGTTGAACCACCGCTCAATTGTCAGTTAAAGCGACGCAGTGCCGAATCGCAAAAAGGGGCCTGGTCCTTTGGCTGCAAATTGGTCCGGGGCTGAAGTGGTTAAGGAGCACAATTCAACGATACTTGAACAAAAAAGAGCTGCATGGTTGAGCTGCCAGAAGGAAGCCTTTACTGGGCCAATGCCACAAAAAAGCCCAATGAGGCATGTTGAGGTGTTGTTGGGCATATTGTAACCAGGGTTTTTTGTGGAACTTGTGCAGTAAAGGCTTCTTTCTGGCAACATGCAGCTCTTTTTTGTTAAAGTATCATCGTATTGTGCTCCTTAAAAACAACCACACCATCTTTTTCCAGAGCAGCCTGTATTTCTCATGAGGTTACCTGTGGGTTTTTATTTGTATCCCAAACAGTTCCTGTGGCAGTTGTGGCTGAAATTTTTCTTGATCTACCTGACAGTAGCTTGGCATCAAGAGATCCCCACATTTTCCACTTCTTATTAAATGATTGAACAGTACTGACTGGCATATTCAAGGCTTTGGATATCTTTTTATATCCTTTTCCTTCTTTGTAAAGTTTCATTACCTTGTTACTTTTTTTTGACTGTTCTTTTCTGCTCCCATGGCTTAGTATCTAGCCTGTTTAGTGCATCCATGTAAGAGCTAACACTAACAAACTCATTGATTATTTATACACAGACACTAATTGTGATTTAAAAAGCCACAAATATAGGAAATGAACCTTTAATTGCCATTTTAACCTGTGTGTGCCACCTTCTGTGTCTGTACCAAGGCAAAACATTCATTGTGCATACAGGTATAATTGTTGTCCCTTTTTTCTACCTTGTTTTCTCTTTGTATCATTGTGCCCTGGGTTTAAGTTTTGGTTGCACCCATTTTTATCCCCCTCTGTGGGATATATTATATTACAATATTTTTTTTACTAGTCCACTACTTTATTTTCACTTTATGGCACAGTCTTTCCACCTATTCAATTTTTCTTGGCCACAGCACCCACATATCCACTTTAACATTTTTATTAGTTACTCCTATCCAACTTTATATATTATTTATAAACTATATTATTTACATTTGTTATAGATGGCTATGCTGACACAATTTACATATGGGAGCTTATTACCGGGGACTGCTGGTCTCAGCTGTTCAATTCCATTCAGTTGCCATGGGATATGCTACCTCAGCTCCTGTGGCTGGTGACCCTTCCGGCTGGCCTCCGGCCTCCCATACTTGCACCCAGATCCACTGCTGGTCTGTAGGTATGATTTGATATATACATATATCTCTATAGTTTCCATCTTCCATGTTTAGATGGATTTATTATAACTACCCCTATATCACTGTAATTTTTAATTCTAAATATCATTGTTATAGACTCCTGCCTTTCTTCTGCTCCTGATGAGTGGTGTTCATCCATGAAACACGTTGAGCTATCAGATGCCTTTCTTAATACAATTCAAGATTACCATCTTATCAATATTACTTATGCTAGGCTTATTGGAGTGTACCGATTCAAACAATATTTTAATATTTTTTACCATGGAGATACATGTCAATTAGTTTGGTTTTTATCCTTGACTACAATATGAATTTACATGTTACCATGTTATGCTATTATCATGTTATCAATCTGTATGGTATAAACACTTTACTTTATATGTTTTTTTTGCAGCATGCTATTATGTAACATATGTGGTTCTTATCAATTATGTATTACCCACCGGACACACCCTGCTGCGTTATCTCCTTGCCTGCATGATTCATATAAAATCCTACATCCTCCCCCCTTTCTACATTGGATAGTGGTAAACTAGGACTCTAGGGGATTCTCATGTTGGAATCTGGTTGGTCATCAATGAATGCTTATTATGAAACAATATTTGACTCCCAATGTTCAATTCAATATATATATATATAGCTGCTTTATCATTTTATCCACCTTTTCCTTTCTGTGTCTTACTTATTATTGAAATTTCAATGAGAACTGATTGAATGAAAAATAAAAATTGCTAAAAAAAAAAAACAATTGTTAATTTTAAGCCATGAACCCTTTCAGGATTTTTCACTTGATGCATATAACCATTGCTTACAGATGCCTTTTTACCCTTAAATATATGTATGTGTTTTTTTTTTTTTTTTTTAACTAGGTGAGATGCCACAGTTGGTGAAAGGAATGAAGCTTTTGAATCAAGCAGATCCCTGTGTTGAAGTTCTGATCCAGGAGACAGGAGAACATGTACTTATTACAGCGGGAGAGGTTCACTTGCAGCGCTGTCTGGATGACTTAAGAGAAAGGTTGGTAAAAACAATATATGTATTTTTCTGTAAACATATTGTAGTTGTCTTTGACCAGGCACTGATTTATGCCATTTAGTTAGCTGGAGTTTCTCGTCCAAAAATCTTTCAGCATCCTTTGGCCCTTAAGTACATTTATTAATGGCTATAAAATGATGTGCTGCTGGCGAGTGCTGCCTCTTCTCTGCCCTTGCATCCATCGTGAGCTCTTTTTGGCAGGCTACCTCTCATTACTTGTCACTGAATAGGATTGCTTCATTTATAGCTACATGCTCCGTGGACGATGGATTTTCCAATTAAAAAGCGATGTAGCCGTAATAAAACCCTGTATTTATCTATATGTGTATCTAATACTGCATTATCGATACAGATGGTTGTTCTTTAAGCCTTCCTTTCTGTTCTGTAATGATATTTTTCTTACTTGATGCTGAAATTTTTAGGACTTGGCTTGTTATTCAAGCAGAATTCTATGAAGACTTAAAATGATGTAAAATCCATAAAATTTTCTTTAAATTGATCTTTAATTCTATTGAGCCCATAAATTCAGCTACACTGAGTCTCACATATGCACTTCCTATTTCTAGTCGGATATCATTAAAAAAAATTATCTACTTCAAATAATTTGTGCTTGGCTGTAAATTAGGCTATTATTACATTCAGATTTCAGTTGTGTGTTACGAATATTATTTTATCTATTTATTTTTCAAAATTATAGATAAAGAACTACATTCTAAACCTTAAGCTTGGGTATTTTTATTTATTTATTTATTACAGGATTTATATAGCGCCAACAGTTTACGTAGCGCTTTACAATACAAAAGGGAGACAATACAGTTATAATACAATAAAATACAAGGAGGATTAAGAGGGCCCTGCTCAGAAGAGCTTACAATCTAATAGGGTGGGGGAGGTGGTACAAAAGGTTGTAACTGTGGGGAATGAGCTGATGGAAGTGGTAAAAGATTAGTTGGAGACGTGATAGGCTTCCCTGAGGAAATTCGTTTTCAGGGATCGCCTTAAGGTAGCTAGAGTAGGGGATAGCCGGACAGGTTGAGGTAGCGAGTTCCAGAGGATGGGAGAGGCTCTTGAGAAATCCTGGAGACGAGCATGGGAGGAGGAAACAAGAGCGCTTGACAGGAGGAGGTCTTGAGAAGAGCGGAGAGGACGGTTTGGGATATGTTTGGAGACAAGATTGGCGATGTAGCTCGGGGCAGAGTTGTGGATGGCTTTGTAAGTTGTGGTTAGTATTTTGAATTTAATTCGCTGGGTGATTGGGAGCCAATGTAGGGATTGGAGGAGAGGTTTGGCAGACACTGAACAGTTGATAAGGTGGATAAGTCTGGCAGCAGCATTCATGATAGACTGAAGAGGGTAGAGCCTATGGAGAGGCAGGCCAATGAGAAGGGAGTTGCAATAGTCAAGGTGAGAGATAACAAGGGAGGGAATGAGGAGTTTGGTGGTTTCATTTGTTAAAAAGGGGAGAATTTTAGAGATGTTACGGAGGTGAAGTCTACAAACTTTTGACAGCGATTGGACTTGAGGCTGAAATGACAAGTCCGAGTCTAGGATTACACCGAGTACCCTGGCGTGAGGGGAGGGACTGATGGTTGAATTGTTGATTTTGATGGAAAAGTCATGGCCGGGGGGGAATATTAATAGCTCCGTTTTAGAGAGATTTAATTTAAGGAAGCGGTGCGACATCCATGCTGAGATGTCAGTTAGTAAGTTAGTAATGCGAGAGGAGACTGAAGGAGTGAGGTGAGGAGTAGACAGATAGATTTGGGTGTCATCGGCGTATAAGTGGTATTGGAAGCCGTGGGCGGTTATCAAGTGGCCAAGGGAGGAGGTGTAGATAGAGAAGAGAAGGGGTCCAAGAACAGAGCCTTGGGGGACCCCCACAGAAAGGGGCAACGGAGAGGAGGAGACAGAGTTGTAGGTAACACTGAAGGTGTTATAATGAATGGTTCTAATACTACTTGATATAGGGCTTTACATTTTAGAGCTCTATGACGGTCTCTTGACACGAAGACCGTGCTCACACATTGCTTCCGATATGCCTAAATCATGTTTGAACCCAAAAATAAAAATGTGCATGCATATATAAATATAAATATAAATATAATATATATATATATATATATATATATATATATATATATATATATATATATATATATACACACACACTGTATTTATCGGCGTATAACATGCACTTTTTCCCCCTGAAAATCAGAGGGAAATTGTGTGTGTGTGTTTTATACGCCGATCCCTGCTGTCTCTGAAAGAAGAGGAGCGAGCACTGCTGAATTACATAGAGCCGCGATCTCCGTCACGCACAGCCACACCTCCTGGCCCTGCATTGGGCCACTGATCTGTCTATCATATGAGCAGGGCCAGGAGGCGTGGCTGTGAGTAACGGAGTGTCGGGTACACAGGAGATCGCGGCTTGCAATTCAGTGGCGCTCGCACCTCCTCTTCCCTTAGAGACAGCAGGGATAATCCAACACTGTGTAGTCTAACACTGGCGAGGCTGCAATGATGGGAAAGTTGAGGCTGCAGATGGGTACTGGACAGGCTGCATTGTTAGGCAATTTAATGGCTGCAGATGGGCACTGAGCAGGCTGCATTTTTGGGCAATTTAATGGCTGCAGATGGGCACTGGCGAGGCTGCATTGATGAGCTGTGACCCTAATTTTGCTTCAAAGTTCTTTATTTAAAATGTACGTTTTTTTTCCTGAAACTTCCCTCGTAAAATGAAGGTGCAAGTTATACACTGATAAATACAGTATATCAGTACTTAAATGTGGTGACTGCATTCGTTTATTCAGGCTATCCTTTTATTTTCACCTGGTAATCCTGCAAATAACACACTTCCTGTCCCTTTGTGGCCACACTCATTTTCAGCTGAATCTATGGAAGGAGCCATGATTTTCTCATGGACTTGTTTACTTGTTTTTACACAAAAATACAAAATCAGATAAAGGAGTCTAACGCAATGCCAATTGTTGATATAAAAAAAAAAAAGTCACAAAAACAGCCAACACCGTTCTCCGCTCACAAAGGTCCAACAAAGGACAAAACTCAGACGTACTTATAGAAACCAGCAACTTCAAAGATCTGAATAAGAACCAGTATTGAACTCTACTCATAGAGGAACATCCTGACAGCAGTAGCTGAGCAGCAATTGACCTCTTTTTATTAACAATTGGGGTTGTCTTAGACTCCTTTATCTGATTTTGGTCTGGCATTGCTTTGGGTATTTTTGTGTTTTGGGCTGCTGTTGGGTGCCTGCCAGGGAAGGCCTTGCTGTGACGCAGCCATCTGGCTGAAACTTTTTAGCTTATTTGGAGTTTCTTACTGCCCTGGAAATTCCCAGCGTCTCTTTGAATATAATGTTTTGGAGTAGATTTTGTTTGTCTATGATATAGTGTATTGATAAGACTAGTACAGTTTACACAAGAAATATAAGGCTTTTGATTTCTTTTCAGCTCACAGCAAGAGACGAGGTGACTTCATTTCTGGCAAGATTAATCAGTGACTTCTGTACTTGCTGAAAATGTAATTAGCCTAAAGAAAAAAAAATGCAGTCACCACAAGTACTGCTAAGCTGTAATATTTGAAATATATTGTTTTTGGTTTAGATATCCTTTAATGGATCATTTCATCCACATGAGACAGGGTGTGCAGTAACAGCTTCCGTAGTCTGATCTGCTCCATTGTTTTCCCAGGACTTGAACAGCCAAAGCAACCAGCAGGTGTACATTGAACACTGATGGACCATCTCTTCTTATAGATACATACAGTGGATATAAAAAGTCTACACACCCCTGTTAAAATGTCAGGTTTCTGTGATGTAAAAAAAATGAGACAAAGATAAATAATTTCAGAACTTTGTCCACCTTAAATGTGACCTATAAACTGTACAATTCAGTTGAACAACAAACTGAAATGTTTGAGGCTCGGTTCACACTGGAACCGGCTGCGGATCACACAGGAACGCTGTTCGTCCATGTTCTCCGTTTCATGGACGAATCCGGGCCGAATCTTTGCATGAATTCGTCCCTGAAACAGAGCCAAAGACGCACCGCGTTTCTGTGCAGTGCGCTCTGCAGCCGCCCCGGAGATATGTGAACCGGCCACATTCTCCTGCTATGCTAATTGGATGCGGGTAAACCCACATAGGTGGGAACCCAACCTTAGGTGGAGGGAAGTAAAAATAAAATAATATGGTTGCTTAAGTGTGCACATCCTTAAACTAATACTTTGTTGAAGCACCTTTTGATTTTATTACAGCACTCAGTCTTTTTGGGGTACGAGTCTATCAGCATGGCACATCTTGACTTGGCAATATTTGCCAACTCTTCTTTGCATAACACTCCAAATCTGTCAGATTGCGAGGGCATCTCTTGTGCACAGCCTTCTTCAGATAACCCCACAGATTTTCAATGGGATTCAGGTCTGGGCTCTGGCTGGGCCATTCCAAAACTTGAATCTTCTTCTGGTGAAGCCATTCTTTTGTTGATTTGGTTGTATGCTTTGGGTCGTTGTCATGCTGAAAGATGAAGTTCCTCTTTATGTTCAGCTTTCTAGCAGAAGCCTGAAGATTTTTTGCCAATATTGACTGGTATTTGTAACTATTCATAATTCCCTCTACATTGACTAAGGCTCCTGTTCCAGCTGAAGGAAAACAGCCCCAAAGCTTGATGCTGCCACCACCATGCTTCACAGTGGGAATGGTGTTCTTTTGGTCATGTGCAGTGTTGTTTTTGCACCAAACATATATTTTGGATTGCCAAAAAGTTAAACTCTTGTTTCATCAGACCATAACACATTTTCTCACATGCTGTTGAGAGACTTCAATTTTGTGTTTTTGCAAAACTTATCCAGGCTTGGATGTTTTTCTTCGTAAGAAAAGGCTTCCATCTTGCCACTTTACCCCATAGCCCAGACATACGAAGAATACAGGAGATTGTTGTCACATGTGCCACACAGCCAGTACTTGCCAGATATTCTTGCAGCTCCTTTAATGTTGCTGTAGGCCTCTTGGCAGCCTCCCTGACCAGTTTTCTTCTCATCTTTTTATCAATACTGGACGGACGTCCAGTTCTTAGTAATGTCACTGTTGTGCCATATTTTTTCCACTTGATATTGACTGTCTTCACTGTGTTCCATGGTATATCTAATGCCTTGGAAATTATTTTCTACCCTTCTCCTGACTGATACCTTTTAACAATGAGATCCCTCTGATGCTTTGGAAGCTCTCTGCAGACCATAGCTTTTGCTGTAGGATGCAACCAAGAAAATGTCAGGAAAGACCTACTAGAACAGCTTAACTTTATTTGGGGTTAATTGGAGGCACTTTAAATGATGACAGGTGTGTACTGACTCCTATTTAACACGAGTTTGAATGTGATTGCTTAATTCTGAACACAGCTACATCCCCATATATATTATAACAAGGTATGCAAACTTATGCAACCATATTTTTACCCCCCCCCAAAAAAAAAAAAGATTTCAGTTTGTTTTTCAATTGAGTGGTGCAGTTTATAGGTCACATTAAAGGTGGAAAATGTTCTGAAATTATTTATCTTTGTCTCTTTTTTTTACATCTGTGTACATTTTTTATATCCACTGTAGAACTGCAGACACCTAGTGTGGTTTAGCTTTTATTTAAAGGGTGGTTTATTTTTCATCATTACAGCCTTTTCTTGGTGAAGTAAATTTCCATAACATTAATTATTTAAAAAGTTTCAGTTGCCAAGACTCATGTTCCAACAACTTTCATATTCTGTAAAGACTCTTATACAATACATGAGAGAACCTACAGAACTTTATGACTGTAATAATACGAGAGACACTGCCATTTCTGATCGGCATCCAGGAGCTGACAGTAGAGCGAAAGACTGATCTAGTACAAGATCATTGTGGTGCCATGTGTTATATACATTTGCCATATATCTGAACTGGTAGTGCATATATTAGCACATAAACTATAAATTAGACTGACTTAATTCTAATAATGTGCAAATAGGAAGACAAGGACAGATGTATATTACTGTATTGTAGTTGGATCACAGTTAGGAAAGCTGTTGAGTGTAAGTAATTATTGTCCCTTGTGACAGAACAGCCGGCATCCAGCTCCCTATTCCAAATACCAGATCACCATATGTCTCCCTAAAACTTGTTATAATGGGCATGGAATGACTTAGGATGAATGGAAGTCATCAGTTAGACATTATCCAAATGACTTGTATATTTTTTAGTCTAATGCAGACTTAGGCAAACTATGGTTTCCAGCTGTTGAGGAACTACAGGTTCCATCTTGGTGGGTCTTTGAAGCAGTTTTTTCCTGTAGTTCTTATTTAGTAATATACTACTATTTTAATTCTAGAGCAGGCTGTGGCTAATCCTTGTCCTTTAATATATTGCCAAATTGCATCTCCCATGAGCTTAGCCAGCCATTAAATCCGATAAGTGTGTGTGTGTGTGTGTGTAAGGAAATTATAAGTACTGAAGATATTTAAGAATGCGTAACATTTCTTTACACATGTTATTTTATAATCTCAACTGTGAACACTGTGTTGGATTCTGGTAGACATCTTTTGGCCTATAACAGTTAACAGCATAGCACACTAGGCTTTACTTGCCTTCATAGCATATGCAAACACAGATAATACTTGTACATACATATACACTGATCAGCCATTGCAATATAAACACCCACCATAACATTATGATCACCCAACTGATATTGGGTTGGTCCCGTTTTTCCATTAAAACGGCCCTGACCCATCGAGGCACGTAATCCAAAGTGAAATCTATGTGATTTCTCAGTAGAACATTTCCCAAAGCATCACACTGCCTCGCCTTCTTCCCATGCTACATCCTGGTGCCATCTCTTCCCCAGGTAAGCAATGCCCATACACCCGACCATCCACAGAATGTAAAAGAAAATTTGATTAATCAGACCAGGCCACCTTCTTCCATTGCTCTGAGTGGTCCAGTTCTGAGGCTCACATGCCCATTGTAGGCACTTTTGGCTGTGAACACGGGTTAGCAGGGGCACCCTGACCGGTTTGCGGCTACGTAGACCCATACACAACAAACTGTGATGGGCTGTGTTCTGACACCTCTCTATCGGAAACCAACACTAACTTTTTCAGCAATCTGAGCTATAGTTGCTCTTCTATTGGATTGAGCTACACTGACCAATCATCGCTCCCTACGTGCAATAATGAGCCTTGGCTGACCGTGATCCTTTTACCAGTTTGCCAGTTTTCCTACCTTGGACCACTTTTGGTAGGTCCTGACCATTGCAGACAACTTCAACTTTAGGGACAACTTGTCCACTTGCTGCCTAATATATCCCATCAATTTTCAGGTGCCATTGTAACGATATAATCAATGGTCATAATGTTATGTCTGATCGGGGTGTGTATATATGTATCTATATATATATACCGTATATAATCGAGTATAAGCCGACTCGAATATAAGCCGAGGCACCTAATTTTACCACAAAAAAATGGGAAAACTTATTGACTTGAGTATAAGCCTAGGGTGAGAAATGCACAGCTACTGTAAGTGGAAAAGAGGGTCAACAATGCCCATTTGCAGCCCCACTGTGCAATTTGCATGCCTCACTATGCCCATTTGCAGCCATAGGTCCCCAGAACTTTAAACTTGGTAGTTAAGGGTTCCTAGATGCCCCCTAGCTGCAGCCAAAGGGTCCCGAAATGACATTGCTGCAGATGGACACAGTTGACCGACTTTGGGGCCCTGTATCTCGGGGCCACTTGGTGCTAGGAACCCCAAATGGTATATGTTGTAGTGCTAGTTCCACTGGGTTTGCACACCAAATTTGGGGTTCCTAGCACCAAGTGGCCCCGAGATACGGGGCCCCAAATTCGGGTCCAAACATGTCAAGCACTTTTCTGCAGCAGAGAATGACATTTTCCAAACCAAATTTGGGGCTCTGTATCTCTGGGCCACTTGGTTCTAGGAACCCCAAATTTGGATATGTTGTAGTCCACTGGGTTTGCACACAACATTTGGGGTTCCTAGCACCAAGTGGCCCCGAGATACAGGGCCCCAAATTTGGTTTGGAAAATGTCATTCTCTGCTGCAGAAAAGTGCTTGACTCGAGTATAAGCCGAGGGGGGCACTTTGAGCACAAAAAAATGTGCTGAAAAACTCGGCTTATACTCGAGTATATACAGTATATATCCTCTACTCTGCACATATATTCTGTACTGTACATATTTGTGAATGCTTTCACATAAAATAACTATATTTTTGTCTACTGGTCCTTCTACAGCTGTCAATCTGATGGGGGTGACTCTACTTCTATGACACGGTCCCAAATATCTTAATATAACAGCGATCCAAAGATTATATACTGACATCTGTACTTATTAAAAATACTTACAAAATGTCTGTGTTGCTGTGGTGCTAAATATGTGCATGCTTGGGGAAATTTAGTATGCTTTTCCATATGTATTTGCTTATTGCAGTCGAACACAAATGAGCGTGTGCAGGCACTTTAATAACATGGCTTCCCCCAGCATTTAGCTAATTGTAGGCCTCAGGATCAGAGGGCGAGTAATGGTGTATACATATATGCAGCCATACCCTGATGATGTAATGGCTTTGTAGCAGGCACATTTTCAGGATTAATAATAAGGCACTTGTATGTACTGGAGACATTTTGCTGCACCATGCCAAGAAGGAAATTTGTTCTTTACCACCTTCCCCACAGGTGTCCGTTCTCTTCTACAGCCTGACTTCTATACTTAGACATTGTGTTACGTCCTGTTAATGTTTTTCCTGCATGGGTTTTTTGTTTCCCTTTTTATTTTCCTATACATGGAAAGCACATTAACAGTTCACTTGGTAACTAACAGCCAAATCGTGCTTCCCTTTTCAGGGATGCGTCTTTTTGCCAGATGAATACTTTTGCTTGCTGTTCCTCTCAAAGACATAAAATAGTCAAGGTCTCCTCCTTTGAGGGAGTTCTGCCAGCTGCAGGTTTTTAAATCCTGGAAAACTTTTCCTACTCTTTCCTACTGTTTTTTTTTTTTTTTACAGTAACATAAATTAATACAGATTTCTTATTGTTTAAATAAGTTGATGGATTTTTCTGGGGTTGCCATTATTTGATGTGAGGAGAGCTAACGTCTCCGCGATGTCCAGATCCAGGTTGCTCACCAGCCGCTTAAGATAGTGTGCAACATGGCTTTCTTTTATGAGTCTATCCTAAAGCGTAAAAAATATAATTATGAATACACTTTACCTATTAAATATATACTGTATTTATTGGCGTATAACACTCACTTTTTCACCATGAAAATCGGGTGCAAATAGCATGTGCGTGTTATACGCCAATACTTCAATTTTAGATGCCTTGTAGGGGACAGGGAGGGGGGCTGCATTGAAGGCAATGGTGAGGCTGCTGCATTGATGGCAATGGTGAGGCTGCATTGATGTGGACTGATGAGGCTGCATTGATGGCACTTGTGAGGCTGCAGATGGGCATTGATCAGGCTGCATTGATGACAATGATGAGGCTGCAGATGAGCACTGACCCTTATATTGCTTCAAAGTTCCTTATTTCAAATGTAATTTTTTTTCCCTGAAACTTCCCTCTTCAAATGAATGTGCGTGTTATACGCCTGTGCGTGTTATACGCCGATAAATACGGTAATACACAGTAAAAATGAATATATCTTAAAATAAAAAAAAAGTGCAATGTGCCAAATTAGATAAAATATAAATTCACATGATTCATAAAATGCCCAGTGTACATAAGTTAATCTCCTTAACCACTTGCCTACCAGGTACGAACACCCCCTTCCTGACCAAGCCATTTTTCAGCTTTCAGCGCTGTCGCATTTTGAATGACAATTGCGCGGTCATGCAACGCTGTACCCAAATAAAATTTTTATCATTTTTTCCCCACAAATAGAGCTTTATTTTGGTGGTATTTGATCACCTCTGCGGTTTTTATTTCTTGCGCTATAAACAAATTAAGAGGGACAAGTTTGAAAAAACGCAATATTTTTTACTTTTTATTATAATAAATATCCAATTTATTATTTTTTTTTTTTTTAAACAAATTTTTTCCTCAGTTTAGACCGATACGTATTCTTCTACATATTTTTGGTAAAAAAAAAATCGCAATAAGCGTCTATTGATTGGTTTGCGCAAAAGTTATAGCGTCTACAAAATAGGGGAAAGATTTATAGCATTTTTTTATTTTTTTTTTTTACTAGTAATGGCAGCGATTTGCGATTTTTATCGTGACTGCGACATTGCGGCAGACATATCGGACACTTTTGACACATTTTTGGGACCATTCACATTTATACAGCGATCCGTGCTATAAAAATGCATTGATTACTGTATAAATGTGACTGGCAGGGAAGGGGTTAACACTAGGGGGCGCTGCAGGGGTTAATATGTTCCCTATATGAGTGATTCTAACTGTGGGGGGAGGGGACTGACTGGGGGAGGGGACCGATCGGTGTCCCTATGTACAAGGGACACACCATCGATCTCCTCTGACAGGACGTGGATCTGTGTGCTTACACACACAGATCCACGTCCTGCTCAATTACCGGCCAATCGCGGGTGCCTGGTGGTCATCGCGGCCGCCGGGCACGCGCATCGGCTTCCCAGCTACGCGGCGGGCACGCGCGCGCCCCCCTAGTGGCCAAAAAGCCCGCCACAAGAGCTGCACCGTCCCGCCGTCATTTGACAGTGGGCGGTCAGCAAGAAGTTAAAAAAGTGGCCCGTGCACTCAAATGCATATATGGAATAAAGTGTCTCATGCATTCAAATTCAAATAAGGAGCTCCAGTTGTCCCCCCAAAAATTAAAGGTTAGCAGCTACAAATACTGTAGCTGCTGACATTTACCGTATTCACCATTGGACCAGCTCCTGTGATTGACAGAACACTGGTCCAATGCCGGTGGCGGAGGCGGGACGTGTGTGTGAAAGAGCCGAGTACTGTAAACAGAAGATGACGGCTCGGTGATTCCGGCGGCGCTCGTCAACTACACATGGCGGCTCAGTTATTCAGGTGGCGCTCGTGGCGGCTCAGTTATTCCGGCTGCGCTCGTGACGGCTCGGTGATTCTGGGGACGAGCACCGCCGGAATCAGCGAGCCGTCATCTTCTGTTTACAGTACTCAGCTCTCACACACACGCGTCCCGCCTCCGCCATCACCATTGGACCAGCTTCTGTGATTGACAGAACACTGGTCCAATGCCGGTGGCGGAGGCGGGACGTGTGTGTGAGAGAGCCGAGTACTGTAAACAGAAGAAGGCGGCTCGGTGATTACGGCGGTGCTCGTGAACTAGACATGACGGGTCAGTTATTGCAGCAGAGCTCATCCCCCTCCTTCTCCGAGGTACGCTATGGGCGTATAACACGCACCCCTGAGTTTCCCCCTATTTTCAGGGGGAAAAGGTGCATGTTATACACGATAAATACGCTAATATAAGAACACTTACCTGTCCAGGGATCCAGTGATGTTGGTACCGGAGCTGATACTTCAATCGGCTTCAGTTGCAGGCGCTGGGCATCTGAGGTAAGGGAAACCAGCAGTGAAGCCTTCCGAGTCACCCTGCCCTTTCTGAATGGTCTTGCAGTCTTCTGGGACCTGTGGGTTTCCCAAAAGGCTGCGGGGAAAAGGAGGAAGGGGCAGACATCGCAGCAGAAATCGTATCCAGAAGTAAGAGTGGGTAACACCCCCCCCCCCCATGCCAAATGTGGCAGTGAAATGGAGGAGGGTGCAAACAAGTGGAGCTTCCCCTTTTGGGTGAAGCCCTGCTTTAATAAAGGGTCCCCTGCGAGAGACATTTCCACTGCAAAGTTCATGTGCAAAACAAAATTAATTTAGCAAAGTGCTAGTGATTCAAGCAGTGTACTCTTCTCCACTTTTCAGTGTCTACCTCCACCTTCCACACTAACTACCCACGGAAAACGTACTTTGTGAAGAGCACCATACCTTTACCTCCTTAAATTACGTATTTACCCTGTGAGTAGGCACTGCTGTGTCACACATTTCACAGAGTCTTCCTTCTGAAGTACAGGTGCTGAGAGGAGGAGTTTCAAGAGGTGGAGTCAGTATAATGCCGCGTACACACGAAGGGACAATCCCGCGGGATTATCCGCTGGACTGAAGTCCAGCGGATAATCCCCTCGTGTGTGGGCGCCGGCGGACTTTTTGGCGCCAAAGTCCGGCGGACCAAAGTTTTAAGTTTGGTTTTAAAATTATCCGCTGGACTTGGCAGTCCAGCGGACAATCCCGCCGTTAGTAGGCAAGTCCGCGGGACTTTTGAAAATGAACGGACTTGCCCACACACGGAGCAGTCCGTTCATTTCGAACGTAACTTCAGGTACGTAGCTAGCGTAGGCAGTAAATGCCGCCGCGCTAGCTCCGTCACCTGTCATGGATTTAAAGGGAATCCCCACGCCGAAAAACGGCGTGGGGGTCCCCCCAAATCCATGTCAGACCCTTATCCGAGCACGCAGCCTGGCAGGCCAGGAAAGGGGTGGGGACGAACGAGCGCCCCCCCCCCTCCTGAGCCGTACCAGGCCGCGTGCCCTCAACATGGGGGGTGCCCTGGGGAAAGGGGGGCCGTGCGGCCCCCCCACCCCAAAGCACCTTGTCCCCATGTTGATGAGGACAAGGGCCTCTTCCCGACAACCCTGGCCTTGGTTGTCGGGGTCTGCGGGCGGGGGCTTATCGGAATCTGAGAGACCCCTTTTATAAGGGGTCCCTCAGATCCCGGCCCCCCACCCTATGTGAATGAGTATGGGGTACGGTGTACCCCTACCCATTCACCTAAGGTGTAAAATGTAAAGTAAAAAAAACACCCACACTTTTGAAAAAATAGTTTATTGCACTGCTCCGGGGGTCTTCTTCCGTCTTGGGGGTCTTCTCGCCGGACTCCCCCGCCATTTACCAAGCTCTTTTACCGAGCGGGGGAAGTCCGGCTACCTTCTTCGTCGTCGCCGCCGTCTGGGGGTCTCGATCCGCCTTCGGGGGTCTTCCGGGGTCTCTTCTGTTCTTGCGGCGGTCGTCGTCTTCCGCGCCGCCGGCGCCGCCTTCTTCTTCTTGTCCTTCTTCTTGTCCTTCTTCTTGTTCTTGTTCTTGTTCTTCTTCTTCCGATGTTGACCCGACGCTCTCTCTGCCCGGAATGCCTGTGCCGCTCTGCGCTAGGACTTATATAGGGGCATGGAGACAGGGTCACATGTTCATGTCACATGGTGACCCCGCCCCCTTGTGTTGTCACAGTCCCGGAGGATGCTGGGACTGTGACATCGCAAGGGGGCGGGGTCACCATGTGACATGAACATGTGACCCTGTCTCCATGCCCCTATATAAGTCCTAGCGCAGAGCGGCACAGGCATTCCAGGCAGAGAGAGCGTCGGGTCAACATCGGAAGAAGAACAAGAACAAGAACAAGAAGGACAAGAAGAAGGACAAGAAGAAGAAGGCGGCGCCGGCGGCGCGGAAGACGACGACCGCCGCAAGAACAGAAGAGACCCCCGGAAGACCCCCGAAGGCGGATCGAGACCCCCAGACGGCAGCGACGACGAAGAAGGTAGCCGGACTTCCCCGCTCGGTAAAAGAGCTTGGTAAATGGCGGGGGAGTCCGGCGAGAAGACCCCCAAGACGGAAGAAGACCCCCGGAGCAGTGCAATAAACTATTTTTTCAAAAGTGTGGGTGTTTTTTTTTACTTTACATTTTACACCTTAGGTGAATGGGTAGGGGTACACCGTACCCCATACTCATTCACATAGGGTGGGGGCCGGTATCTGGGGGCCCCCTTATTAAAGGGGTCTCTCAGATTCCGATAAGCCCCCGCCCGCAGACCCCGACAACCAACGGCCAGGGTTGTCAGGAAGAGGCCCTTGTCCTCATCAACATGGGGACAAGGTGCCTTGGGGTGGGGGGGCCGCACGGCCCCCCTTTCCCCAGGGCACCCCCCATGTTGAGGGCACGCGGCCTGGTACGGCTCAGGAGGGGGGGGCGCTCGTTCGTCCCCACCCCTTTCCTGGCCTGCCAGGCTGCGTGCTCGGATAAGGGTCTGGCGTGGATTTGGGGGGAACCCCCACGCCGTTTTTTCGGCGTGGGGAGTCCCTTTAAATCCATGCCAGCTTACGGAGCTAGCGCGGCGGCATTTACTGCCTACGCTAGCTACGTAACCTGAAGTCACGTGCTAAATGAACGGACTTGCCGATGAGCGGCAAGTCCGTTCATTTTCAAAAGTCCCGCGGACTTTGGCCGGCGGATTATCCGCCGGAGAAGTCCGTGCATGTGTGGGCAAGTCCGCACGTGTGTGGGCAAGTCCACACGCTCGGAAAGTCCAGCGGACCCAGCTGAAAGTCCGGCGGGATTGTCTGCTGGACTAGGTCCGCCGGCAAAAGTCCGCACGTGTGTACGCGGCATAAGAATCACTTTTTGCAGGCAGCAAGGTACCATGGGATATGTAGTCTTTGGAAATTTAAAGTAAACAACAGAGGAGAAGCTGAAAAGCACGCTGGGTATTCAGTAAGTTGTTAAAAGAAATGGCCAGCAGACAGGCAGAACTGTCAAAATGAAAGATATATAAAGCAGGTGGTAAGTGCAGATCTAGAACTTAGCTCCCTAAGCTCTTACATAGTTGGTAAGGTTGAAATAAGACACAACTCCATCAAGTCCAACCTGTGTTTGTGCGCTTTTATATCAATATTACATTGTATATCCCTGTATGTTGTGGTCGTTTAGGTGCCTATCTAATAGTTTTTTGAAATTATCTATGCTCCCTGCTGAAACCACTGCTTGTGGAAGAGAATTCCACATTCTTACCGATCTTACCGTAAAGAACCCTTTGCGCAGTTTCCGGTTAAATCGATTTTCTTCTACTTTTAGTGAATGCCGGCGGAGTCTTTTTAAATGCCTTTTTGCAGAAAAGTTTTATCCCTATTGTGGGGTCACCAGTACAGTATTTGTACATTGGAACCATATCCCCTCTCAAGCGTCTCTTCTCCAGAGGGAATAAGTTCAGTGCTTGTAATCTTTCTTCATAACTAAGATCCTCCAGTCCCTTTATTAGCTTTGTTGTCCTCTGTACTCGCTCCATTTCCAGCTCATCCTTCCTGAGGACTGGAGCCCAGAACTGGACGGCATACTCCAGGTGCGGCCAGACCAGAGTCTTGTAGATTGGGAGAATTATGATTTTTAATGCATGCCAATTTTCTATTGGCTTTGCTTGCAGCAGCTTGGCATTGCATTCTGTTGCTGAGCCTGTCATCTTCTAGGACCCCAGGTCCTTTTGCATCCTAGATTCCCCCAGAGGTTCTCCCCCTAGTGAGTAGATTGCATTCATGTGTTTGCCACCTATATGCATTATTTTACATTTTTCTACATTAAACCTCATTTGCCATGTAGTTGCCCACCCCATTAATTTGTTCAGATCTTCTTGCACGATTTCCACATCCTGCGAAGAAGCTATTGCCCTGCATAGCTTAGTATCGTCCCCAAATACTAAAATTGAGCTGTTTATCCCATCCTCCAGATCATTTATGAATAAATTAAATAAAATTGGTCCCAGGACAGAACCTTGAGGGACCCCACTTTCCACATTGGACCATTCCGAGTACTCCCCATTTATCACTACCATCTGAACTCGCCCTTGTAGCCAGTTTTCAACCAAGGTACTCACCCTTTGGTCCATGCCAACAGACCTTAGCTTGTATAGTAAAGATTTGTGGGGAACTATATCAAATGCCTTTGCAAAATCCAGATACGCTACGTCTACCAGCCTTCCTTCATCTAGATGGCAGCTCACCTCCTCATAGAAGGTTAATAGATTTGTTTGGCAAGAACGATTTTTCACAAATCCATGCTGATTACTGCTAATGATACTGTTTTCATTACTAAAATCTTATATATAGTCCCTTATCCCTTCCAAGAGCTTGCGTACTATTGATGTTAGGCTAACTGGTCTGTAGTTCCCAGGGATATATCTTGGTACTTTTTTAAAGATCGGTGCTACATTGGCTTTTCTCCAATCAGCTGGTACCATATCACTCATGCGCAAAAAACATCTTAAAACAGGTGGAGATGAAGAAAAGTGGGGCTTATTAAACAATAGTGAAAGTCTAAACAAAGTCAAACAAATCGTATCTAAAAAATACATATATTGATTTATTATTGAGCTGATTCCATTACACGTACAGAATGGAGAATATAAATAGCAACGGTACCAAATAGTAAACTAGACTTAATGTGTATTGCCCGTTGGTTAACTAAGACCAAGCCGGGCAACCAAAGAACACGGGGGGACAAGACAACATAAAACATGTAACATAAAGCTGTCCGGACGCCAGAGGAAATTCGTTACAGATATGCCTGTAGCCAATATCAGCTTCTACTCATAAAGAGTTAATATAATGTTAGGAAAAAGATTTCTCACTATAGTGGAGCATACTATAACGAATGCCCCCTGGGGGCTCGAGCCAACCATATCACTCAGTAGACTGTTCGTAAAATTAGGAACAACGGTCTGGCAATTATTTGACTGAGCTCCTTAAGGACCCTCGGGTGCAAGCCTTCTGGTCCCGGTGACTTATTTATGTTAAGTTTTTCAAGTCTGTTTCTGATTTTATCCTCTGTTAACCATTGGGGTGCTTCCTGTGACGTGTCATGAGGATAAACATTGCAGTTTTGGTTACTGAAGCCTACTGTTTCCCTTGTGAAGCCTGAGGAAAAAAATACACTCCAAACCCTTCTCCATCCTTTGTAACCAGAATCCCTTCATCATTCTTTATGGGGCCAATATGATCTGTAATCCCTCTTTTATTATTTATGGTTTAATTTCTTTGGATTTTTCTTACTCTCCTCCACTATGTGCCTTTTGTGTTCTATGTAGTCTAGCAGGCAGGGCTGATAATGTTACTAGGGATTTCAGAGCGGCAAATGCACTGTGTTGTCAGCTGCAACGAGGAAAAAGGAGCCAACTATATTTTTGGAAAACCAGTAGTTATTTTTTAGTACATTCAGTGTTTTTAAAGCCATGGTTGCAGGAAAGAAAATCACTCCATCTATGGCTGGATTTAGAAATAATCTCTTAAACGTGAGGCATGAACCCCTTTTAGACAGTTGTCAAAGGAACAGCTGTCCATATTGAAAGATTTGTCCGCAACTCTTGTCCTGGGGACAAATATATCATTTTGATGAATTTCCCATGATTTTCTGACCCAATGACAATGATCCCAAGACAAATACAGACAATAAATGAACTTAGGCTGGGTATACATGGAGAGTTGTTTTTTCTTTTCCAATTACGGTATTTTAAAAAAAACTGACACATTTCCTGCATTCAGAAACGCGATATGGATGCGGGAGACCCCCCCAGCGGGTGGCTGATTGAATGCTGGTTTTCAAGCAGGACCATTCGAAAGAAGCCGGTCTAACAACCAGGTTCTGTTTAACAGGAAGACATACAGGCACATGAAAATTCATCCGGTTCCTGCTGAACTGGAGGAATTTCGATACGTGTATACCCTGCTTTAGCAAGAACAGAGACAACAATAAAAACCTGCCAGGTGTTCAAACGTTCCCTTCTCTGCAAATGATTAAAAAAAATGTACTAAAAATAGTAATAATAAAGCTTTAGGAGTTATCATAGAAAAATGCTTTATTTAATGAAAAACATTCTTCAGGAAAGTAAAACATTTCGGTACATTTGGAGGTGTGTTGCGGGATAGAGTAGTGCCAAGATTTGCAGTAATGGCTTACATCGGCCAAACAGAGTGGGCCATCGGGGCAGGAGGCACTGAGGACAGTGCCAGTGACAGGTCTGGCCAGGAAACGGCAGGCTATTGTGCTGTGAACCGGAGGAGGAGAGTGACAGGCAGACAGAGGAGTGGAAGGAGCAGAAACAGGCAAGCTGACCGGGGGAGACTGTAGGCACTGACAAGCCCTGCAAGTGTCCGATTCCAGGGGCATTTTAGCAGGTACAGAGCAGTCAAGTCATAAGTAACATAAAAGACTGACTGTGTGTAGTGGGGACACTGTGTATTGAGCACTGTTAGTCATTTTGTGTATGTGAGTAGTGCGAGTACCTATGTATTGCGAGTACCTATGTATTGCGAGTACCTGAGTAGTGCGAGTACCTGAGTAGTGCGAGTACCTGAGTAGTGCGAGTACCCGAGTAGTGCGAGCACCCGAGTAGTGCGAGCACCTGAGTAGTGCGAGCACCTGAGTATTGCGAGCACCTGTGTATTGCGAGCACCTGAGTATTGTGAGTACCTGTGTAGAGTGCTGTGAATGCCCAAGTGTTGTGAGTACCCAAGTGCACGGTTCTATGAGTATCTTTGTATTGTATTGTTGAGTATTAGTGTCAGGAAGCTAGTTACTTAATTGGACAGAGCTTAATTCCCAATCCCCATTAAATTATTAGGTACGATGACCGGCTGGGTTGGAGATGCGACTCATGTACATCTTGCGGCATGTATGCGTTCTTTGATCATCCGATAAAGGGCGAATTCTGCTATGCAAAATGTAAGCACGTTGTTTCCCTGGAAGCCCAGGTTCTGAATCTAGGGAAGCAACTGTCAACACTGAAAAGAGAGAGAGAAGAGAGAAAGGAGAGCTGGGAACGTACCCGGCAGGGGCCAGCATGGAAGCGGGTGGAGAAAGAGGGGTAGGCAACAGAGAAGAGTAGATGGGTGACAGTCAGGAAGGGTAGAGGGGAAAGAGTCAGGGAGGCCGATCCTGAGCTGGAACATTCCAATAAGTATGCCCCGTTGCGTGACATTGGTGAAACCAGTCAGGGACCAGCACTGCTGAAGCAGAGTGACGCCCCTAGTTGCCAGGGGAAGAACTCCTCCGGTGAGATTGGGGGGGGAGGGAAAGGAAGATTTTGGTGGTAGGGGACTCAGTTCTCAGAAGGACAAAGAGGGTAATCTGTCACACGGACCTGAAGCGCCCAACTGTATGTTGTCTTCCAAGCACTCGGGTTCGGCACATCATGGATCTGGTGGACAGATTACTGGGGGGGGGGGGGGGGGCTGGGGAAGACCTGGCTGTCATGGTGCATGTTGGCACCAATGACAAAGTCAGAGGAAGATGGAGTGTCCTAAAAAACGATTTTGGGAATTTAGGAGCTAAATTGAGGAATATACCTGTGTAGGGCACTTTGGGCCCAATTTGGACATTTTCACTTAGGGGTGTACTCACTTTTGTTGCTAGCGGTTTAGGCATTAATGGCCGTGTGTTGAGTTATTTTGAGGGGACAGCATATTTACACTGTTATACAAGCTGTACACTCACTACTTTACATTGTAGCAAAAGTGTAATTTCTTCAGTGTTGTCACATGAAAAGATAGAATAAAATATTTACAAAAATGTGAGGGGTGTACTCACTTTTGTGAGATACTGTATTTGAACACAGAGGGCACCCTTAAGTTTTCGAAGATTTGGGAAAGATGCCTATCCCACTCTGATATAGGTACTAATTAAACATTAATAATATATGCCATTTGTATAGCTGATGTTTTAGATATTATATCATACCGGAAATCTCTATTCATCCCACCACTTAATGTGATTTTCCTGATGATGTCTATATCTCCTGCTTGGAAGTTTAGGTTCAAACTGTATCCATTTTGATATCCTGGTACCATGCTTTAAATGCTTATCTGTTTTTCCTATTACCCCACTTCAGGGGAACAAAGAAGGTTGTTTTTTTTTCTTTTTTTTTTTCATATGATTGTATTGATTTTATATTTTATTGGATATCTGTACAATGTATGTTTCTTTTTTTGAATAAAGCTGTTTTTCTGATTAAAAATAAATAAATAAAAAATTATGCACTCGAGGCCAATGTGTTCCATTGGTTGATTGTTATATCACAGGGCTCTGGAACCCAGTGAAACACTGCATTCTGGTGCAAACTATTATTTTCCTTGTGGCATTACAGTTAGCAGTGTTTATCCCAAAGGAAAAATGCCGGTAACTGCACATAATGTGAATGAGCCCTACATAACCATAAGACATACGATTGTATGTTTAGAAGTTTATTTGTGGGGAATAATATGTAATAGGTTTTCTGGTTTTCCTTGCTCTCAATTTATTTATTTTTTTCATTTTTTTTGTATTGCATGTAGGTTTGCCAAAATTCAGCTGAGTTCATCAGCCCCAATTATTCCTTTTCGGGAAACTATAATCAGGCCACCAAAACTAGACATGGTAAATGAAGAAATTGGAAAGCAGCAAAAAGTCGCCATTATACACCAGAAAGAAGAGCCAACTAAGGGGCCTGAGGGAGTCCAGATTGATGCTGATGGCGTTGTGACTGTAACCACACCAAATAAACTGGCCACTCTCAGTGTCAGAGCAATGCCACTTCCAGAAGAGGTCACTCAGCTACTAGAGAAAAACAGTGACTTGATTCGCACCATTGAACAGGTTAACTTGGCTTTGAATGAAGGCAGTAATGCTAATGTAAACGATACAACAATAAGCAGAATTCAAGAATTCAAAGGTCAGCTCGAGCAGCATTTACAGGGCAGAAGGTGGAGAAATGCCGTCAACCAGATCTGGTCATTTGGTCCACGGCACTGTGGGCCAAATATTTTGTTAAATCACATTGAAGGTTATGAAATTCCATCTGTCTGGCAATGCCTTGAAAAAGTATCCAAACAATGTATATATCGGAACCTTGATAACAGCATCGTTAGTGGATTTCAGCTTGCCACCCTTGCTGGACCTATGTGTGAAGAACCTCTAATGGGTGTCTGTTTCATTGTGCAGAAACTCGATATGTGTAAATCAGTGATTCTAGAAAGGCAAGTCTCAGAAAAAATAATACTAACAGAGGCTGAAGAGACTTCAAATGTTGGCTCTACTAATGATGCTGCAAGAAAAACCACTGATGGAAAAGACATCTTGGAAGACCACCAGGAAGGTTCGAAAGCTCATGACAAGTCTAATAAACAGAAAGTAGATGTGATGCTTCCAGGTTGTTATGGGCCATTTTCTGGACAGTTAATTGCCACAATGAAGGAAGCTTGTCGTTGCGCTTTCCATATCCAACCCCAAAGGCTTATGGCTGCAATGTACACCTGTGAAATTATGGCCACAGCAGAAGTCTTGGGTAAGTGCAAATTGTTCTTCCAAAAACTATGATAATGTCTTGTAACAATTATGTTTTTATTACGGAAAATGGCAATTTATATGGTTGCCGTTGTCACCTGTTTGTAACTGTATGTATTGCTAATACTGTCTGATGGAGATAGACACCTGCTTATATATTTTCTATGTTTGGAAACAGATTTGATAAGTTTAAGTTAAAGGTTCTCTTAAAGTGGATTCCCATTATCTAAAAGTTTTCTTGGATTATTTAGAACTTTCAGTGTGTAGTAACATGACAAGATGGTCATTTTCCAAAGGCTTTCCACACACACTTTGCAACCCTTGAATATTTTGGTAACTGTCCAGTCAAGCTGCAGTTTCAAATACATCAATAGGTAGTCATTGAGGTGAAGTCTGAAATATTGTCTCCTGGCTTCTTAAAAAGTGAGGAGCAGGACTTGCATTCCCATGTACAGTAAACATATATCAGTGTCTAGTTCATCTGGCAGGGTGTCTGGTTTGAAAATAAATGCCTCTTATTACTTTTGCTAGACAACACTAATTGACATTGTAATCAATATGTAGCAGCCCCCTCTCAACAGAAGTTGATCGTTTGATTAAATTCTGTCAAACAGACAATTTGGAAAACTTTTCTCAGTTGGTGGGATCACCGGTAGGAGCCCCTGTCAGAATACAATGTCCTTGGGCATTTTCCTCCATCCACCTTGTTTGCGTGGATGTAGGAATCTTTATTTATTTTTTTGTTATAGTTGGTAAGGTTAAATAAAGACACTTGTGCATCCAGTTCAACCTGTGTAGGTGTATGTGTGTCAATGTTGATAATCATTTCCCATATCCTTGTATGTTGTGTTCACTAAGATGCCCATCCAAGAGTCTTTTAAAACTATCAATACTCCCCGCTGACACCAATTGTGGAAAAGAGTTCCACATCCTTACCTCCCTGACAGTGAAAAACCCCCTACGCAGCTTAATGTTAAACCGCTTATTTTCCAGTCTCATCGCGTGGCCCCATGTCCTCTTATGCCCCGTACACACGGTCGGATATTCCGATGGAAAAAGTCAGATCGGATTATGTTGTCAGGAAAATCCGATCGTGTGTGGGCTCTAGCAGGCTTTTTCCATCTGAAATTCCGACGGAAAAAATTTGAGAGCAGGATCTCAAATTTTCCGACAACAAAATCCGATCAGACTTTTTCCGATCGCGTGTAGAGAATTCCGACGGACGAAGTGCCACGCATGCTCAGATCAAATTACGAGAACAAATCTATTGGCTACTAGCCTCTACGTAGTTCCGTCATACGCAACGAACTGCACCACGTTCGGAACGATCGGATTTTCCAACAACTTTGTCCGACCGTGTGTATGCAACACCAGTTTCGGACAAAATCCTTTGTAAAAAATCGGACGGATTTTATGGTTGGAATTTCTGACCGTGTGTACGGGGGCTAACACTCCCTGAGACTGAAGAGTTTCCTACCTACACTGCGATCATCATTGAGATATTTGTATATCACTATCATATCTCCTCTCAAGCGTCTCTTCTGCAGGGAGAGAATACGTTTAGAGCTTGAAGTCATTCCTCGTAATTGAGGTTCTCCAGTCCCCTTATTCATTTTGTTGCCCTTCGCTGGATTTTTTCCAGTTCCAGCACGTCCTTCCTGAGGATTAATGACCAGGACTGGACAGAATACTCCAGATGTGGCTGAACCAGAGTTTTATAAAGTGGCAGGATTATAGTTTCATCTCTGGAGTAAATTCCCTTTTTTATGCATGCTAATCGTATGCTGGCTATACTTGCTGAATGAATGAATGAATGAATGACTTGTATAGCGCTACCTATGCGAACTGAATCGCCTCAGGGCGCTTTTACCACTGGTGTCCATCTGTGGTATAGTGCGGTCCTTGCCCTGTGGGGTCCTGACACGCTTACAAACACATACACATACAACATACACATATTTGGCCAATTTTATCGACAGGATCTAATTAACCTACCAGCATGTCTTTGGAGTGTGGGAGGAAACCGGAGTATCCGGAGGAAACCCACGCAGGCACAGGGAGAACATGCAAACTCCAGGCAGAAGGTGTCATGGTCGGGATTTGAACCAGCGACCCTATTACTGCTAGGTGAAAGTGCTAACCACTACACCACTGTGCTGCCCCTTGCTGCAGCTTGACATTGCATGCTATTGCTCAGTCTGTCTTCTACCAGTGAGAAATTTGCATTTATATTTTAGGCCCTAAGTACATTACTTTACATGTTTCAACATATAACCTCATTTGCCATGTAGTTGCCCACCCCATTATTTTATTCAGGCCTTCTTTTAAAGTTTCTATATCCATGTGAAGTTATTGCCCTACTTATTTTTGTGTCGTCATCAAAAACTGAGATTGAGCTATGTATCGCATCCTCTATATCATTTATGTATAAATAAACAGAATTGGTCCCAGGACAGAGCCTTGGGGTACCCCACTTACCACTACAGACCATTCTGAGTACACATTATTTATCAACACTTTTTGGACGCACCCCTGTAACCAGTTTTCTATTAACCAGTTAACAACCGGCCCATAGCCGAAAAACGGCTACAGGGCGGTTGCTTAACTCTGAGAGGCCGTTAATTAACGGCCTCACAGAGTTCCCCTCTTGCGCGCCCCCTGGTGCGCGCACTCGAGAACATCCATGATCGCCGGGTCCAGAGGACCCGGCGGATCATGGATCACGGTAAACGGCCGCTCATTGCGGCCGTTTACCACGTGATCGCTCCGTCAAATGACGGAGTGATCACATGTAAGCAAACCGGCGTCATTTGATGACACGGTTCCTCTCTCCTCTCTCTGTACCAATCGGTACAGTGTGAGAGGAGAGGGGGAGGGATCGGTGGCAGCAGTGCTGTGGGCGGGATCTGTAGTGCCCACAGCCTGCTCTGCAGTCACCACCGATCCATCCATCCATGCTCAGCCATCCCTCCATACCCTGCAATACACAGCAATAGCCTGCAGTGTATTGCTGGGTATTGCAGGGTATGGAGGGATGGCTGAGCATGGATGGACGGATACCCAGCAGTACCCTGCAATGCCCTGCAATGCTCTGCAATACTCTGCAATGCCCTGCAATACTCTGCAATGCCCTGCAATGCTCTGCAATACCCTGCAATGCTCTGCAATACCCAACAATACTCTGCGATACCCAGCAATACTCTGCCATACCCTGCAATACTCTGCCATACCCAATACTCTGCGATACCCTGCAATACTCTGCCATACCCAATACTCTGCGATACCCTGCGATACCCTGCAATACTCTGCCATACCCTGCGATACCCTGCGATATTCTGCAATACCCTGCAATACTCTGCCATACCCAATACTCTGCAATACCCTGCAATACTCTGCCATACCCAATACCCTGCGATACCCGCTACGATCGAAGCCAGGATCGTTTTTTTTTTTTTTTTATTTCAGGCTTTCTTATTGACCCCATATCTCACTGTAAAGAGGACCTGTCATGTCATATTCCTATTACAAGGGATGTTTACATTCCTTGTAATAGGAATAAAAGTGATCAAAAAAATTTTTGGGGGGAAAAAGAGTGTCAAACTAAAATAAATAAAGTAAAATGAACAATAAAATTTTTATTTTTTTTTTAAAGCGCCCCTGTCCCCGTGTGCTCGCATGCAGAAGTGAACGCATACGTAAGTCCCGCCCACATATGAAAACGGTGTTCAAACCACACATGTGAGGTATCGCTGCGAACGCTGGAGCGAGAACAATAATTTTGGCCCTAGACCTCCTCTGTAACTCAAAACATGTAACCAGTAAAAAATAAAAGCCTATGGGGATTTTTAAGTAGCAAAGTTTGGCGCCATTCCACGAGCGTGTGCAATTTTGAAGCGTGACATGTTGGGTATCTATTTACTTGGCGTAACTTCATCTTTCACATTATGCAAAAACATTGGGCTAACTTTACAGTTTTGTTTTTTGTAAAGCACAAAACATTTAAAAAAAAACGCGTTCGAAAAATTGCTGCGCAAGTACCGTGCTAGATAAAAAGTTGCAACGACCGCCATTGTATTTTCTAGGGTCTTTGCTAAAAAAACATATACAGGGGGTCCCCGGGTTACAAACAAGATAGGGACTGTAGGTTTGTTCTTAAAGCGGAAGTAAACCCATCGATTTAACAGTCTAAAAAAAAAAAGGCATGCCGTGAATGCCAACTGCACATTGGCTGTGCTCTCAACCAAACAGTCAAACCATCCAATGGCTGGTGTCATAACGGATCACATGTGCAGCACTGTGGCAGTTGAAGATTAAACAGAGGCAAAGATGGCAGCTTCCTTGGCTGAAAATGATAGGGGGGTTTACTTCCACTTTAAGTTGAATCTGTTTGTAAGTCGGAACAGGTACATTTTTTAAGTGTAGCTCCAGCCAAAAAAATCTATTTTTACGTTTTTTTAGATAACATAGAGAAGGGTTATCACCCCTGTAACATTTGTTTTGCTGTCTGTGCCCCTGTTCAGAAGATTTCACCTCACCTTCTGTCCCAATGACAATTGGATTTTGAAAATTTTGGGTTGTTAGGGAAACCTGGACTGGTTTCATCAGTGGAGACACCTTTTTCCCCATATTAACTCTTACAGGAGAGAATTTCCCTTTCTAGAGGTAGATTTCCTCTCACTTCCTGTTGTCTCCCTCCGTTTGTAAGTAGGAGTCATTTGTACGTCGGATGTTTGTAAGTAGGGGACCCCCTGTATAATGTTTTGGGGTTCTATGTCATTTTCTAGAGAATAAATGATGATTTTTACATGTAGGAGAGAAATGTCAGAATTGTCCTGGGTGCTCCAGAACACCTGATGGCACTCCCTGCATGTTGGGCCTCTGTATGTGGCCACGCTGTGTAAAAGTCTCACACATGTGGTATCGCCGTACTCGGGAGTAATAGCAGAATGTGTTTTGGGGTGTAATTTGTGGTATGCATATGCTGTGTGTGAGAAATAACCTGCTAATATAAAAATTTTGTGAAAAAAAAAAAAAAAGAAAAAAAAAACTTGATTTTGCAAAGAATTGTGGGAAAAAATTACAACTTCAAAAAACTCACCATGCCTCTTTCTAAATACCTTGGAATGTCTTCTTTCCAAAAAGGGGTAATTTGGGGGGTATTTGTACTTTTATGGCATGTTAGGGTCTCAAGAAATGAGATAGGCCGTCAGTACTTCAGGTGTGATCAATTTTCATATATTGGCACCATAGCTTGTGGACTCTAAAACTTTCACAAAGACCAAATAATATACCCCAATTTGTACTTATTTTTACCAAAGATATGTAGCAGTATAAATTTTGGCCAAAATTTATCAAGAAAAATTACAAATTTGCTAAATTTTATAACAAAAACAAAGAAAAATTCATTTTTTTTACCGAATTTTCAGTCTTTTTTTATTTTATAGCGCAAAAAATAAAAAACCCAACAGTGATTAAATACCACCAAAAGAAAGCTCCATTTGTGTGAAAAAAGTACAAAAATTTCAGTTGTATGACTGAGTAATTGTCATTCAAAGTGTGAGAGCACCGAAAGCTGAAAATTGGTCTGGTTATTAAGGGTGTTTAAGTGCCCAGTGGTCAAGTGGTTAAAGAACAAACTCTATGGTCCATGCCCACAGACCTCAGTTTGTAAATTAAGGCCCCTTTCACACTGAATCGTTTTTCAGGCGCTACAGCGCTAAAAATAGCGCCTGAAAAAAGCGGGTCCTTTCACTCCCCTTAGTGACACACTGGAGCGGTGCCCTAGCAGGACGGTAAAAAAAAGTCCTGCTAGCAGCATCTTTGGAGCGGTGAAGGAGCGGTGTATTCCTAAACCACTCCTACCCATTGAAATCAATGGGGCAGTGCGGCAATGCCGCCGGCAAATCGCTGCTGCAGCAGCGCTTTGCAGGGGGTTTTAACCCTTTTTTGGCCGCTAGCGGGGTTAAAACCGCCCCGCTAGCGGCCGAATACTGCTTATAAAATGACAATAAAGCAGCTCTAAATATAGCGCTGCTTTACCGCCGATGCCCGCACTGCCCCAGTGTGAAAGGGGCCTAAGGGTTTGTGGTGAACTGGATCAAATGCTTTTGATAAATCCAGATACACCACATCCATAGGCCTCCCCCTATCTAAATGGCAGCTCACTTCCTCATAGAATCTGTTGTTTTTTTTTTGTTTTTTTTAGCCCATTGGCTTACACTGCTCTGGTAATTGTTTGTATTGGGAGAAAGTTCCCTGTCACCGGTTGTACTGAGAGTGAGCTTTTCAGTCACTGACTGCATAGAAAAAGTGTTTAAATCAATTATGCTAAATTGTCTGCAGCACAATGGGGTGCAGTAGGGATGCAACATTTAAAAGGTGGGGTGTAGCATTGCCTAAACATCTACTTTAAATTCACGGCATTCAAATTCAATCATGTGACTTTATTGATATGTCAGTGGGTGATTCGCTTGGAAAATTAATCTTCTCAGTAACGGTTAACTCTACTCAAAGACTGACATAAACTGAATGCAGTTCTCATAATGTAGAAAATTGTGCTTTATAAACAGGGCAAATAGGCGAATTCAGAATTATTGCTTAAGGCAAACTGCTTAGAATGCCACTGAAATTTAGTAATTAAAGGCTTAAGAGAGAATGTATCTTATTTACAAGTGAGATGGACACGCTTCTCTGATTTATTCCACTTAAAGCGGTAGTACTACGCCGAAAAAAAAAAACCTGCAAGACAATAGCATCATGAAATACTTACCTTAGAACGAGGCTCCCGCAGCTGGCGCGGTCACCGCCGAGGGGGATGATATGTTCCCTCTGCGTTTCTTCAGGGTTCCACTGCTGTGACTGGCTGAAGCTGCGATAACGTCACACATGCGCACGGGCGTCCTTCATTCCAGCAAGGTCTGGCACGAGCCGCCGGAGCTTCATCGATCCAACGGTGTGGCCGGTGTGGCCAGCTGCTCCAATAGGCGATCAAACCGTTAAAACTCTTTGATCGACTCTCTTGCCTTGGAGGACTTCCGGTCCAGGCTGGAAGAAATTTGTATTTTTTTAAAGCGAAAGATCAAAAGAAAATGTTTTTAGATTTTTTTGCTTTTAAAGGTAAAGAGTAGATTTGGGGCCTTTTTTACTCCAGATCACTTCATAAAGAGGACCTGTCATCCTTATTTCCATTACAAGGGATGGTTATATTCCTTGGTTACATTCCTTGTAATAGGAATAAAAGTGTTAAAAAAAAAAAGGGGGGGGGAGGGGATTATGTAAAAATAAAAAAGTAAAATAAATAATAATACTTTTTTTTTTTTTTAAAGCGCCCCACCCCTCTGTGCTTGTGCGCAGAAGCGAATGCATACGTAAGTGGCGGACACATATGTAAACGATATTCAAACCACACATGTGAGACAGAGCAATAATTATAGCGCTAGAACGCTGTCTAGGGGTTTTTAAAAGTAAATGAGAGATCTGAGGTCTTTTTGACCTAAGATCTCTCAATAAAGAGGACCTGTCAAGCTTATTTCTAGTCAAAAAGGATGTTTACATTCCTTGTAATAGAAATAAAAGTGATCAAAAACTTTTTTTTAAAAGGGACAGTGTATAAAAAATAAAAAGTAAAATAAATAAGAAAAAAAAATGTAAAGCGCCCCATCTCTCCGAGCTTGCGCACAGAAGCAAACGCATATGCAAGTCATGCCCGCATATGTAAATGGTGTTCAAACCACACGTGAGGTATCGCCGTGATCGTTAGAGCAAGAACAATATTTCTAGCACTAGACCTCCTCTGTAATTTTAAACTGGTAACCTGTAAAAATGTTTAAAGCGTAGTCTATGGAGATTTTTAATTACCGTAGTTTGTCGCCATTCCACGAGTGTGCGCAATTTTAAAGCATAACATGTTAGGTATCTATTTACTCGGCCTAACATCATCTTTTTATATAATTGAAAAAATTGGGCTAACTTTACTGTTTAGTTTTTTTTTTTTTTTTTTATGCGTTTGAAAGACCGCTGTGCAAATACAGCGTGACATAAAATATTGCAATGACTGCCATTTTATTCTCTAGCGTCTCTATAATGTTTAGCGCTTTTAAGTAATTTTCTAGCAAAAAAATACAGATTTTTACTTGCGAACAACAAATGTCAGAAAAAGGCCTGGTCTTTAGGTGGTTCAAGTGAAACTAAACCCATTGATTTTAACTGTTTCCCAAAACAGCCACATTCAAGGCATGTCCTGAATGATGTCACAGTTGCTTGTGCTCTCGACCAAACTGTCAGGCCATCAAATGTCTGGTGTTATAACTTATCACGTGGGCAGCATCCTGACAACTGCAGATCAAACGGAGTCTAAGATGGCAGCTTCCTTGGTTGTAAAGGGTAGGAGGGTTTAGTGCCACTTTAACCACTTTCAGACCGGACCAATTTGCAGCCAAAGGACCAGGCCCCTTTTTGCGATTCGGCACTGCGTCGCTTTAACTGACAATTGCGCGGTCGTGCGACGTGGCTCCCAAACAAAATTGATGTCCTTTTTTTCCCACAAATAGAGCTTTCTTTTGGTGGTATTTGATCGCCCCTGCGGTTTTTATTTTTTGCGCTATAAACAAAAATAGAGCGACAATTTTGAAAAAAATGCATTATTTTTTATTTTTTGCTATAATAAATATCCCCCAAAAATATATAAAAAAAACATTTTTTTTTCCTCAGTTTAGGCCGATAAGTATTCTTCTACATATTTTTGGTAAAAAAAAATCGCAATAAGCGATTATTGATCGGTTTGCGCAGAAGTTATAGCGTTTACAAGATAGGGGATAGTTTTATAGCATTTTTATTAATAATTTTTTTTTTATTCTTAATGGCGGAGATCTGCGATTTTTTTTGTGACTGCGACATTATGGCGGACACATCGGACATTTTTGACACATTTTTGGGACCATTGTCATTTTTACAGCAATTAATGCATTTAAATGCATTGATTTCTGTATAAATGACACTGGCAGTGAAGGGGTTAACCACAAGGGGGCAGTGTAATGGTTAAGTATGCCTAGGGGTGTGTTTTTTTACTGTGGGGGGGGCGTGGCTGTCAGCTAGTGAATGCTGATCTCTGCTCCAATCACAGGGAGCAGAGATCGGCATCACTAGTTTCTAGGCAGAACGGGGAGATGCTGTTTATCTCGGCATCTCCCCATTCAGCCGCCCCGGGAGACGATCGCGGGGTCCCCGCGGCGATCGAGTCCGCGGGGACCGCGATCGGACTCACGGGGGTCCCGACCGGCGCGGGAGCGCGCCGCTCCCGGCGCGCTCCCGATGGCACGGACAGGCTAAAGGAGGGACGTATATGTACGCCCTCCTGCCTGTACGTGCCATTCTGTCGACGTATATCTGCGTGCGCCGGTCGGCAAGTGGTTAAGATGTTTGTGCATTCTCAACGTTAATTGGCGGCATTATAGTTGACTACAGTTGCATAGTTTTGTGGGTTGCCTTGAATGTGATGAGTAATGGCACAAATCCTTAATTATTGAGCAGTTTTCTTGTGTTTTTCCTGTCTTGCTTCAGGAAAGTAACATCGCTACGAATTGCCCAACAGTCTTGTTTAGACTTGCACAAATGCAGGTGCAGGATCGTTGTGTCCTTGCGTAATTAAAAACCTCTTATGTAATACAGCCCTAAGGATGAAGAGTTGACCTTTATGGATGTGTAGATTTTTATTTTTATTGCAAATCATTCCTGCATTTGTCAGTAATTCATTTTACACCAACAAACCAGTTTAACTCGTTCACAATCACAGTAAGATTACCGTATATACTCGAGTATAAGCCAAGTTTTTCAGCACATTTTTTTGTGCTGAAAATGCCCCCCTCGGCTTATACTCGAGTCGAGCACTTTTCTGCAGCAGAGAATGACATTTTCCGACCCGACTTTGGGGTTCCTAGCACCAAGTGGCCCTGAGATACAGGGCCCCAAAGTCGGTTCGGAAAATGTAATTCTCTGCTGCAGAAAAGTGCTTGACATTTTCCGACCCGATTTTGGGGTCCCGTATCTCGGAGCCACTTAGTGCTAGAAACCCCAAAGTCGGGTCGGAAAATGTCATTCTCTGCTGCAGAAAAGTGCAAATTTGGTGTGCAAACTCAGTGCAACGCTACAACATATCCAAATTTGGAGTTCCTAGCACCAAGTGGCCCCGAGATACAGGGCCTCAAAGTCGGTCAACTGTGTCCATCTGCAGCAATGTCATTTCAGGACCCTTTGGGTCCAGAGACCCCACATTTTGGATGCAGCTAGGGGGCATCTAGGGACCCTTAATTAGCAAGTTTGAAGTTTGGGAGACCTATGGTGGCAAATGGGCACAGTGAGGCATGCAAATGGGCACAGTGAGGCATGCAAATGGGCATTGTTGACCCTCTTTTCCACTTACAATAGCTGCACATTTCTCACCCTAGACTTATACTCGAGTCAATACGTTTTCCCATTTTTTTGTGGTAAAATTAGGTTCCTCGGCCTATATTCGGGTCGGCCTATACTCGAGTATATACGGTACCTTGCTCATGCTGGGAGGACCATAATAAGGCTGGCCATATACTATACAATTTTCTTGTTAAACTTTCTTTTATATTTACCAAAACCATATAATATGAGGTCAAACCTAAACTCTTTCAACTTGTATTTTATCAGGCAGGCCCTTGCACTACATAGTTTAAGGTAAATCTAAAGGAAATTGAATAAGAATATTGTATAGTGTACGGCCAGCCCAAGTCTCTGTCTTTTTTTTATGTGAGCTGCCCAATCGTGTGCTCACTAAGCCAACAAGTTTACCGTTGCCTGATATACTGTATCTATTGCATTATCCTGTCGCAATAACGGTGCCCATGTATTACATTTTTAAACAGACCCAATGTTGGGACGCTGTGTAAAATCGACATAAAAGTAGAATACAAGGATTTTCAAATCTCATAAACCCATTTCTATTCACAATCGAAAATAGAAACCATTAAATGTTTAAACTCCAAAAAGTTAGAACAGGGCAACTAAAAAGCAGGCAAAGTACGTAGTACTAACAAGGAAGAACTGGAAGAATATTTTGCAACTAATTAGGTTAATTGGCAACCGGTCAGTAACATGAATGGGTATAAAAAGCGCATCTTAACCGCTTCCCGACCGGCGCACGGCGATGTACGTTGGCAGAATGGCACGGACAGGCATAATCTCGTATATATGCCACCGAGAGCGCGCCAGTCGGGACCCCCGTGAGGCCAGTCGCGGGTCCCGCGGACTCGATCGCCGCGGGGACACCCGCGATTGTCTCACGGGAAGGCTGAACGGGGAGATGCGGAAATAAACAGCATCTCCCCGTTCTGCCTAGCAACTAGTGACGCCGATCTCTGCTCCCTGTGATTGGAACAGAGATCAGCATTCACTAGCTGACAGCCACGCCCCCCACAGTAAGAAAACACACCCCTAGGCATACTTAACCCCTACACTGCCACCTAGTGGTTAGCCCCTTAACTGCCAGTGTCATTTATACAGGAATCAATGCATTTAAATAGCATTGATTGCTGTATAAATGACAATGGTCCCAAAAATGTGTCAAAAATGTCCGATGTGTCCGCCATAATGTCGCAGTCACAATAAAAATCGCTGATCGCCGCCATTACTAATAAAAAAAAAATTATTAATAAAAATGCTATAAAACTGTCCCGCTATAACTTCTGCGCAAACCAATCAATAATCGCTTATTGCGATTTTTTTTACCAAAAATATGTAGAAGAATACGTATCGGCCTAAACTGAGGAAAAAAAAAAAAATGTTTTTTTGTATATTTTTGGGGGATATTTATTATAGCAAAAAATAAAAAAGAATGTGTTTTTTTTCAAAATTGACGCTCTTTTTTGTTTATAGCGCAAAAAATAAAAACCGCAGGGGCGATCAAATACCACCAAAAGAAAGCTCTATTTGTGGGAAAAAAAGGACGTCAATTTCGTTTGGGAGCCACGTCGCACGACCGCGCAATTGTCAGTTAAAGCGACGCAGTGCCGAATCGCAAAAAGGGACCTGGTCCTTTGGCTGCAAATTGGTCCGGTCTGAAAGTGGTTAAGGCCCATACACACGATCTGACTTTTGGACAACAAACATGCAAATTACCTGTTTTAAGGAAAAATCCGACCGTGTGTATGATCCATCGGATAAACGTTTTCGCTTTTCATCGGACAAATGTTCGTTGTGCAAACAGACAAACTTTACGGCAACAAAAGTCCTATGGTGCAAAATCCTATCGTGTGTGTACACAAGTCCATCGGACTTTAGTCCAAAGTACAAACACGCATGCTCAGAACCAATGCAAAAGATCAGACAACAATACTGAAGTTGACCAAAGGGTGGCGGTAAAGAGCTGAAAACACGTGATTTGGTGAAAGTTGGCTGAAAAAGTCCTGCTGTGTGTATGCATACCAAGTGAGCGGCTAGCGCCCTTTGGACAGAAATCCACGGAAAAGTTTGTTTGAAGTCCGATCGTGTGTATGAGGCTTTAGAGAGTCAGAGTGTCTCAGAAATAAAGATGAGCAGAGGTTCACAAATTTGTGAAAAGTTGCATCTAAAAATAGGGCAAACAATTTCAGAATAATGTTCCTCAACATAAAATTGCAAAGACTTTATATATATATATATATATATATATATATATATATATATATATATATATATATATATATATATATAAAATCTTTATCTTCATCTTAATCTTATCTTAATCTGGGGAAATCTCTGATGCGCAAGGGACCAGGCCGAAGCATAATACTGGATGCCAGTGATCTTTGGACTCTCAGACGGCACTGCATTAAAAATAGGCATGATTGTGTGATGGACATCATTGCATGGGCTCAAGAATACTTCCAAAAATCACTTTCTGTGAACACAGTTCCCCTTCCTATTCAAAATGAATGAAACCTTCCCTGTTAGCTGTTGTATTCTGACAGCTAGTACCTGTGGCTGTCAGAATACCTGAACAGTGGCTGCATCTTATGGACTTCAGTCACTGTTCAGCTGGAAATTTTCCACCTAAAGTTTGTTGAACTTGGTGCCAGCAGGGCCACATATCGATCACAATTCGGTTGACTCAGCAAGAAAAATGAACGAAAAGATGACAAAAAGGATGAAAAGCTCTTTTGGCCCTACTTCTCATACGGGTCACAGACGTGCAGAACGGTAGCCGACAGTAGGCTAAAGTCCACTGTTGGCTGACATCACTCAGCTGGTCCAGCCTCTGGAGAGATCCTGACTTGTCTGCACACTGCTGAGAGCCTGAGCCGGCCGTTCCCTCCCCCTCCACAGCCCAGTGCTCCAGTGAGCGCTGGAGGGGTTTAGCAGAGAGCCGGAGACTGACATTTCCCCCTCTCTGCTCACTGAATTCTGAGACCCGAGTGGACTTTGATCGCTCAGTTCTCGATCTTAGAGGTGGCGCTGGTGGTGGACTAACACTGCGTCCAACTAGGCGAGTATGTATACAGTGGAACCTCAGATTAGGAGCATAATCCGTTCCAGGAGAATGCTCGTAATTCAAAGTACTCACATATCAAAGCGAGTTTCCCCATTGAAGTCAATGGAAACAAAAATAATTTGTTCCGCATTGACTTCAATGGCATGCAATACCGCATGCGGCCAGAGGTGGGGGGTGCCGGAGAGCCTCGGAAACGGCCAGAAAGGCCCAAGGACACCTTGGAAAGACTCCGTTCCCGATGTTTGCCGAGGTCAGCTGGCAGGATGTCAGGAAAAGTCCTGCCAGCAGCTTCATGGAACTCACCGCTCCTCCAGCGCTGTTCCCCATTGAAATCAATGGGGTAGCGCTGTAATTCCGCCGGCAAAATGCCACTATTGCAGCGTTTTGCGGGGGGTTTTAACCCTTTCTCGGCCGCCAGCGGGGGGTAAAAGCGCCCAGCTAGTGGCCGAAATGCGCTGCAAATCTGACGGTAAAACGCCGCTAAAAATACGCTATGGGCGGTGCGTTGTGAAAGGGGTCTTATTTATAAAGTAATTTTATTAGTTTGTGTGTTAACCACTTGCCGACTGCCCCATAGCAGATTTACTTCTACAGGGCAGCTGTTCTGCACTTCTGGATAGGGGGGGCACACACACATGCTGCTTTTGGTGTGATTAGTCATGTCTGCCAGCACCCGCTGATCATCGATGAGAGAGGCTGGACAGAGCTCTGCCTATGTAAACAAGGCAGAGCTCCGTCCTGACGGATGGGATATGATGGTTTTACTTTCCCTGCGTAGCAGGGAAAGAAAATCCATCACATCCCTTTGTAAAAGCAGCACGCACGTCACAAAAACACTGGCTAGGCACACAGTTAACTCTTTGATGTTTAACCCCTTTCCAGCCAGTGTCATTAGTAGTGTGACTGCATGTTTTTAGCACTGATCACTGTATTCTTGTCACTGGTTCCTACAAAGTTAATGTCGGACTGTCCGCCGCAATATCGCAGTAACGCTATAAGTTGCTGATTGCCGCCATTACTAGTATAAAAAAAAAAATAAAAATTCCAGTATACATCCCATAATTTGTAGATGCTATAACTTTTGTGCAAACCAATCAATATACGCTTATTGGGATCTTTTTTTACCAAAAATATGTAGCAGTATGCATATTGGCTTAAATTTATAAAGAAATTCGATTTTTTTTAATTTTTATTGGACGTGTTTAATAGCAGAAAGTAAAAAAATATAGTTTTTTTTTTTTAATTGTTGGTCTTTTTTTGTTTATAGCGAAAAAAAAAAAAAAAAACGCAGTGGTGATCAAATACCAACAAAAGAAAGCTCTATATGTTGGAAGAAAATGTCATAAATGTTATTTGGGTACAGCGTTTCATGACCGCTTAATTGTTAGTTAAAGTGATTGTAAGGGTTTGTTTTTTTTTGTTTGTTTTTTTCAATAACAAACATGTCATACTTGCCTCCACAAATTTCATTGTATCATCACACATAGTGGTACTGTGGATACAAATCAGTAAAAAAATGTGCCGCATCCTAGATATATCATAGAAAAAACTAAGAAAAGGGACTTCGGATTTTTTAGGCACAGTTTGACAAAGTACGTTTGTATGTATCAAAAATATATTTATTATGAAAAAACATATACAAAATGTATTTAAATTCATTAAAATTACCACAATTGATTATAGAAATATATTACAAGAATACCGCTACCATATACAACCAATAATAAGCAATAGGACTTAAGGGAGTTCCATCATATACAGGAAGTCCAAAACTCTGGTTTAACGGCAGTGGCACGGTAAGATATCAGTAATCGTGGTTCAACATGTTGCACATATATTAACGCTTCTTCAGGAACTTTTTAAAATAATTGTGGCCAATAAAGAAAATAAAGACCAAAGATTTTTAATTAGTCATATATAGATGAAATTAGAAAGAATAAAGCATTTTGTAATGGCATGGAAATATGGCGACTAGGTGCGAGCGGCAACAAACAGGCAGAAAAAGAGGGCCTTAGGACACCGTGGGGGCGTATGTAATAAAATAAACTTATAAAAACAAAATATGGTAGCTTCATTTAATGTTCTAGTGGGTGGCCATAAAGTATATTTGAATATCACTAGTTACATTAGTAGTCAAAACAATTTTTTGACCAAGGTGGAATATGCTAACTCCATAATGCATGGTGTTTAAACATTGAAACAATATATTAAATATTAATATTAAATAACTTACTAGATAATTCGCAGTACCACCATGCACAGTTTTTTGACTACTAATGTAATTAGTGATATTCAAATATACTTTATGTCCACCCACTAGAACAGGGGTCTCAAACTAGTGGCCCTCCAGCTGTTACGAAACTACAAATCCCATCATGCCTCTGCCTGTGGGAGTCATACTTGTAACTGGCAGCCTTGCAATGCCTCATGGGACTTGTAGTTTCGCAACAGCTGGAGGGCCACCAGTTTGAGATCCCTGCACTAGAACATTAAATGTAGCTACCATATTTTGTTTTTATGAGTTTATTTTATTACATACGCCCCCAGGGTGTCCTAAGGCCCTCTTTTTCTGCCCGATTGTTGCCGCTCGCACCTAGTCGCCATATTTTCATGCCATTACAAAATGCTTTATTTTTTCTAATTTCATCTATATATGACTAATTATATAAAAAAATCTTTGTTTTTTATTTTCTTTATTGGCCACAATTATTTTAAAAAGTTCCTGAAGAAGCATTGATATACGCGCCACATGTTGAACCACTAATACTGATATCTTAGCGTGCCACTGCCGTTAAACCAGAGTTTTGGACTTCCTGTATATGATGGAACGATGGAATACGCATCTCCCTCAAGTCCTATTGCTTATTATTGGATGTATATGGTAGCGGTATTCTTTTAATATATTTCAATTATCAATTGTGGTATTTTTAATGGATTCAAATACATTTTGTATATGTTTTTTCATAATAAATATATTTTTGATACATACAAACGTACTTTGTCAAACTGTGCCTAAAAAATCCGAAGTCCCTTTTCTTAGTTTTTTTCTATGATACTTGCCTCCACTGTGCAGCTCGTTTTGCACAGAGTGGCCCCGAACCTGCTCTTCTGGGTTCCCCGGCGGCTCTCACGGCTCCTCCCCACATCAGATACCCCCCCCCCCCCCCCTGGGAGAAGCGTTCTCCCAGGTGATTACCTTGCGGGTGCGCTTCCGAGTGCAGTATTCGGCGTCCATATAGGCTGAATGCAGGACTCGGCCCTGGCGTCCGCATCATTGGATTTGATTGACAGCAGCAGGAGCCAATGGCTGTGCTGCTATCAATCTACCCAATCAAGAGCTGAGAACCCTGGGCAGAGAGACAGCGTTGTCCCCGTGGGTCAAGTTCCAGGGCTCAGGTAAGTAAAAAGGGGGGGCTGGTGGGTCGGTCACTGCCAGGTATTTTTTCACCTTAATGCATAGGATGCATTAAGGTGAAAAAACACAAAGGTTTTACAACCCCTTTAAAGTAATACAGTGCCATATCGCAAAAATAATGGCCGGTCATGAAGGGGGGTAAATCTTCTAGAGGTCAATTAGTTAATGAACCTCTTTTTTTTTTTTTGTACTTTTTTGCACCATGTTCCAAAATCATTTTGGTAAAAACCTAGAAGTAGAACCTTTCCCATAATTAATGTGGAGTGTCGGGTGGGATCGTTCCCCACTGAATAGTCTTCTCCATCAGATGTTGGGATGTAGGACCAGGACGGAGCCTTTCAGTGTCGTATCTTTAAGGTTGAAGTCGTTTGGTGCCTTGCTGTGCGAATGAAATCTGCACGCAGTCTTGGGCGATTCCATATTAATATAAGAACAAAATCATTTTTTCCTTCTAATCTTAATTGAGCAAGAAGGAGATGTTTTGAAGTTTCTTCAGAACAAAAAAAAAAGTCATTCTGAGACATTTTCGAACCTCAGAATGTATTTTTTACACTGAGAACTTCAAGGCCCCAAGGCATATTTTACAAATGTACTTCATCGGCCTTCCTTTTAAATCCTTACATCTAAAAGAACACTATACGGCAGCTCTGGGCTATCGTCCCAGAGTTCTCTTGTTGTATTGCAGACCTCAAAAATACATGACATTAAAAAAAATGTGTATGTTAAAAAAATGCTTTTTTTTTTTTTTTTCTTCATGTAATTGTAATGAAGTTATCAAGGTTTCTAATTAAAATATCTGTTCATAGCTTAAAGACAATCATAACTGAATCAACTTTTCAGAAAAATACAGTTTTCTGTTATGCCGGTGTTGTCATAGAAGTAAAAACTATTTATTGAGTTACCCTGCTTTGTGTGTTATGCAATTACATTTCATTCAAAGGGTTAGTTCACCTTTACCAAAAAACTGTCTATGCTGGTAAAGGGGGGCCTGTAGTAAAAAAAAAAAAAAAAAATGTGCACCTTTGACCAAATTTGAATAACACTTTTGCTATAGGTGTACGCCATTTACTTCCTGAAGCCTGGCTGAAAAACTCCCAGAGATGGCATCGTCCAATCCTGCCTTGTTTCTAGATGTTGCCAAGACACTGCCAGCTGGTTCAAACCCCCTTGTTTGGGCTCTCTCTCCCTTGTTGCAGGAGCTCTGAGATCAGTGATGCTGCAGTGGGGGAGATAGTGGACCACACAGGGGTTTGAGTGCTCACACCTGTGATGGTGGCATTGAGCAATAACAGCTGGGAGTGTCTTAGCAACAGCCTAGCAACATGGCAAGATGGGATGATGCCATCTGTGGGAGTTTTTCGCCAGGCCTTGTGAGATATGTAAATGGTCTACACCTATAGTAACGGCATTGTCTGTCATTACCTGTATTGACAGATTTTTGGTAAAGGTGAACTAGCCCTTTAATGCAGTGGTCTCCAAACTGTGGCCCGGGGGCCTGATGTGGCCCTTTGCTTGCCTTTATTCAGCCCTTGAGCACTATTCCTCCCACTGACATTAACAATGGGGCATAATTATTGCCACGGACACCAACAACTTTTTTCCACTGACACTAACGATGGGGTACTATTCCTCCCACTGACATCAACAACTGGGCATAATTCTTGCCACTGACACCAAACGATAGGGTACAATTCAGAGACAGAATATCAACCAGAAATCCAGAAAAAAAACACGATTCAAATTAGGGCTGTGGAAATTAAAGATTAATTCCGCGATTAATCATTCATTTTTTTGATCGCTTAAAATTCTTTTGATCGGTACTCACCTCTCCGCTGGCTTCTGGGTCTTCAGGGAGTTCCGTCGGAGATCTGGTGACGTCACAGACATCGACGTCACCGGACTCCTCCCCCCTTCCCCAAGTGCCTCTGTCTGCTAACGAAGGGAAGGTGGGAGGAGTCCGGTGACGTCGAATTTCTTATTGAACGTAGCGTGCACGGGGGAGGAGCTACGCATGGCATCACCCGCTGCTGCCCTACGGAACTAACACGATTGTCGGCTTTACATGCTGTGTTTTTATTATCTTTATGTGAGTAGTTTGTGTTTGAACACAAAAATGTAATCTTATACTTAAGCGGTGAGCACTTAGATCTTTTCTTTCTACCCATGACCTGGCATCCTTGCTGGAGACATGAGAGAAGTTTATGGTCCGTGTTAACCCTTTTGATACCCGCTTGCATGACCACCTGTTTGCACAGGGGTCCATGCCATAAGGTGGGAGTGATTAGTTAGACCGGAGGTGGAGGGATTGTCGCGCTACTGTGGGAAAAAAAATTACTTACGTCAGTGCTACAGTTTGAATGTAAAACGTATTTGTGTGAACTGTGAAGTTAAGTCATGGATTGTGGAAACGAACTAGTGTCGGGTGATTGTATATAATGTATACCACATTTACCACTGACTAATGCAGAGTTGCAATGCAAGGAGATCAGCTAAAAGTAGTTGGATCTGTATGTGCATTATAATTAATCAAAATTAGTCGATTAATCTATTAAAAAAATAATCGATCACGAAAATTTGAATCAGTAACGGCCCTAAAATTACAAATGTTATAAATTGAGCTGCAGTTCAGTGAGTAAAATAAGTATCTGATCCCCAAGCAAAACATGACTTAGTACTGATGGTGGAGAAACCCTTGTAAGACGTTTCTTCTAGTTGGTTACCAGGTTTGCGCACATCTCAGGAGGGATTTTGGTCCACTCTTCATATTTTCGTCCACTATACATATTCTGACATAAACAGCAGATATTTTCTGATCTGATTTTGGAGGCCCGAGCTGCAGAAAAACATCATCCAAACAGTTGTCCAGGAGGCAAGAGATCTTCTTCTGTCTATGGGTATCCTAGGAGGTGTTGGGTTTACCTATTATGATCTTCTTCCTTAAAGTAATAGTTGCCCTACAGATCTGCTGCTTTACTTCCTTAAAATACCATAATACAACATTGCCAAAGGCAAATTGTTAAAAGAAAAAGCTCACCCAACTTTTGTTCACTTCAGAAGTTTTGAAGGTGCTGTCAGTGCGCTTTAAAAAAAATACATATTTTCAAAGAGAGGCAGAGCATCGAGACATTACTGAGAACAAAGGAAACAGGATAGTCCTCTGTCACTTGTGTTTTTGGGTTTAAAACATGTAAGAGGAACTGAAAGATAAAAGCATACAAGCATCTGTTGCCTAATTTATTACAACGCATTGTTAGATTTCTCATACTGACAGTGCCTTTTTGTTACGTCATATGTAACAGTTAATAAATATGTGTTATTAAAATGTGACACCGGGTCCATTGAAACCTTCTAGCGGCTAATCTATATAATTCTAAAGCCCAGTTTGTACACAATACATCAGAGTCGAACAGTACTGAAAGGTGTGAGTCACAATTTTTTTTTTATTTATTTACTGTTATGTATCGCATTGACTCTGGACCACACCATTCTTAAAGAGGAAGTAAAGCCGTTTTTTTATTTTTTTTAAATAGGAACCTGCAAGGCAAAGGCATAATGAGCTAGTATGCATAGCATACTAGCTCATTATGAATGACTTACCTGAGAACGAAGCCCCCGTAGCGGTCTACATCCACGATCTTCGGCGTCGCCATCAAACCAGGAGTGACTTCCGGGTCTCGCCGCTCCAGCGCTGTCATTCGCTAGAGCGGCGATGACGTCACTCCCACGCATGTGCACGAGAGCGGCATATCGCCGTGATCTCGGCAGTGCGCCTGCGCGCCGCTGTCTACGGCGCATGCGCCGTAGATAGTGGTGCATTTTCTTTTCTAAATATCTCCTAAACCATGTAGGTTTAGGAGATATTTATTGGACCTACAGGTAAGCCTTAATCTAGGCTTACCTGTAGGTCAAAGTGGTCCCAGAGGGTTTACTTCCACTTTAATATTCTGATTCTGTGGGCAGCACAGTGGCTAAGTGGTTAGCACTTCCACCTGGCAACACTAGGGTCGTTGGTTTAAATTCCAACCATGACACTACCTGTCTGGAGTTTGCATGTTCTCCCAGTGGCTGCATGGGTTTCCTCTGGATACTTCGCTTTCCTCCCTCACTCCAAAAGACATGCTGGTAGGTTAATTGGCTCCTGTCTAAATTGGCCCTAGTATGTGTATGTATGAATGTGAGTTAAAGTGGTGTTTCCCCCTAAAAAAAAAAAAAGGCTTAAAAATCCTAAAATTTTTTTAAAATAAAATAATTGGAAAAAATGCCTGTTGCTATGGGGTCCCTCGTAGTCTGCCTCCTGCGTAGCCTAGGCTGGTGACATCACTTCCCCTCGGCGCAGGAAGAGCTCCCCAGTCATCTGGGACCTGTCACGTGTCCCAGATGACTGTGTGACCCCCCCCCCCCCCCCCGCATCGCTGGACCCTGGAACAGGTAAGTGTCCGATTATTAAAAGTCAGCAGCTGCAGTATTTGTAGCTGCTGACTTTTACAATTTTTTTATTTAAGGGATACACCTCTTTAAGGACCTTAGATTGTACAACAAGGGACTCATAATATACATATATAAGGTCTTATAATCATTGTCCTACTGGAGCTCATTTTTTAACTATTATGTTACATTCCTTTATACTAATAATAAACTTTTGAAATTCTTACACATTGTTGACTCAATATATAATTCTGGTGCATAAAAACCCCATATCGGGGTAGTATTTCCCATTTTTAGGACCTTAGATTGTAAGCTCCTTGAGGGCAGGGACTGATGTAAATGTACACTATATATGTAAAGCACAGCGTAAATGGTTGCTACTATATAAATACCTGTAATAAATACATTCTTTTTGAGGGATGTTGGCAAAGGGTATTCCAAATCTGTAATTTACCAAATTGTGTATATGCTACAGTGCCTGGAAAAAGTATAGATACCCCTTGAAATTTTCCACATTTTGTCATGTTACAACCAAAAATGTAAATGTATTTTATTGGGATTTTATGTGATGGACCAACACAAAATGGAAGGAAAGTGATAAATGATTTTCAAAATTTTTTACAAATATGTGAAAAGTGTGGTGTGCATTTGTATTGAGTCCTGACGAAAATCTAGTGGAACCAATTGCCTTCAGAAGTCACCTAATTAGTAAATAGAGTCCGCCTGTGTGTAATTTAATCTCAGTATAAATACAGCTGTTCTGTGAAGCCCTCAGGTGTTTGTTAGAGAAGCTTACTGAACAAACATCATCACGAAGGCCAAGGAACTCACAAGACAGGTCAGGGATAAAGTTGTGGAGAAGTTTAAAGCAGGGTTAGGTTATAAAAAAAATATCCCAAGCTTTGAACATCTAACAGAGCACTGTTGAATCCATCATCTGAAAATGGAAAGAGTATGGCACAACTACAAACCTACCAAGACATGGCCGTCCACCTAAAGGAGAGCATTAATCAGAGAAGCAGCCAAGAGGCCCATGGTAACTCTGGAGGAGCTGCAGAGATCCACAGCTCAGGTGGGAGAATCTGTCCACAGGACAACTATTAGTCGTGCGCTCCACAAATCTGGCCTTTATGGAAGAGCGGTAAGAAGAAAGCAATAAGAAGTCCCGTTTTCAGCTTGTAAGAAGACATGTGGGGGACACAGCAAACATGTGGAAGAAGTTGCTCTGGTCAGATGAGACCAAAATGGAACTTTTTGGCCTAAAAGCAAAGTGCTATGTGTTGTGGAAAACAAACACTGCACATCACCCTGAACACACCAACCCCACCGTGAAACATGGTGGTGGCAGCATCATGTTGTGGGGATGCTTTTCTTCAGCCGGGACAGGGAAGCCGGTCAGAGTTAATGGGAAGATGGATGGAGACAAATACAGGACAATCTTAGAAGAAAACCTGTTAGACTCTGCAAAAGACTTGAGACTGGGGCAGAGGTTCACCTTCCAGCAGGACAACAACCCTAAACATACAGCCAGAGCTACAATGGAATGGTTTCAATCAAAGCATATTCATGTGTTAGAGTGGCCCAGTCAAAGTCCAGACCTAAATCCAAGTGAGAATCCGTGGCAAGACTTGAAAATTGCTGTTTACAGACGCTCTCCATGCAATCTGACAGAGCTTGAGCTATTTTGCATAGAAGTCTTAGGGGAGCTGAATACAAATACACGCCACACTTTTCAGATATTTATTTGTAAAACATTATCATTCATCATTTTCCTTCCACTTCACAATTATGTGCCACTCTGTGTTGGTCTATCACATAAAATCCCAATAAAATACGTTTACGTTTTTGGTTGTAACATGACAAAATGTGGAAAAATTTCAAGGGGTATGAATACATTTTTCAAGGCATTGTATGTCTGTGATTGAAATTTAAGCTCCAGGGGTGATCAGGGTTGTATACTTACATTGGTCCAGGCAGCTGGACATATGTAAATATGCATATCTCATACCTGAGGGTGTGCTCCGAATGTTGACAATCACTGTAGTTAGTTGTTGCTACTACCAGTGGTTCCATCAGATTCTATGCACGCGGCTGTCGCCCAACTGCACACTGACCACAGGAGTTTGCTTTCTCAGCACTGCCACCAATCATAGAACACCTTGTACTTTTCTCCGTGAATGCAAGGCGTTCTCTCTTCGGACAGGGTGGAGAGGAGGGTTGATGAGGTTACAATATGCACCTCGCCCAATCAGAGAATGCCTTGTATAGAATAAAAAATAAATAAAATACAAGGCTTTCTTTGAATGATGTCAATGTTGAATGTGGTAAGTGTGTAGAACAGAAGCCACTCACACAAGACCTGAAAGATCACGGCTATCACCGCTGTAGTAACACCAATTACTAAAGTGATTGTTGGCTTCCCCAGGGCCTTCGTTTTTAGATGTGCATTACTTAATCTATATTGGTCCAAGCTGGACCAAAGTAATTATGCAAGAACAAAGACACACTGGTAGGTTAATTGGCCCTAGTATGTGCATGTATGAATGTGAGTTAGGGATCTTAGATTGTAAGCTCCTTGAGGGCAGGAACTGATGTGAATGTACAATATATATGTAAAGCGCTGCATAAATTGACGGCTCTATATAAGTACCTATATTAAATAAATGATCACGCCTTGAATTCAGCATTAACATTATGTACGTATATATATAATATTTTATATGAAGTTTGCATCAGGTTTGTAAATAACTCCACAAAAAAAGTGCTATTTCGTCGCATCTAATAGGTCTTATTCAGTTTTTACAGCTTGTAACCACCTCCAAATTATCTTGTAAGCAGCCAAACTTGCATGTTTTTCTGAAAATGTCATTCCATTATTAATTATTTACCTTTTTCTGGCTTCATTTTCTCTTCACCGATTGGCTGCTGACAAGCTCTTCCCACTATGTACCACCCCCGCCTGCTATGTACCACCCCCGCCTGCTATGTACCACCCAGTAAGGGTCTATAGCTGTAATGCTGCTGTAAAATAGAGACACAATTTAAAGGGATTGTAAAGGGAATTATATATTTTTTTTAAAATAACAAACATGTTATACTTACCTCCACTGTGCAGCTCGTTTTGCACAGAGTGGCCCCGAACCTGGTCTTCTGGGGTCCCTCGGCGGCTGTCTCGGCTTCCCCCCGCAAGTACTTCTCACGTTCATGCGAGCTCCCTCGCAAGGTTGAGAAGTGCTTGCAGGTACGCTCCCGTGATACAGCCGGCGGCTCACTGTATCACTCGGCCTCGCCCCCGGCGGGCCGCATCATTGGATGTGATTGACAGCAGCTTTCAATCCATCCACTCTAGCCAATCTATGGCAAGGCTGAGCGGCGAAGAGGATGTCGGAGGCGAACGCGGGACTTTCGAGGGGTCAGGTAAGTAAAACGGGGTGGCTGGGGGGGGCCGGCATTGTCAGATGTTTTTTTACCTTAATGCACAGAACCCCTTTACAACTCCTTTAATATATAATTTCACAACTTTACTTGATTTTAGAAATATAAATTTGACTTTATTTGGATGACTACACAACAACTAAAACGTTTATATGGGAATGTTGGTATTCCCGTGTATTTTCCTATGCTGACTGATGCAAAACATAACTGGACATATTTAGTAACCAGTGCAAGGAGGAAATCACTTAATCACGCAAAGAGCAATAATGCCCAGTGACCAATTAGAATTCACCTCTCCGTCGGCTTCTGGGTCTTCAGGGAGTTCCATCGGAGATCCGGTGACGTCACGGACATCGACGTCACCGGACTCATCCCCCCTTCCCCAAGTGCCTCTGTCTGCTAATGAAGGGAAGGGGGAGGAGTCCGGTGACGTCAAAGTTCTAATTGAACGTAACGCATACGGAGGAGGAGCTACGCATGGCATCACCCGCTGCTGCCCTACGGAACTAACACAATTGTCGGATTTACATGCTGTGTTTTTATCATCTTTATGTGAGTAGTTTGTGTTTGAACACAAAAATGAAATCTTATACTTAAAGTGGAAGTAAACCCTCCTATCGTTTTCAGCCAAGGAAGCTGCCATCTTTGCCTCTGTTTAATCTTCAACTGCCACAGTGCTGCACATGTGATCCGTTATGACACCAGCCATTGGATGGTTTGACTGTTTGGTTGAGAGCACAGCCAATGTGCAGTTAGCATTCACGGCATGCCTTTTTTTTTTAGACTGTTAAATCGATGGGTTTACTTCCGCTTTAAGCGGTGAGCACTTAGATCTTTTCTTTCTACCCATGACCTGGCGTCCTTGCTGAGATCTAAGGAGACGTGAGAGAAGTTTATGGTCCATGTTAACCCTTTTGATACCGGCTTGCATGACCACCTGTTTGCACAGGGGTCCATGCCATAAGGTGAGAGAGATTAGATAGACCAGAGGGGGAGGGATTGTCACGCTACTGTGGAAAAAAAAATTACTTACGTCAGTGTTACAGTTTGAATTTAAAACGTATTTGTGTGAACTGTGAAGTTAAGTCATGGATTGTGGAAACTAACTAGTGTGGGGTGATTGTATATAGTGTATACCACATTTACCACTGACTAATGCAGAGTTGCAATGCAAGGAGATCAGCTAAAAGTAGTTGGATCTGTATGTGCGTTATAATTTATTTGAAATTGAGATTGTGGTCCACTCTTCATATTTTCTTCCACTATACATATTCTGACATAAACGGAAGATATTTTCTGATCTGATTTTAGAGGCCCGAGCTGCACAAAAACATCATCCAAACAGTTGTCCAGGAGGCAGAAGATCTTCTTCTTTCTATGGGTATCCTAGGAGGTGTTGGGTTTACCTATTATGATCTTCTTCCTTAAAGTAATAGTTGCCCTATGGAGATATGCTGCTTTACTTCCTTAAAATACCATAATACAACATTGCCAAAGGCAAATTGTTAAAAGAAAAAGCTCACCCAACTTGTGTTTTGAAGGTGCTGTCAGTGCGCTTTAAAAAAAAAATACATATTTTCAAAGAGAGGCAGAGCATAGAAACATTACTGAGAACAAAGGAAACTGGATAGTCCTCGGTCACTTGTGTTTTTGGGTTTAAAACATGTAAGAGGAACTGAAAGATAAAAGCATACAAGCATCTGTTGCCTAATTTATTACAACGCATTGTTAGATTTCTCATACTGACAGTGCCTTTTTTACATCATATGTAACAGTTAATAAATATGTGTTATTAAAATGTGACACCGGGTCCATTGAAACCTTCTAGCGGCTAATCTATATAATTCTAAAGCCCAGTTTTTACACAGTGTGAGTCACAAAAATATTTTTTATTTATTTACTGTTATGTATCGCATTGACTCTGGACCACACCATTCTTAAAGAGGAAGTAAAGCCGTTTTTTTTTTTTTTTTTTTTTAAAATAGGAACCTGCAAGGCAAAGGCATAATGAGCTAGTATGCATAGCATACTAGCTCATTATGAATGACTTACCTGAGAACAAAGCCCCCGTACATCGTCTACATCCACGATCTTCGGCGTCGCCATCAAACCAGGAGTCACTTCCGGGTCTCGCCGATCCAGCGCTGTAATTCGTTGGAGCGGCGATGACGTCACTCCCGCGCATGCGCACGAGAGCGGCATATCGCCGTGATCTTGGCATGCGCAGTGCGCCTGCGCGCCGCTGTCTACGGCGCATGCGCCGTAGATAGTGGTGCATTTTCTTTTCTAAATATCTCCTAAACCATGTAGGTTTAGGAGATATTTATTGGACCTACAGGTAAGCCTTAATCTAGGCTTACCTGTAGGTCAAAGTGGTCCCAGAGGGTTTACTTCCACTTTAATATTCTGATTCTGTGGGCAGCACAGTGGCTAAGTGGTTAGCACTTCCACCTGGCAGCTCTAGGGTCGTTGGTTTAAATTCCAACCACGACACTACCTGTCTGGAGTTTGCATGTTCTCCCAGTGGCTGCAAGGGTTTCCTCTGGATACTTCGCTTTCCTCCCTCACTCCAAAAGACATGCTGGTAGGTTAATTGGCTCCTGTCTAAATTGGCCCTAGTATGTGTATGTATGAATGTGAGTTAAAGTGGTGTTTCCCCCCTAAAAAAAAAAAGGCTTAGAAATCCTAAAAAAATAAAAAAATTTAAATAATTGGAAAAAAAAAACATTTTTTACATACCTTTAAATGCCTGTTGCTATGGGGTCCCTCGTAGTCTGCCTCCTGCGTAGCCTAGGCTGGTGACATCACTTCCCCTTGGCGCAGGAAGAGCTCCCCAGTCATCTGGGACCTGTCACGTGTCCCAGATTACTGTGCGACCCCCCCCGCGCATCGCTGGACTCTGGGACAGGTAAGTGTCCGATTATTAAATGTCAGCAGCTGCAGTATTTGTAGCTGCCGACTTTAAAAACTATTTTTTAAGGGATACACCTCTTTAAGGACCTTAGATTGTACAACAAGGGACTCATAATATACATAATAAGGTCTTATAATCATTGTCCTACTGGAGCTCATTTTTTAACTATTATGTTATATTCCTTTATACTAATAATAAACTTTTGAAATTCTTACACATTTTTGACTCGGTATATAATTCTGGTGCATAAAAACCCATATTGGGGGAGTATTTCCCATTTTTAGGACCTTAGATTGTAAGCTCCTTGAGGGCAGGGACTGATGTAAATGTACACTATATATGTAAAGCACTGCGTAAATGGTTGCTACTATATAAATACCTGTAATAAATAAGTTATTTTTGAGGGATGTTGGCAAAGGGTATTCCAAATCTGTAATTTACCAAATTGTGTATATGCTACAGTGCCTTGAAAAAGTATTCATACCCCTTGAAATTTTTCACATTTCGTCATGTTACAACCAAAAACGTAAATGTATTTTATTGGGATTTTATGTGATGGACCGACACAAAATGGAAGGAAAGTGATAAATGGTTTTTAAACTTTTTTACAAATAAATATCTGAAAAGTGTGGTGTGCATTTGTATTCAGCCCTGATGAAAATCTAGTGGAACCAATTGCCTTCAGAAGTCACCTAATTAGTAAATAGAGTCCGCCTGTGTGTCATTTAATCTCAGTATAAATACAGCTGTTCTGTGAAGCCCTCAGGTGTTTGTTAGAGAAGCTTAGTGAACAAACAGCATCATGAAGGCCAAGAAACACACAAGACAGGTCAGGGATAAAGTTGTGGAGAAGTTTAAAGCAGGGTTAGGTTATAAAAAAAAAAATATCCCAAGATTTAAACATTTCACGGAGCACTGTTCAATCCATCATCCGAAAAAGGAAAGAGTATGGCACAACTGCAAACCTACCAAGACATGGCCGTCCACCTAAACTGACAGGCCGGGCAAAGAGAGCATTAATCAGAGAAGCAGCCAAGAGGCCCATGGTAACTGGAGGAGCTGCAGAGATCCACAGCTCAGGTGGGAGAATCTGTCCACAGGACAACTATTATTAATGCACTCCACAAATCTGGCCTTTGTGGAAGAGCGGCAAGAAGAAAGCAATAAGAAGTCCCGTTTGCAGCTTGTAAGAAGCCATGTGGGGGACACCGCAAACATGTGGAAGAAGGTGCTCTGGTCAGATGAGACCAAAATTTTACTTTTTGGCCTAAGAGCAAAACGCTATGTTTGGTGGAAAACAAACACTGCATATCACCCTGAACACACCATCCACTGTGAAACATGGTGGTGGCAGCATGTTGTGGGGATGATTTTCTTCAGCAGGGACAGGGAAGCTGGTCAGAGTTGATGGGAAGATGGATGGAGCCAAATACAGGACAATCTTAGAAGAAAACCTGTTAGAGTCTGCAAAAGACTTGAGACTGGGGCAGAGGTTCACCTTCCAGCAGGACAACAACCCTAAACATACAGTCAGAGCTACAATGGAATGGTTTCAATCAAAGCATATTCATGTGTTAGAATGGCCCAGTCAAAGTCCAGACCTAAATCCAAGTGAGAATCCGTGGCAAGACTTGAAAATTGCTGTTTACAGACGCTCTCCATGCAATCTGACAGAGCTTGAGCTATTTTGCATAGAAGTCTTAGGGGAGCTGAATACAAATACACGCCACACTTTTCAGATATTTATTTGTAAAACATTATCATTCATCATTTTCCTTCCACTTCACAATTATGTGCCACTCTGTGTTGGTCTATCACGTTTTTGGTTGTAACATGACAAAATGTGGAAAATTTCAAGGGGTATGAATACATTTTTCAAGGCACTGTATGTCTGTGATTGAAATTTAAGCTCCAGGGGTGATCAGTGTTGTATACTTACATTGGTCCAGGCAGCTGGACATATGTAAATATGCATATCTCATACCTGACGGTGTGTTTCGAATGTTGACAATCACTGTAGTTAGTTGTTGCTACTACCAGTGGTTCCATCAGATTCTATGCACGCGGCTGTCGCCCAACTGCACACTGACCACAGGAGTTTGCTTTCTCAGCACTGCCACCAATCATAGAACACCTTGTACTTTTCTCCGTGAATGCAAGGGGTTCTCTCTTCGGACAGGGTGGAGAGGAGGGTTGATGAGGTTACAATATGCACCTCGCCCAATCAGAGAATGCCTTGTATATAATAAAAAATAAATAAAATACAAGGCTTTCTTTGAATGATGTCAATGTTGAATGTGGTAAGTGTGTAGAACAGAAGCCACTCACACAAGACCTGAAAGATCACGGCTATCACCGCTGTAGTAACACCAATTACTAAAGTGATTGTTGGCTTCCCCAGGGCCTTCGTTTTTAGATGTGCATTACTTAATCTATATTGGTCCAAGCTGGACCAAAGTAATTATGCAAGAACAAAGACACACTGGTAGGTTAATTGGCCCTAGTATGTGCATGTATGAATGTGAGTTAGGGACCTTAGATTGTAAGCTCCTTGAGGGCGGAACTGATGTGAATGTGTAATATATATGTAAAGCGCTGCATAAATTGACGGCTCTATATAAGTACCTATATTAAATAAATGATCACGCCTTGAATTCAGCATTAACATTATGTACGTATATATATAATATTTTATATGAAGTTTGCATCAGGTTTGTAAATAACTCCACAAAAAAAGTGCTATTTCATCGCATCTAATAGGTCTTATTCAGTTTTTACAGCTTGTAACCACCTCCAAATTATCTTGTAAGCAGCCAAACTTGCATGTTTTTCTGAAAATGTCGTTCCATTATTAATTCTTTACCTTTTTCTGGCTTCATTTTCTCTTCACCAATTGGCTGCTGACAAGCTCTTCCCACTATGTACCACCCCGCCTACTATGTACCACCCAGTAAGGGTCTATAGCTGTAATGCTGCTGTAAAATAGAGACACAATTTAAAGCGATTGTAAAGGGAATTATATATTTTTTTTTAAAATAACAAACATGTTATACTTACCTCCACTCTGCTGCTCGTTTTGCACAGAGTGGCCCCGAACCTGGTCTTCTGGGGTCCCTCAGCGGCTGTCTCGGCTTCCCCCCGCAAGTACTTCTCACGTTCATGCAAGCTCCCTCGCATGGTGAGAAGTGCTTGCAGGCGCGCTCCCGTGATACAGCCGGCTCACTGTATCACTCGCCCCCGCCCCCCGGCGTGCCGCGTCATTGCCAATGGCTGTGCTGCTTTCAATCCATCCACTCTAGCCAATCAACGGCCAGGGTGAGCGGCGAAGAGGATGTCGGAGGTGAGCGTGGGACTTTTGAGGGGTTAGGTAAGTAAAACGGGGGGGCTGGGGGGGCCGGCATTGTCAGATTTTTTTTTACCTTAAAGCGGAAGTAAACCCATCGATTTAACAGTTTAAAAAAAAAAAGGCATGCCGGGAATGCTAACTGCACATTGGCTTGTGCTCTCAACCAAACAGTCAAACCATCCAATGGCTGGTGTCATAACGGATCACATGTGCAGCACCGTGGCAGTTGAAGATTAAACAGAGGCAAAGATGGCAGCTTCCTTGGCTGAAAACGATAGGGGGGTTTACTTCCACTTTAATGTATAGAATGCATTAAGGTGACATTTTTTTTACCTTTACAACCCATTTAAAATATAATTTCACAACTTTACTTGATTTTAGAAATATAAATTTGACTTTATTTGGATTACTACACAACAACTAAAACGTTTATATGGGAATGTTGGTATTCCCCTGTACTTTCCTATGCTGACTGATGCAAAACATAACTGGACATATTTAGTAACCAGTGCAAGGAGGAAATCACTTAATCACGCAAAGAGCAATAATGCCCAGTGACCAATTAGAATTCACTTTACTGAGTCATACCAGGTGGATGCTGACGGGCTGCTATCGGTATTTCAATTTTACTGAATAAGTCAGAAAATGTCTTGTGTCTGCGAGAGAACTGGCTGTGCTAATAAATAAAAATATCTGGTTTCAGTGGAAAACACAAAAAGCTCTTTCTCTGGGCTTTCATGCATGAGGCCCGTTAACACATAACTGCTATATAAGAGAGTCCAAATTTCCAATACAAGGGAAATCCGAAGACATCTTTATTGTGTTACAGAAGACAGCTGTGGGTAATACACGTTTTCTTGAACATGTGTAGAAATTGCTGAAAGAATCTTTGAACTAAAATGCTTAAAAGCTAATACTAAATTTTTATGTAATGCTTCATATACAGTGCCTTGCAAAAGTATTCATACCCCTTGAAATTTTCCACATTTTGTCATGTTACAACCAAAAACGTAAATGTATTTTATTGTGATTTTAAATGATAGACCAACACAAAGTGACACATAATTGTGAAGTGGAAGGAAAATGATAAATGGTTTTCAAAATGTTTTACAAATAAATATGAGAAAAGTGTGGCGTGTATTTGTATTCAGCCCCCCTGAGTCAATACTTTGTAGAACCACCTTTCACTGCAATTACATCTGAAGTCTTTTTGGGGATGTCTCTACCAGCTTTGCACATCTAGAGAGTGACGTTTTTGCCCATTCTTCTTTGCAAAATAGCTCAAACTCTGTCAGATTGGATGGAGAGCGTCTGTGAACAGCAATTAGTTTCTCAATTGGATTTAGGTCTGGACTTTGACTGGGCCATTATAACACATTGATATGCTTTGATATAAACCATTCCATTGTAGCTCTGGCTGTCCTGCAGGAAGGTGAACCTCTGCCCCAGTCTCAAGTCTTTTGCAGACTCTAACAGGTTTTCTTCTAAGATTGCCCTGTATCCATCTTCAAATCAACTCTGACCAGCTTCCCTGTCCCTGCTGAAGAAACGCAGCCCCACAACATGATGCTGCCACCAGCGTGTTTCATGGTGGGGATGGTGTATTCAGGGTGTTGTGCAGTGTTAGTTTTCGGCCACACATACTGTAGCATTTTGCTTTTACCCAAGAAGGTTTAATTTTGGTCTCATCTGACCAGAGCACCTTCTTCCACATGTTTGCTGTGTCCCCCACATGGCTTTTCGCAAACTTCAAACAGGACTTCTTATGGCTTTCTTCAACAATGACTTTCTTCTTGCCACTCTTCCATAAAGGTCAGCATTGTGGAGTGCACAACTAATAGTTGTCCTGTGGACAGATTCTCCCACCTGAGTTGTGGATCTCTGCAGCTCCTCCAGAGTTACCATGGGCCTCTTGGCTGCTTCTCTGATTAATGCTCTCCTTACCCTGCCTGTCAGTTTAGGTGGACAGCCATGTCTTGATAGGTTTGCAGTTGTGTCATACTCTTTCCATTTTTGGATGATGGATTGAACAGTGCTCCGTGAGATGTTAAAAGCTTGGGATATTTTTTTTATAACCTAACCCGGCTTTAACCACTTGCCAACTATCCACCATCATTATGCTGTGGCAGGTTGGCACATTCCCACAAGCCGTCGTAGCTATACATCGGGCCCTTTTAGGGGGGTTAGCAGGCGCGCCCGCTGCACTGCGGGGGTGCCGATGCTAGTTACCAGCGGTCGCGATGACCATCGGCCACAATCGGTCACGAGAGGCAGAACGGGGATGTGTGTGTGTGTGTGTGTGTGTGTGTGTGTGTGTGTGTAAACACAAAAATCCCTGAGATGCAGATCGTAAATTCCTAATAGTTAGGAAACAGGATCTGTCATCTACTATAGTCAGTCCCCTCCAGTTAGAACACACAGTCAGGGAACACAGTTAACCCCTTGATCGCCTGCTGCCAGTGACGTTTATACAGTAATCAGTGCATTTTTATAGCACTGATCGCTGTATAATTGTCAGTCGTCTCAAAAATGTTTAAAAAGTGTCCGATGTGTCTGCCATAATGTCACAGTCACGATAAAAATAACATTTAAAAAATGCCATAAATCTATCCCCTATTTTGTAGACGCTATAACTTTTTCGCAGACCAATCAATATACGCTTATTGCGATTTTTCTTACCAAATATATGTAGAATACATATCAGCCTAAACTGGGAAAAAAAATTGCTTTTTTAAAAAAAAATCTGGGGATATTTATTATAGCAAAAAGTACAGAATATTGTTTTTTTTTTTTTCAAAATTGTTGCTGTTTTTTGTTTATAGCGCAAAAAAATAAAAAACGCATAGATGATCAAATATCACCAAAAGAAAGCTCTATTTGTGGGGAAAAAAGGAAGTCACTTTTGTTTGGGTACAGCGTTACACGAACGCGCAAATTGTCAGTTAAAGCGACGCAGTGCCATATCGCAAAAAAATGCTTTTGTCATTGAGCAGCTTCCGGGACTGAAGTGGTTAAACTTCTCCACAACTTTATCCCTGAACTGTCTGGTGTGTTCCTTGACCATCATCATGCTGTTTGTTCACTAAGGTTCTCTAACAAACCTCTGAGGGCCTCACAGTACAGCTGTATTTATATTGAGACTAAATTACATACAGGTGGACTTGATTTACTAATTAGGTGACTTCTGAAAGCAATAGGCTCCACTAGATTTTAGTTCGGAGTATCGGAGTAAAAGGGGCTCAATACAAATGCACACCACACTTTTCAGATATTTATTTGTAATAAATTTGAAAACCATTTATCATTTTCCTTCCACTTCACAATTATGCCACTTTGTGTTGGTCTATTACATAAATAATAATAATACATTTAAATTTTTGGTTGTAGCATGACAAAATGTGGAAATTTTCAAGGGGTATGAATACTCCAATAAAGTGAATAAGTGCATTCAAAATTACAATCCTTTCTCTTCACAAACAAGCTTCACAAATTTTTGGTTTAATTTATATTACCTTTATTCTCAATGCTACTTATTTTTTACTTGTTTGTATAAATTGTTGTTCTTTATTATATGGAAAGCCAAAAAGTAATGTGAAAATTATTATTTTTTGGTCAGATAAGTAAAATATTTAATATGAGTATGTTGTATTTCCCTCATCAGTCAGCAGGTGGAGCTTTTAGGCTTCTTTTTACATTTTCCCCTGTCCCATTGGCTCTTTGTTGTAAAAATCCTGACTGCAGAGCTCAAGATGAAATTTACCTAGGTGAAAGCAGTGACTTTTCTTGCTTCATCCAAGATTTTAATTAGAGGCATTGTCCTTGAATAACGATAAACACTGCTGTGTTCTCTCTTTAGATAACCTGTAGTGTTCCTTTTGTTATGTATTAAAGTTCTAGTCAAAAACTTTTCATTTTTGTTTTGGATTGAGAAGGAAACGGTAAGAACCTTCATCAGATTTTCATTGCTGCCAATGTCCCTACTGGGTAGATTCATGCTTGCTATTTGTCTTGGTAACAACTGTTGGTGGGAAATCAAAAGGAATAATAACAGGAAATGAGTGAAAAACACTCCAAAGTGATGGGAAATTACCTCTTAGACAGTTGGCACAGGAACAAAGTGCCAAACTGTCTAAGAGGTAATTTCCCATCACTTTGGAGTCATTTCCACTCGTTTCCTGCTATTACTCATCCTATATAGACCAGTGGCGGCTGGTGGTTAATAATTTTTTGGGGGGGTGGCAAAATATCCCCCCCAGGGAGATGGACGGCGGCGATCAGTGGCCTTACCTCAGGAGGCCAATGCTGCTCCTCGCTCCAGGGAAGAGCCAGGGCCGTTGATTTTCCCTGGCCAATTGGGTCTCAGGACCCACTTCCTGATTGACCAGGAGGAGAATCAGGAAGACAATAGCAAATATTAATTCGCTATTGTCACACAACTGGGTGGGGCTCAGGGCGCCTTGAGCCTGCTTTTTTTTAAGCCAATTAGCGCCTCAGGCACCAATTGAAATCCATGCATCCGGCGCTCTGCATGTAGATTAGGGGCCAGGTGCATGGATTAGTGGGGCGGCGCCCCTAATGGATGGTCCGCCACTGATATAGACCCATATGTCGTCTCCAGATGGCTTGAAATAAGGTCGATCTAGCACCCCAGGGTTTGAGGAACTATCTTCGGTCCCCCTCCACAAACTAAAAAAAAACTCCAGTAGAGGTTCACATTCTGTTGGATTGACCTATTCATGTTTTCTTGGGCCTGCAGCCTGACCAGTGAGAGTGAGCTTCATTTCCATTGATCACTACTTTGTTTTCTACCTGGCACTTAATTAAAACAGGAAATCCACCGCCATCCGGACCCAAAGAACGGCCAAAAAAGCCTCACACACACTGGGATACCTGCGGGATCCCCTGCCCTACTTGGCCGGACAATTTGCTTTATTTTCGGGGGAAAAGAGCTGCGCTGTGCGGGTCTCACTGGTGCCACAACACACGAGGCACCCGGCGCCATCTTGCGGCCTACGGGCCCGACGGACTCCGCAATCCCTGGCCTCGCCTGACCCATCCCGGCGGCACACAGCGGCCGGACACCAGCCACAATACCGGCGACCACCCGAGGGAGAAAAATCAAACCACCTGCAGCGGCCCCCTGCACCCCGGCGGCATCTCCCGGACCGACAGTCCCAGACTCCTACACAACCAGGGACTGAGTGAGTACCGGCCAACGGCCCCTATCACCTATACCTCCTGATAAACACCACCCCAGCAGTCACCAGCGGCCCCCCCCTCCTGATCGAGCGGTCAGGGGAGACAGCAGGCACATACAGGGAAGGGCATTGAGCAGCGGCCGTCACTGATAACTGAGCCCCCGGCTCCGGCCTACCTCCCGGCGGCCATCTTGCTACCCCCAGTGCACCTAGCCCCTCATCCATTAAGCCGCACAGGACACTCTTGCCACCACAACTGACCCACTGTGCCCTTACCACTAAAGCACCCACCAAGCGGTGGTCAGAGGGGGCTGAGGACTGGCACACTTCGACGGCTACCTGGTATCTTCTACCACACGGCAGCCATCTTGGTGCTCCAAGTACACCCAATCAGGCCAATATACAGCAACACCCTGAAAAGTGACAGAGACTGCCTAACTTCAGTGTGGACCTACTTTCACTATCCTTCAGCCCTGTATGCTTTCTGCTTGAAGCAAGTTTACACGAGGCGCGGACACACAAACCTACGATCCTCAGACTGTAACGCTCACATGCTGCTAACTTAATATGACTGTGGGGCGCTCCGCCTGACAACCAACGCCAAGCTCCAACTATGCCAGCAAAGACACCTAAAACCCGTTCTGTAATCGCAAAGAAATCCAGCAAGGGCTCATCAATTAATCAGGCTGTCTCCGGCTCCATACAGAAATTCCTAGCCACTAGCAGAGCAGGCTCCGGTGCAAGCAACTCCCAAGCCAGACCCTCGAGACGCAGCGCATCCCCGGCCTCATTGGCTGCCTCCGTGAGGGAAAGCTCACCCGCATCATCCTACTGCTCGGACCTCATGGAGGACCCAGGGTCCCCTACGGGTTCCGAAATGTCATCCCTAATGAGTGGTATTAAAAAAGAACTTGCTGGCATGTTCCGCGGTCTAGAAAAATCTATTAAAAAGGAAATCACGGGGGTGAGAGCAGACATAGCGCACATCCTAGATAGGGTTGAAGAAACGGAACAGAGGCAGGATTCACACGCAACGGCCATAAGGGAGCTGCAGGATACGGTTACACAACTAGCCTTTGCCCACCGTGCCTCGCTATACAAACTCGAAGACCTCGAGAACAGAAATCGCAAAAACAATCTGCGCATTAGAGGCCTTCCTGAGGCAACCGGTGACGATGACCTAGAACCGTCCATCCGTGGGGTCTTTAACACAATATTGGGAAAACCTCCCACTGACCCGCTGCAGTTTGACCGAGTACACCGAGCGCTCAGACCCCGCAGCCCCAACACCGAACAACCCAGAGATGTCATATGCCGCCTTCACTATTTCTCAGACAAAAATGCCATCACAGCCAAGTTGAGGAACACCCCCAATATTGACTTTCACGGAGCGATCCTAAGCATCTTTTCTGACCTTTCCAAAGAAACCCTGGACCGCCGCAGAGCACTTAAGCCACTTCTGGAACACTTACGCTCCAATGGGATCATTTATAGATGGGGCTTCCCGGCGTGCCTAATCGCCACCAAAAATGGTCGCTCACATACCCTCAGATTCCCAGAAGAGTTGCCACAATTCTTAAAAGACCTTAATCTGCCTCCAGTGGATTTGCCCGGATGGCATGACCCGGTCCCAAAGTTTTCGCACATTCAGGACTCTCAATGGCAAAAACCACCCACAAGGAATAGGCACGCATCTGTGCAGGGATCTACACAGTCGCACGGCTAAGAAAAAGGGCCGAGTGGCCTAGAGGCTATGCTTGCTGATCTTGTCTCTCATCCCGTTTTTGTTCTTTGCTATTTTTTGTTATGTTTAGCTTGTTACAGGCACTCCTACTCCAAGAAGCACTTATAAGAAGGGATGCACACCTGCAATGACTACGTACTTTCTCTTGCCTACTCAACCGGGCAGGGTCCACCCTTTGGCGAACTGTCAGAACTCCAGGAGACAACCCCACACAAGAGCTTCCTACAGTTGGATGAGTACCCCTGCCTTGTATTATGTTATGTTGTTATTTATCTGTTTTCTCAGCAGTTAAAGTTATATGGTCAATACGGGTTTGATTGATATTCATTACTGGAGCAAAAAGTTTTCTCTCATGTAAATTGCACTATAGTTGGGTGCGGGCGGAGCGCCTTGCTTCCATGTACCTTTTACACGGTACACCCCCCCCCCCCCCCCCACCTCCTCCTGGGGTGGGCGAGAATGGGCAGCCCTCGATTTCCTCGGTCCAGGCCCACCTTGAGGCCGTGGATGGAGGCCCGCTCTCCCTCTCCCCACAGGGATCACCGCAGGAAGCTGCGTGACAGGTTAAGATTTCCCACATGTGTCCTCTCGGACTTTGTTGTTGTTTTTGTAAAATTGCCTTTTTCTCTTCTCTCTCCTCTCCTTTCTTATTCATACTGCCACCCTTCTCCCCTCTCTGGTCCCCATTTCCGTGGTTAGCGTGCATGGTATCATAAGCCAGTGGGGTGCGTCCTACCGATATGATGGCCACAATTAAAATCACCTCCTACAACGTCAGGGGTCTGAATGTCGCAGCCAAAAGACATCAGATAACCCGTGAACTACGTAAATCAACCACTTCCATTGCATTCCTACAGGAAACGCATCTGACCCACACCACGCAGGTCAAACTGACCTCGCCGTACTTCCCCCAGTGGTACTATAGTCTTTCAGACACAAATAAAGCAAAAGGGGTGGCCATAGGATTTGGTAGAGACGCACCCTTTCGGCTAGTAAAAATGCATGCGGATGACCATGGTCGTTTTCTTTTCTTAAAGGGCTTTCTGGGCAACACCCATTGCACACTGGCAAACATCTACTCTCCGAATCACAACCAGCCCACCTTCTTCTCCCAAATCCTAACGGAATTGGCTGAGTTTGCAGAGGGTCTGGTGGTATTAGCAGGGGACATAAACATGCCCTTAGACCCCGTCCTGGACACTTCTCAAGGGCGCTCTCACATACCCTTTAAACGCTTAGCCCACGTTAAAAAAAGACTAATGGAGCGACAATTAGTAGACGCTTGGCGCATGCTTCACCCCAAAGACAAAGATTTCTCCCACTTCTCGAAAACACACCTGTCATACTCTCGCATTGATAATATTTTTATAGACCATTATCATCTCCCACAACTACAATCCGCCAAAATAGGTACTGCAACGTTATCAGACCACGCTCCTGTATCGATCACCTTGAACATGCCCTCTTTGGCCCGCCGCACCTATAACTGGAAACTTAATGACTCCCTGTTATCCAACGAAGCTGAAGTTGCAATGTTATCTACACAGATATCGCAATATTTTAATGAAAATAAACCCTCGGAAACCTCACCAGCTATAGTTTGGGAAGCCCATAAGGCTACTATGAGAGGCCGGTTTATTGAACTAGGGGCGAGGAAAAAAAGAGAGCATGGTCAACAACTCGAGCGAGTCTTGCAGGAAATAGCAGACCTGGATAAACAACATAAGCTTTCCCTACACACAGCACATTTAGAAGCCCTTACACTGAAAAGGGAAGAACTGAAAAATCTTTTGAACCTAGCCACCGTTAGAAAATTTCAACACTATTCGCAGAAACTGTACGAATGGGGGAACAAACCGGGTAGACAGTTAGCGAGATCACTTAAAGAAAAACAGACCGGGTCATTTATACCGAAAATAAAACTACCCAATGGGAATTTAGTGCATGCAACCCCACATATAGCGAAGGCCTTCAGGGAATACTATGCGGACTTATACAAAGTACCATGCGACTCACCGTCCCTGACTGTGCAAGAAAGGCGGCGGCGTATGCTTTCTTACTTAAAGGAAGCGAACCTGCCGAAACTGTCACCCCGGTCCCTCAAAGAACTGGAGGCTGAACTCTCTGTTGAGGAATTCCAAACGGCCTTGAAATCAACCCCGACAGGTAAAGCCCCAGGGCCTGACGGATATACGATCCTCTACTACAAAAAATTTAGCGATGTTCTCTTACCCCACCTCACGGCCTACGCCAACTCTATCTCACAGTCCTCGGGTCTCCGCCCAGAATCCCTTACAGCTCACATCTCGGTCATCCCCAAACCGGGAAAAGACCCTACCCAATGCAGCAGCTACAGGCCAATTTCCCTGTTAAACGTGGACATCAAATTATACTCTAAAGTAATGGCCAATAGACTACTCCCCCTTATTCCCAGCTGGGTCTCCACGGACCAGACGGGCTTCATGCCGCACAGAGAAGCCAAAGACAATTCCCTCCGGGCAATATCGCTAATACAATATGCCCAAAGATCGTCCCAGTCCACCCTACTTATATCCACTGACGCTGAAAAAGCGTTCGACAGGGTGGACTGGGACTACCTGAAAATGACCCTACGCCATTTTGGGCTGGGGCCTAAAATGTTCCATCGCATAACCTCCCTATACTCCTCTCCCACAGCCCAGATCCGGATAAATGGTACCCTTAGCGACCCATTCCAACTGTTTAATGGGACTAGGCAGGGCTGCCCCCTCTCACCCCTCCTGTTCGCCCTCACCCTAGAACCTTTTCTAGCAACCGTGAGGCGAGATGTAAACATTCACGGGATCCAGGTAGGCAATAAGACCCACAAATACGCGGCCTATGCCGACGATATTTTATTTTTCACACAACAACCCCACATCTCACTCCCCAACCTAATGAAAGCCTTCTCCACCTTCCAGACAATATCTAACTTTAAAATCAATCTATCAAAGTCCGAGATTTTAAATATTAACTTACCCAACAGAGAGGCAGAACGATTAAAACCCCTCTTTCCCTTCAGATGGGTTCACCGTAGTATGAAGTATTTGGGAGTATTTCTCACACCTAACATCCAGTCCCTCTTTAAACATAATTATATTCCTCTGCTGAATAACATCAGAAATGACCTCACAAAATGGAAAACGCTTGCACACACATGGCTGGGTAGAGTGAACATAGTCAAGATGAATATCTTGCCTAGAGTCCTATTCTATTTCCAAATGCTCCCACTGGGTGTGCCCATAGGGTTCTTCTCCTTGCTGCAGACCATGGTCTCCCGCTTTATCTGGAGGAACAGCCACCCCAGAGTGTCCAGGGACGTGCTTTTCCGCTCCAAGGGCGCTGGGGGACTGGCCCTCCCAAACTTTAAGGCGTATTATAACGCCGTGGTCCTGTCTAGGATCTCGGAGTGGAGATATGCCGCCAAATCTAAATTATGGGTAAGTCTCGAAACCGCTCTAAGCAATACGGACCTAGCAGTCACTCCATGGCTCCCACGCCCCCACAGACATCTAGCCACAACTACCTCATCGCTAACCACTTCCACCTTGGACATCTGGGACTCTCTGCATAGAAAGTTCTCTTGGTCTTACACATCACCCTTGCTGCCACTCCTGGGCAATGCCTTCTTCCTCCCTGGCCAACTAGACCCTGGCTTCCAGACTTGGTCCCCAAACAGACCTCTCCTGCTTCACCATGTTCTTCAAGCCAACACTCCCAAACCCCTAAGGGAGATTCTTGGCCCTAAACCACCAGTGCTCCTCGATAAATGGAGGTATATTCAACTACGGCACTTCCTCGGCTCCCTTCAGCAGCCTCTGAGGGGGCTACAGGACCTGAACGGCATTGAGGAAATACTATACCCAACAGACCCACCTGAACACTGTATTTCACTTTTTTACAAAGCGCTCATCAAGTTACAGGACGATAAACACCCTTCCTTCCTTGCGAAGTGGGAGGCAGACCTAGACTCCTACCTCTCAGACAACCAAAAGGATAAAGTGTTGCAGCTGGTCCACGTCTCCTCAATAGCGTCAAAAATGACCGAGGTCAATTATAAATTACTAACTAGATGGCACTACACCCCATCAAAGCTCCATCAGATGTTCCCCGCCAATTCCCCGTTGTGTTGGAGGAATTGTGGGAACAAAGCAACTCATGCCCACATTTGGTGGTCGTGCCCACTTATCCGCCCCTTCTGGGCCAAGGTCATCCACACTATATACCAGATTTCCAACGTCAACCTCCCCTCCGAACCCTGGATCATCCTCTTCCACGCAACCAAGGAACCTATTGGAAAGTACAAACGATCTATAGTCCCTCACCTACTTAACACAGCCAAGGCATTAATACCTGCACTGTGGGGCCAGCCAGAGACTCCGTCATTGAAAATATGGTTTCAAAAAATATCGGAAGTTGCCCTCATGGAAGACATCACACACCGCGACAGGAACACCTCGGAGCGTCACAACTTGACATGGTCCCAGTGGACGGACTTTAAAACCACCACAGCCTATAAGGAGATAATTGCTCAATGAGCTCTGGATCCGATCTCTCTTTTTCCTTAAGGACCAGGCCTCATACACCCTAAGTGGCCCCCTGAGACAAACACCCAAATGTATGCATACCCCCCTTCTTTCTGTAATAGTACAGTTTAAGATTTCTCTGTATGAAGGTTACATGCACGCCGACCACCCCCCCCCCCTTCTTTCCCCCCCTCTCTTCTCTCTATCTTTCCTCCCTACGTTTCCTCTCTCTCTCCTCCTGTTCTTCTTAGACACTCTAGAATACATATGCCTAGACTATGCACTTCTTTCGTGATATATGACCACTGACCACCATTGTAGACGGTATGGCCAAAGGTTTACGTTTTTGCTTGTCGGACTAGAAGTATAAGGTGCTAAAAACCGACCCGGCAGTTTATAATGGGGCTACCAATGGCCGATATATGCTTTGAACGCTGTCTGAAATTACTCTTGAACTGGCCACAATTGTTGCATGGTCTGCTCTGAAGGTTTATACTGTTTGTTTGTCTTGTATTTCTTCAATAAACATTTATTAAACAAATCGCTGATCACCACCATTACTAGTAAAAAAAAATTATTAATGAAAATGCCATAAAACTATCCCCTATTTTGTAGACGCTAAAACTTTTGCGCAAACCAATCAATAAACGCTTATTACGATTATTTTTTTTACCAAAAATATGTCGAAGAGTACGTATCTGCTTAAACTGAGGGGAAAAAAATGTTTTATATATTTTTTGGGGATATTTATTATAGCAAAGAGTAAAAAAGAAATAATGTGTTTTTTTCAAAATTGTCGCTCTTTTTTTGTTTATAGCGCAAAAAATTTACACCGCAGAAGTGATCAAATACCACCAAAAGAAAGCTCTATTTGTGGGGAAAAAAGGACTTCAATTTTGTTTGGTAGCCACGTCGCACGACCGCGCAATTGTCAGTTAAAGCGGCGCAGTGCCGAATCACAAAAATTGCTCTGGTCTTTGGCCAACAAAATGGTCCGGGGGTTAAGGGGTTAAGAAGCTCTTCTTTATAGCGCTATATAAATCATGTATAATGATAATTCAAATTTCAAAAATGTTCTTTACATATCACTCGGTGTCACCAGATTCAGAGTCAGAATTCAGAAAATGATTCTGTTCTTTTTGCAGAAGAGCAGATTTTTGGTACATAAAATGCATCGCTTAGCTTTTTATCTTTATCACAAAGTCGAGTTTATTTTTTCTCACCCCAAAGCTTCTTGGTGGCATTTTCAGATTAAGTCGCTGTGTTTGGCAGGAACTGATTGAAACCATTTGACTGACTTGGTGGCTTTTGTTTTCTTATGAACATTTTCACAGGTCGTATGTACGGTGTCCTGTCAAAAAGAGAAGGTCGTGTCCTATTGGAGGAGATGAAAGAAGGAACAGATATGTTCATTATCAAGGCTGTGCTGCCCGTGGCCGAAAGCTTTGGCTTTGCTGATGAAATAAGAAAAAGGACAAGTGGCCTGGCCAGTCCCCAGCTGGTGTTCAGTCACTGGGAGGTAAACAAATTATTCCTTCTCAATAGTCACTAGATCAAATGGGACCAAAACTGAGACCTGTATATGCCTTCTTTCACAGCAGATGAGGAAAGTTATAAAATATTCTGCCTGCCTCAGCAGAAAATCACCCAAATGAACTAATGTCCTTATGTAAACCTCAGACTAGCAAATTACAGCAGAAAACTACTGTTATGTGTACAGTGCATCCCATCCCCCAATGTGCTACTGATGGCTCCTGAGAAACCCTGTACCCGCAAGAGGCTCATCTTTACAATGCCCTTTACCTCCTACAATGATTTTTGATTTGCCAACGCCACATCTTAAAGTGGAGGGCCACCCTGAAAAAAAAAACTTAATAAAAATGTAAAATGAAAAAAAAATGGCTGTTGCTAGGCAGATCGTCCTAATCTGCCTCTTCCTGTTCCGCGGCGCTGTTCTGTCTTCTGCTCCTACGCCGTCTTCTAGTGAATGGGGCGCGGTGTGTTATGGGAACTGTGTGTCCCACAACACATCGCGTTCCCCATTCACAAAGCGCCGCGCGACGACTCACACATGCGCAGTAGACCGCGCGACAACTCGCGCATGCGCAGTAGGAAAAGGGCAGTGAAGCCGTAGTCTTCGCTGCCCGTTTTCATTACTGAGGATGGCGGCGCTGGGACCGGAGCGCCGAGGGACATCTCGGCCACCACGACCGACATCGCAGGCGCCCTGGGAGGGTAAGTGTACTTATTAAAAGTCAGCAGCTACCTTTTTTTTAGCTGCTGACTTTTAATAAGTACACTTACCTTCCCAGGGCGCCCGCGATGTCGGTGTTTGCTGAAACACTCCTTTTTAGAGTGATATGGAAAGTTGGGGGCATGTTTTCACCTGACTTTGAAAAGTTGTAAATATCTGTGCGAAAAAGTCTTACATATATACAGTGTATATAAAAAGTCTACACACCCCTGTTAAAGATAAATAATTTCAGAACTTTTTCCACCTTTAAAGTGGTTGTAAACCCTTACAGACCACTTTGGCCTACAGGTAAGCCTAGATTAAGGCTTACTAGACATGTGCAATTCATTTAGTTCCGAATTCGTTTTTTAACGAATTTTGACAAATTCGTTAATTCCAAATTTTTTAATTTCCGAAATTACGAATTTCCGAATTTCGGATTTCCGAATTTCCGGATTTTCTAATTTTCTCATTTTCTAATTTCGGATTTTCGAATTTTCGAATTTCCGAATTTCGGATTTTCGGAAATTCAAAAATTTGAAAATCAGAAAAAAAAGAAAGAAAATCTGTTTAATTCTAAATAATAACTAACTATTAAATTATAGGTATTGGAATTCTCTTTCAAATTTGTCTGTTAGTGAACGTAACGAGTACGAATTTATCTGAAATAACGAATGCCGCATCTAACCAAATGGAACGTAACGATCTAATAATAATAATAAATAACAATAATAATAATAATAACCTTTTTATTATTATTAATTATTTATTATTAATTTGTTCCGTTCCATTTGTTTAGATGCGGCATTCGTTATTTCAGATAATTCGTAACTTCGGATAAATTCCTACTCGTTAATTTAATAGTTAGTTATTAATTAAACTTTCTTTTTTTCAGATTTTCAAATTTTGGGATTTTCAAATCTTCGAATTCCTGAATTCCGGAGTTCCGAAAGTCCGAAAATTCGGAATTCCGAAAAACCGAAAATCCAAAATTCGGAAATTCGATAATTCGGAAATCCGAAAATTCGAAATTCGGAAATCCGTAAATTCGTAAATCTAGAAATTCAGAAATCCTAAAATTTGAAATTCGGAAATCCGAAAAATAGAAATGTTTTCGAATTTCCAAATTTCAGAATTTCCGAAAAAAGCAAAAAAACGAATGAAACGAAAATGAACACATTTTTTGTCAGTGCACATGTCTAAGGCTTACCTGTAGGTCCAATAAATATCTCCTAAACCTACACGGTTTAGGAGATACTTACAAAAAGACAGCAAGCCGCAGATCACAGCGATATGCCGCTCTTGGCGGCTCCCGTGCGCATGCGCGGGAGTGATGTCATCGCGGCTCCGGTGAATGACAGTGCCGGAGCAGCGAGACTCTGAAGTCACTCCGGGATTGATGGCGGCGCAGGAGGACGTGGACGAGGGTCGCTTCAGGGGCTTCGTTCTCAGCTAAGTTATTCATAATGAGCTAGTATGCTATGAATACTAGCTCATTATGCCTTTGCCTGGCAGGTTCCATTTGAAAAAAAAAAAAATATGAGGCTTTACTTCCTCTTTGACCACTTTACGACCAGCGCTCGACTTTATACGTCCTGATTTTGAAGAGGGATATCTCGGTAACGGCAGCAGCTGCTGCCACAACCGAGATATCCATCTCTTCAGGCGCCGGTCGTAATTCCGATAATGGTGGTCATCGGCGGCGGGAGAGGTGCCCCGCCGCTCTCCCGCGCCCGCCGCCGCTTACCGGAGCCGTCAGCAGCGGCGGAGGCGATCAGGTCCTATCGTTGGCTGGGTATAGAGACGAGTGAGGCTAAGATGGCCCCCACCCGTCTCTATACCATAGCAGGGCGGAAGCGACGTCAAAACGTCATTTCTGCCCATACGTCTTAAAGGCACATTTTTCAAATGACATTTTTTTTATTTATTTTTTTGCATTTAAGTCCAAATATGAGATCTGAGGACTTTTTTGACCCCAGATCTCATATTTAAGAGGACCTGTGCCCGCATATGAAAACGATGGTCAAACCACACATGTGAGGTATCGCCGCGATCGGTAGAGCGAGAGCAAGAATTTTTTAAACATCGCCTATAGAGATTTTTGAGGGTAAACGTTTGACGCCATTCCACGAGAGGGCGCAATTTTGAAGCGTGACATGTTGGGTATCAATTTACTCGGCGTAACATTATCTTTCACGATATATAAAAAAATTGAACTAACTTTACTGTTGTCTTATTTTTTTATTCAAAAAAGTGAATTTTTTTCCAAAAAAAGTGCGCTTGTAAGACCGCTGCGCAAATACGGTGTGAAAAAAAGTATTGCAACGACCGCCATTTTATTCTCTAGGGTGTTAGGAACAAAAACAATATATAATGTTTGGGGTTCTAAGTAATTTTCTAGCAAAAACAAAATGTTTTAAACATGTAAACACCTAAAATCCAAAACGAGGCTGGTCTTAAAGTAGTTAATGTGACCTATAAACTGTACAATTCAATTGAACAACAAACTGAAATCTTTTAGGTGGAGGGAAGTAAAAACTGAACCACAGCATCCAGCAGGGGAATAGGTATCTGACACACCCAGAAGTGTTGGATACCATCTGTGCCCACAGCTCTTCAAGAGCGCAAAATTGTAACACGTTGCCTGGAGAAAGGTGAATTGTGAACTATCTCTTTTGTAGAGTTTTCTTTATATTTTTTTGGACTGTTCACGGGGTTGCTCAAAAAAAGAACCGCAAAGATGAAGTAAAAAGAGCCCATTGGCCTAGTGCTGTATCTCAGACAACAATGTTTAAAAAAAATAGATTTAAATACTCGCAAAAGTGTTACAAACACAACCACGTTCTAAATCCAAACCCAAGGTTTATCAACTCCTTGACCAAAGACAAAACTACATCAACGCACCACAACATGGAATCATAAGTTCAATTAAGACAGGGGTCTCAAACTAACGGCCCTCCAGCTGTTGCAAAACTACAAGTCCCACCATGCCTCTGCCTGTGGGAGTCATGCTTGTAACTGTCAGCCTTGCAATGCCTCAGGGGACTTGTAGTTTCCCAACAGCTGGAGGGGCCGCCAGTTTGAGACCCCTGAATTAAGGGCTCATTCGCATGGGCATATGTGTAGTTTCTGCATGAAAGAAATGTTCTTCCAAACAGAGCTAGAAGATCCCGTGTAAAATCTGTACTCATGTTTATGCATGTACATGCATTAAATCTGCAGATCTGTCTCACCTTTTTGTATGTAGGCACAGCTGTGTGTATGGGCTCATTGGTTACTATAGTGTTGCCTTTTAGATGCGTACACAATTATCTGCTGTACACATCTACAAGCAGTGTTTTTTTTTTGCCTGTGTGAATGAGCTCTAAGCTGACACGTTTCGAGGAACAAGCCCTCTTCCTCAGTGCTAACTTGCTGACCTTTGGTGGTGGTGTGCTGATGAAGCCTTGTCCTTTGGTCATGGAGTTGATAAGAAGCCTTGGATTTAGATATAGCACACACTTGTGTTTGTAACACTTTTTTGAGTATTTTACCCTATTTTTTCTAAGCATTGGGATTACTGATACTGGAAATACTGCACTGGGCCAGCCTGCTCTTTTTTCTCTTTCTTTATTGTTAATTTAGTACTAAAGACATCTCCAGTCTGAGGACTGCAAAGCTGTGAGTAGGTCCTCAACATCACATGAATTGGACCAGAGAATAAACAGCAATTTCTCCAGTTATACCGTATTTATCGGCGTATAACGCGCACCCCAAGTTTAGTTGTGAATTTTAAGGAAAAAAACTTTTAGGAGGGAAGTTTAAGGAAAGAAACTTACATTTAAATGCAGCCTTCTCAGTGTCCATCTGCAGCCTTGTCAGTGTCATTTGCAGCCTTGCATTGCAGCCTTGCCAGTCATTTGCAGCCTTGCCACTCATTTGCAGCCTTGCCACTCATTTGCAGCCTTGCCACTCATTTACAGTCTTGCCACTCGTTTGCAGCCTTGCCATTCTTTTGCAGCCTTGCCATTCATATGCAGCCTTGCCATTCATTTGCAGCCTTGCCATTCGTTTGCAGCCTTGCCATTCTTTTGCAGCCTTGCCATTCTTTTGCAGCCTTGCCATTCATATGCAGCCTTGCCATTCATATGCAGCCTTGCCGTTCATTTGCAGCCTTGCCAGTGTCAGTCTCAGCTTGCCGTTTAAAAATAACTCGGCGGCGGCGCTCGGTAACTCCCTGCCATTCTCGGCGGCCTTCGGCTATTTTCGGCAACTTTCGGCCGTGCCCAGCCGTTCTCGGCGGCTTTCGGCTATTTCCGGCAAATTTCGGCCTCGCCTGGCCGTTCTCCGCGGCTTTCGTCTTACCGAAAGCCGCGAGAGTGGGCGAAAATAGCCGAGAACGTCTGAAACCGTAGAGAAGCTCACAATCGGTGAAAAAGTGCGTACACCGATAAATATGTAATTCTTTTTTTTTTTTAATAATAATTTATTGAAAATGATACAGTTCAAGTTAATAATACAAGTTTTAACATTATATAGGGCTATCAAACTTGAATAAAGGAACTTCTAAGTTATTAATTTGGAATAACAATAGTATAGTTACCGTATAGAGAGTAATATGGAAATCTTTTATCAGTAAATATATGTGAAGAATATAATCATAACAATTAATAAACCTGGTATAATTTTCATAAAGGAAAGTTAATATGTCATATATTAAAGAATTAGACATAGAGATACAACTATGTTGGATAAATCGGTCTGTATTGGGATGTCCCGGAGAGACACCCACCCAACCAGGGCCAAGGTCCGGCTATGGTTATTCTTTTTATCACCTGAACGCTGATAGTGTGTTTGTTTTGCATTGCTCTAAAAATTGGGCCAGTTCTGGCCTAGTAGAGGGAAATTACTGCATACATAAGAGCAGTGTTTCTCCACCCATGTGGAGTCCTTAGGGGTGATGCGACAACAGCCCGATCTGATCAATCCTCTGTTAGCTCCTGGGCTACAGGAAGGGGAGCACACGGTTGACTCCTGTGTACGGAGGAGGCAGAAAGCTGTGCCTGCACCTCCCCCCGCTCTCTGCTCCTCTCTGTACTCTTGCCGGCAAAGAGAAAGCTGAGCTGGCTGCCCGACCGCGTCCTGCCAACCGATGACATCATTAGTTGCTAGAGACTTGCTGGCAAGAGTACAAAGAGGAGCAGAGAGCAGGGGGAGGTGCGGACACACCGCTCCATGCCTTCTCTGTACACTGGAGTTAACATTGTGCTCTCCCTCCTGTTAACAGAGGATCGCTGCAATCTCCGGCAGGAGAGGAGCTGGGGAGGGGGGGGGGGACAACAACCCACACCTCCTCCTGGCTCTCTCCCCTCTTGGCTGCTGTCACTACTGTAGGGAAATAATTAAAGTGCTAGGAAGAGGGGAGATTTGGGGGGGGGGGGATTGTGCTATGTGGGGAATCTGGAAGCAGGTGGGGGGCTCTGCTAGGAGGAAAGATCTTGGGTAATTGAGCTACGTGGGGGATTGGGGGTTGTGCTAGGAGGAGGGGTTTGTGCTGGGAGGGTGATTTAGGTGGGGGGTTGTGCTAGGTGGGGGATCGGGTGGGGTTGTGCTAGGAGGGGAACATACAAAAGAGTAAGTGAACTCCGATGTGCCTCCTGCGAACAAGCCCTCAGCCCGGTGTGCCCCTGGATTGTTTGAGATTCTAAAGGGTGCCTTGGCTAAAAAAGGGTTGAAAAACACTGCATTAGACAGGTGCACTTGTAACTTTACAGAGAGAGCTAACAATTATTCGGCATGGTAAGCAATCGGATTTAACATTTCATTTTGTAAGCAAGGGAGATATCTTGAATCCTTTACAATGCAAAATTTCTCGCTCTGTTATTTCATTGTTTCATCCCGTGGGTAAGGCTTTCTGTATGGCGCTTTGCCTAAATGAAACACAGTGAGTAACCCGCAGGAGTCGTACACAGTGAAAATGATCAGAGGCCGTAAAATCATGGCTTGTGATGCTTGTGTTTTACTATACTCCATTAATCAGATTATGGAATATACCTCCGAACTCTGAGATTTTCTTTGGTACCTGGTTTGTGAATTTATTGGCCTGGATAATAGCGTTGCATCTAATAATGTGCTCTTAAAATGATTCACGGTTTTAAGAAGAATCTTGGAGAAGTGTGTTTGGTTGGGTTTTGTTCTCATTTAGATAACAGCTGATCCTGCCTAGCGGGCACACCCTGCTCCCATGCCAGATGTTAGGTGTCTGTCTGGGACTGCATAGAATTTCAGGAGTGAAAATAACATTGAGATTTTAAGACACATTAGAGCCCAGTGGGAGCTTTGATAGATTTGGAAGGAATGGAAGGAAAAACATATCCAGCATATTAGATGAAGCATGTGGCTCGATACTCTTCTCTTGTGTTTTCTTGCTAAGTTTTTTCATTTCCAGCTGCCTGTCATTTGTTGACCTCAAAGTTAAAGGGTTTGTTTTTGTTCCATTTTTTTTAATATCCTGTTTACTGTCCGGTTTGGTTGAATGTGTGATACGATGATGAAGGAGGAAAGAAATACATTTGATGTAAATTTTTTAATTTGGATTAGATACATCAGACCTTTAGTAGTATGTATATGGGATCCATGATGGGAGTCTTGCATCAGCCATTGAAGACCATATAATGACAAGAGCACTGGACTTGGTGATGTATGGCTTAGATTGAAATCCTTGTGCCGTTTCGGACTAAAGACTGAAGTCGAGTTTATTTCCAGGAGATGGATACTAATGGCATGGGCTGAGTGAATGTAGTGTGTAAATAATGGTGATCACCATTATGTCATTGGATTTTTGCCAGGGTTTTTGTACATGAACTATGCAGCTCTCTCTGCTGGATGTGACGGATTTATATATCTTATTTTTAGCACAAGCAGAGAAAGTTTGGGATGATAGGTCTTGAATATGCTCAGCTTATGATTGTGAGCTGGCAGAAGACGGTTGGGGGTGTATTGAACTTCTATTTCCAACAGGGTCATATTTACCACTAGTCAAAGTAGGCCTTTCTCTATAGACAGCACAGTCAAAGAGGTGTATTTTCCCCCAAAAAGTGGTTTTAAAGGCTTAAAGAATTTTACCTTAAAGCGGGATTCCACCCTAAAGTGGAACTTCCGCTCATCGGAACCCTCCCCCCTCCGGTGTCACATTTGACACCTTTCAGGGGGGAGGGGGGTGCAGATACCTGTCTAAGATAGGTATTTACACCCACTTCCGGGCATAGACTCCCACGGGAGTCTATGCCTCTTTCTGTGCCGCCCACACACGGGTCCCAGAGACAGCGCGGACGATTCTCATTGCACTGCGCGACTCGCGCATGTGCAGTAGGGAACTGGGAAGTGAAGCCGCAACGCTTCACTTCCTGATTCCCTCACCGAGAATGGCGCAGGCAGCAGCAGAGAGCCGAGCGATTGATCGGCCTCTGCTGCCGACATCGCTGGACCCTGGAAGAGGTAAGTGTCCATTTATTAAAAGTCAGCAGCTGCAGTATTTGTAGCTGCTGGCTTTTGAAAAAAAAAAATGTCAGGTGCAATCCCTCTTTAATGCATTCTATGCATATTAAAATCCTTCTGGGTGCTGCTCCCCTCCAGCCCCCCTTATATTTACCTGAGCCTCATTAAGATCCAGAAATGTGCATGAGAGCAGCGGCTCTCCAGGATCTCTCTCTCCTCATTGGCTCACACAGCATTGAGAGCCATTGGCTCCCGCTGCTGTCAATCGCAGCCTCGAGCCAATGAGGAGAGAGCTGGGGTGGGACCGAGCCCTGCTCCATGTGTGAATGGACATACAGATCATGGCTCAGGAGTGCCCCCATAGCAAGAAGCGTGCTACTGGGGGGGGACTCGGCAGGGAGAGGTGCCAGGACTGCCGGCAGGGGACCCAAAAAAAAGTAGGGGGTCGGGACTGCTCTGTGCAGAACCATTGTACAAAGCAGGTAAGTATAATGCCCCATACACACGGTCGGATTTTCCGACGGAAAATGTCCTACCGGACAATGTTGTCGGAAATTCCGACCGTGTGTAGGCTCCATCGGAGATTTTCCGACGGACTAAGTTTTATCTCCTGCTCTCAAATTTTCCAACAACAAAGTCCTATCGGACTTTTTCCGATCGTGTGTAGCGAATTCCGACGGACAAAGTGCCACGTATGCTCAGATCACATTACAAGACCGAAGCTATTGGCTACTAGCCTCTACGTAGTCCCGTCGTACGCAACGAACGTCACCACGTTCAGGATGATCGGATTTTCCGACAACTTTGTCTGACCGTGTGTATGCAACACCAGTGTCGGACAAAATCCGTCGGAAAAAATCTGACGGATTTTGTGGTCGGAAGTTCCGACCGTGTGTACGGGGCATAACATGTTTGTATAGCATATCAAACTATATATATATATATATATATATATACTGTATATAAAACATTAACACAACAAAAACAATGCATCAGTCCATAAAGTGTAGTTTGTGTAGAGTGTTGCATGACTGCGCAATTGTGATTCAAGGTGTGACAACGCTGAAAGATGAAAATTGACCTGGGCAGGAAGTGGGTAAAAGTACCAGTAGGCAAGTGGTTAGGTACACCAGTGTGAAGGGGCCCTAGGTGTTTGGTGTACCCGTAGAGTAGCCATTTTATTTATATCTTCCACCAACTAGCATCTGTACATAATGGAGTTGTCCTTTAAATTGAAGCACTGATCTCTGCTGACTATATAAAATGAGTCTATATAAAGCTGCTGAACTGCAAGAAGCCTGACCGCTATGGGCCATGAATGTCAGCTGTTTGCGGAATTGCCAGTTTAAAGCAAAGTTTAGAGAGAAAATGTAAGCATTGAAGAGTAAGTAAGATCAGAACTCCAAGGTACGGCTGGACATTGTATTATTATTTTCTAACACACAGATCATATTTTATACCTAGCACAGTTCTAATAATTCCACATCATATTGTTATAATATTTTATGCTTCAGTCCACCCTACAAGTCAGGAAGAATTTATGGCCTTGGAGGTTAGCGCTATTCTCTCTGTTTGTTTTTTATATATTAAAATGGATCTCATCTGTCATTTCGAGCAAGTCATTAAATTTGTCCTCTGTGACACTTGACATTTCAAAGACGAATGTATTTCCTTAATAAAATGGTTCACATTGTGTTTGCCAGTCTGTATCCCAAAATGCATTTATCTTCTCTAAGAAATATAGTATATTTTTTTGTGCCTTTCAAAGAAAGAACTTTTACTTGTAGCAGACCAGGAAACTGTTACATGTCTTTGAAAAAAAAAAAATAATAATAATAATTTTTATGCCTGCATTATATAAAAAAAAAAAAATAAAATCTGCAAAATTGTAAAGCACATCATTTAGGCTTTGTCCCTGAGCAGTCGTAAGGCTAAGCAACTCTTGGCTATGTAATAGTGTTGACAAATGCAGTACGGCTGAAATTCATTTAATTTATCAACTCAATTACAATAGAAAGTCATCCGTGATTTTCTTCTGTACTATCCCGGAAAACCAGGGCTTTGAAATTGATATATAACAGACACCGACATGTGCCAGCCTCACGCAATATATTGTAATATAATCAAGGATCAGGATTAAACTGGGTGTGTTTGGTCAGGCTAGTCATCTAGACAAAGACTTTTCTTGAATTTACTGCAAATAATAGATTCTTGTAAATCCTACATTCTTTATTTATATACATGTTATTGTTTAGATCTCAGATCTTTGAAGGCTTGGCAGCATTTTGCCTTTATCTTTTTGGCATGTGGATTGGAGTAATGGGCATCAGCTGTGCAGGGCTTAAACCTCCTATACCGAATTTCGCTAATGTTACTTTTTAGCATTCAGTGCCAAAATAAAATTTATAGCAGATAAAACGGTAATGCTACTTGCTGATACTGTAGGTTTTGCATTTTTATTTTTTGCATTTTTTATTTAATCTGAGAGACGGGACCAACAGGGTCAACATAATGAAAATACAGAACGAAGATACAGATACAAAACCATATTACATGAACATAGGTGGTGTTGCACCTCATAACAGTTTGTAATATTACATGAGAGGAGAGGTTAATGACAGTGATTCAATTGATTTCCATATTGTATATTAAGCCAAATCTTCTTGATATATAGTTCTATTAGGCCTAATTTGCACTCCCTTGCCCTATGAGGGCGTGCTTGTTTACATGGTGTGTAGATACAGTGCTGTTCCATGGGCCTCGTCCCTTACCATTTTCCTTTTATCTGAGTTACTAAGGAAGAAATAGCTTAGACAGTAGGTGGGGGAAAGGGGGGATCGGAAATGGAGAGGAGAGAAGGGGGGGGGGGTTCCACAATCATGGATTCACATATTATCCAGGTTATAGCATAACCCAGTGAGTTTTTCGCAGAGTAGATATGTGACAGGAGATTTTATATGATTCAGGCGTCGGTATCGTTTTCCCCCGGAGGGCCTGGCCCTCTTCCAAGTTTTGGAGCACTGGTCCCGTCTATGACAGGCTGTGAGAATGAGGTCTTCAACCTTTCTAAGCCTCCGCTCGACTGTTGGTGGGTGTGGGGATTTCCAGTAGAGGGGGATACATGTTTTGGCAGCGTCAAGGAGGTGGCGGATTTCGGACTTCTTACAAGATTTTTCCGGGGTCGTGGAAGCATGGAGGCGAAAGTAAGCGGGGTCGTCTGGAACAATACATTCCGTTAATCTCTGTACGATTTGGCGGACATTTCTCCAAAAGTCTAGGTTCTTGGGGCATGACCAGAAGATATGTAAAAGAGTTCCTCGGTCCCTCTGGCACCGCCAACATTGGTCGGATGTTGCGGGGAAGAATTTTTTCCTGTAGCGATGGGGTTCTGTACCACCTCGTCATAATTTTGTAGTTAGTTTCTTGGATTTCTGTACAGATGGAGGATTTGTGTGTGAATCTGAGGATACGGTGTCGTTGGCTGGGGTTGAACTGACAATTTATCTCCCGTTACCACCCAATCAGACCCAGAGATTAGTAGTCCGCTGGGGGCGCAATCAACAGGTTGTAGGGGAGAGAGAGTGTGTGCGGTAGGGCTCCAGTCTCTTTACAGTTTCCTTCTAAGGTCGTGAAAGGTTGGCTGGGGTCATTGGGAGGCGGGATGGACTGTAGGAAATGGCGGTGCTGAAGTGCTCTTAAAAAAAATGTAAGCGGAAAGGGCCTGCGGGGTCTGAAAGTTCTGTTATGGTCTTTCAGCGTCCAATGGCTCGGAAGTGAGAGCCTTGGAATTGGCCTGAGCTACTAAAATTTTTAAATATCACGTCATGAAGTCCCGGCTCGAACGGGGGGGGGGGGGTTACCCAGTATAGGGAATAAGGGAGAGTTCCGGGGTGAAAGAGAAGCTTGGGAGAGAAGATGTTGCGCAAACTTGCGCAGAAGACCGATAAGAGGATGTCATTTAATATTAGTAGGTAGCGATGTGTAGCACCAGGGCGCCCTATGGAGGGAACTGACACTTTGGGCTTGCTCCAATTGAGGCCATAGTTTGGTTTCCCGGTGTCGGCACCAGTCTATTAGCCTACTCAGGTGTGTTGCATAGTAGTAAGTGTGGATGTCCGGCATCGCCAGGCCTCCATGTTGTTTAAGTAGGGAAAGTATTTTCCTGCTGAGACGTGGTCTTTTGCGGGCCGACATGTATTCTATGAACGTTGATTGTGTTTGTTTAAAGTAACTTGCAGGGATGTGGATAGGTACGGCCTGAAAGAGATGCAGGAATTTAGGGAGAATACTAATTTTGCGTAAATTACAATGGCCGAACCATGAGTGGAGGTCGGTGTGCCACGTGTTAAGGAGCTTCCTTACCATTTTCAGGAGAGGGGGGAAAGTTGAGATCAAAACGTTTTGAGAACCGTGGGGGGATGAACGTGCCCAAATATTTCAGGGCGGTGTCCGTCCATCCTAATTTAAAGCTCGCTTGGAGGTGTGTAAGATGTGGTTGTGGTAAACCAACCCCCATCGCCCCTGATTTGGAAAAATTTATTTTTAGTTTGGAGAGTGCGCCATACATTTCAAATTCACATAGTAGGTTTGGGAGGGAGAACATCATATCGCCTGCATAGGCTGATACTTTTTGTTGCGAGTGTCTTTTTGCTGATAACATACCGGTGATATGTGGTTGATTCAGCCGAGAAGGGCAGGGTGAAGTTGGGAGCTCTCACAAAGTGCTGCTTCACTCAGCCATGTCCAGGCCACCTCCCAGCAATGTTTGTGCTTACCTTTTACTCAAATCATGTAACCATTTAAACCATATGATCTTGGGTGTCCTCCAATCTCATCTCTAGCTGAACCTCCACTTTGCGCTATTTTCTAATCCATTAACGTCGTTGATCCCCTCCCCCTCCCCTCTCTCTCTCTCCCCCTCTGTCTCCCTCTTTCCACCTCTCCCTCCCCCTCTGTCTCCCTCTTTCCCCCTCTCCCTCCCTCCCCCCCCCCCCACTCCCCCCCCCCCCCCTCCCCCCCCTCCCCCTCCCTCTCTCTCTCCCTCCCCTCCCCCCTCCCTCCCCCTCTCCCCCCCCCCCCTCTCCCTCCCCCTCTCGGACCCTCTTTCTTTCCCCCCTCTTTCTCTCCACCTCCCCCTCTCTCTCCCTCCCTCCCCCCCCCTCTTTCTCTCCCCTCCCTTTCTCCACCTCCCTCTCTCCCCCTCCCTCTCTCCCCCTCCATATCTCCCTCCCTCTCTCCCCCCTCTCCTCCCCCCTCTCCCCCCTCCTCCCTTCCTCCCTTCTCTCTCCCCCTCCCCCTCTCTCTCCCTCTTTCCCCCTCTCCCTCCCCCTCTCTCTCCCTCCCTCCTCCCCCCCCCCCCTCCCCCCCCCCCCCTCTCTCTCTCCCCCACCCCCCCCTTCTCCCCCCATTCCCTCTCTCTCCCTCCTCCCACCCTCATTTGCCCTCTCTCCCCCTTCCCCCGCTCTCCCCCTCTCTCCACCTCCCTCTCTCCCCCCTCTCTCCTCCCCCCTCTCCCCCCCCCTCCTCCCCCTCTCTCTCCTCCCCTCCCCCCCTTCTCCCCCCATTCCCTCTCTCTCCCTCCTCCCACCCTCATTTGCCCTCTCCCTCCCGCTCTCCCCCTCTCTCCCTCCCCCCTCTCTCCACCTCTCTCCCCCCCCTCTCCCCTCTCTCCCCCTCCCCTCCCTCCCCTCTCTCTCTCCCTCTCTCTCTCTCTCCCTCCCCCCTCTCTCTCTCCCTCTCTCTCTCTCTCTCTCCCTCTCTCTCTCTCCCCTCCCCTCCCTCTCTCCCCTCTCCCTCTCCCCCCCCCCTCCCTCCCTCTCTCCCCCTCTCTCTCTCCCCCCTCCCCTCTATCTCCCACCCTTCCTCTCACCCTCTCACCTCCCACCCTCTCACCCCCCACCCTCTCACCCTCCCCCCTCTCACCCTCCCCCCTCTCACCCTCCCCTCCACCCTCTTACCCTCACCTCACCCTCTCACACCCCCCTCTTCACCCTCTGACCCTCCCCCTCTCTTTCCCACCCTTTCTGTCTCCCACCCTCTTCTCTCTCCCTCCCCCCTCTCTCTCTCCCTCCCCCACCCTATCTGCCCCTCCCTCTCTCCCTCCCCCACCCCCTCTGTCCTTTCCTCTCTCCCTCCCCCACCCCCTCTGTCCTTTCCTCTCTCCCTCTGCCCCTCCCTCCACTCTTCCCTCCCCCTCCCCTTTCCCTCCCCCTCCACTTTCCTTCCTTCCCACTTTCCTTCCCTCCCTCCCCCTCCCTCTTTCAGGCTTTAGGGGGGCCAGATTCCCCAGTGTTATTGGTCTTAACAATGCCCCACTATTCATTTAAGTGGGGAAAATGGTGCCCCATTGTTGGTGTCAGTTGAACTAATAGTGTCCCAAGGGCCAGATAAAAGCAGGCAAAAGCCCACATTTGTCCCTCGGTCTACAGTTTGGAGACCACTGGTTTTGGGCTTAGTACTATGCTTACTATCATCAGTAAATGTACAAAATAAAGTATAACCCAGAGCTGAAAATCTGAAATAAGCTTTTGCTAAATTCTGTTTGTTACATGTTTCAGCTTTGCACTGCTATTAATAAGCCGTGTAGAGATAGTTACCGTTGTGTCTTTTTATGGCAAAACCACACTCCCACACAGAAGTCACAGAGCTTTCTGATAAATTCTGAACTACGAGTCTAGGCCACCTTTGCCTGGTCTGTTCTGTGTGCAAGAACCCAATTATAATGTCTTTCCATATTATTCGCAGAATGTCATTGTCCACAAAGGTTGAAGCTCAGTTTAAAGGTCGATTTGTTCTTCAGAGCCTTATTTCAAGTACGTAAACTCATCTTAGCATTGGAAAAAACAATTCCTCCCTCTTTTCAAGAGTGGATTACCATATGGCCATCACTCTACATTACAAACGTATTATTTACCAACACAGGGGTTGTCCTGCTAAATGCATGAAGGTTTGGAATGGTTGGCTAAGCATCCCTGGCTTAGCACCCGTGGATCTGGTGATGAATAGATTCTTATTGTGAAGTCAAAACTTCGGCCACGTACAGATGAGAGTCAACAAACGTATATCCATTATACTAGGAAAGTGTTATATACGCGGATTGATCTGGGTCAGTAGTGCAACCCAGGCCTGTGACTATCTGTATTGAGTGATGTGCTAGTCAATTCTATCACTGCTATTGACATATAATAAGCCACATGTGGTGACATGTACACTCTGAAATGGTTAATACACTTTATTTCTGATTTAACCACTTGCTGACCACCCTATAACAGTTTTACTGCTACAGGCGGCAGCTGTGCGTCGGATCACGTATATCTAATGGATGTGAATTGAATGGATGTGTTCCTGCAAAGCAGGGACTGGAATCCATCTCTTCCCCTAGTAAAAGCAGCACACATAGTAAACACAAACACTGGCTAGGCACACAGTTAACCCTTTGATCGCCCCTGATCAGGGTGGATTTGATTTAAATCACTAGTAAAAAGTCTTGATTTAAATCCTAATTTTTAAAGAGCAACTGTCTTCTCTGTCCCGCAGCGGCTCCTCCTCTGACCCGCTGTTGACTCACGGACAGTCCCATTCACAAGCGGTTGTATACCCATTTAAACATTTTTTTTTTGGTTAACTACCTGCAAGACAAAGTCATAATGAGCTAGTATGACTAGCATACTAGCTCATTATGTATCACTTACCTTAGATCGGGGCCCCCGACGCCGTGTTCTTCTCCCCCTCCGGCCGCATCCATATCTAAACAGATACCCTTCCGGGTATCGCCGCTCCGACCAATCACAGCGCCGCTGCGTCGCTGTGATTGGCCAGAGCGGCGAGGACGTCACTCCGCGCCGAGGATTAACCCTGTAAATGCACCGTTGTCTACGGCGCGCATGCGCCGTAGACAATGTTGTAAAACGTTCTTTTCAGATATGTCCTAAACCATGCAGGTTTAGGAGATATTTCTTGTACCTACAGGTAAGCCTTAATCTAGGCTTACCTGTAGGTGCAAGTTGAATTTTAGGGTATACAACCACTTTAATGGGACGGCTGGTGATGTGGCAGTGACACAACAAGGGGAGGGACGTGGCGACAGCAGGTGAGTGGATGCCGCTAACAGGCGCTGCCATGATGGATCTGAAATGACAGGTGCTCTTTAAATATAAGGACTCATTCTTGCTGGTAGTTAGAATCTTTAATATTTGCAAACAAAATGAAGGTTTCCTATTTAGAATAATAAGCTGTCAGGTTGGTAAAACAGCGATATCAGAACCGATTCAATCATACAGTTTGTAGTGTACATAGATTTGCAAAACAATGGGATAAAGAAATATTCCTGAACTTTGTTTTATCTCATGGTTACTGTGAAATTGAGTGAATGCATCAGTGCAGTGCATGTTATCTCTGCTTGCAGAGCTTGGATTCATTGAATGAGTTTACCAAAAAAATTAAATATTGCAGAATATACAGCCTCATGCTACATAACTAAGCTCCATTTCATGCTGAATAAACTAAAATATTATTGTAGCTTAAATAGAAAACTATCTTTTGATATATTTTTACTTTGAAAGCATTTTAATAAAATAAAGTTGATAAAAAAAAAATCTGATTTAGCCCTGGTTCACATTGATGCGATTTGGCATGCCTACAATGGAACCATCCAAATCGGTGCGACACCGACTTTGCGGCGCTGCACCGATTCCCGAAAATAGTTTCTGTACTACTTTTGGCGATTTCAGGTGCGATTTTAATAGACATCTGTGCAGTTTCCTGCACAGATGTCTATTGATATCGCACCCTGAAATCGTTAAACTGACATGCAGGGATTTCAATCCCGCATCAATGTGAACCAGGGTTCCAATCCAAAAAATAAGATTTTTTTTCCCACCCTGCCCCTGATGTTTAACCCCCTTTAACCCCTGATGTTAGCACTGATCACTGAATTAGTGTCACTGGTTCCCCATAAAGTGTCTGATAGTCCACTGCAATATTGCAGTCCCGCTCGTTGATCACCGCCATTACTAGTATATAAAAAAAAAAATAATCCAGTATATATCTCATCGTTTGTAGATGCTATAACGTTCGGGTAAACCAATCAATATACGCTGCTTTGGATTTTATATTTTTTTTAACAAAAACATGGAGCAGAATACATATTGGCCTAAATTTATGAAGAAATTAATTTTTTTTTATTATTATTGGATATGTTTTATGGCAGAAAGTAAAAAAATTCTAGATATTTTTTTCAAAAAGTGTAGGTACTTTTTTGCTTATAGCGCAAAAAAAAAAAAAAAAAACGCAGTGGTGATCAAATACCACCAAAAAGAAAGCTCTGTTTGTGGGGGGGCGACATACCATATATACTCGAGTATAAGCCGAGATTTTCAGCCCTTTTTTTTAGGCTTATACTCGAGTTGCCGCCGTCTGCCTACCTGATCAGCGCGTCATGCAGACAGACGGCGGCCATTCCAGTGTTCAAAAGCCGCGCCTCCTCGTCTGTGATAGGCGGAACACTCAATTTCCCAGCAGTCAGTGTTCCACCTACCACGGACATCCTGTCATCCTTGTCCGTGGTATGAGGATGAGCGGATGTCCGTGATAGGCGGAAAACACTGACTCCTGGGAAATTGAGTGTTCTGCCTATCACAGACGAGGAGGAGGCGCGGCTTTTGAATACTGGAATGGCCGCCGTGTGTTTTTATGACACGCTGATCGGTGCAGATGGGCGCACGGAGGCTGCAGATGGGCACACGGAGGCTGCAGATGGGCACACGGAGGCTGGGGACGGCACTGGACACAGGGAGGTACACAGGGCACAGGGAGGTAGGCAGATCTGCACAGGTAGGCATGCACAGGACACAGAGAGGTATGCAGCTACAGATGGGCATTGTTGACCCTCTTTTCCACTTACAGTAGCTTCTGCATTTCTCACCCTCGGCTTATACACAAGTCAATATGTTTTCTCAGTTTTTTTTTGTGGTAAATTAGGGGCCTTGGCTTATATTCGGGTCGACCTATACTCGAGTATACACAGTACGTTTTATTTGGGTACATCATTGCATGACCGCGCAATGGTCAGTTAAAGTAACGCAGTGCCGTATCACAAAAAGTGGCCGGTCATGAAGGGGGGGGGTAAATCTTCCAGAGGTCAAGTGGTTGATTTATTGAGAAACCTGTCTCAAGCATGTGGCTAAAAACAATATTGTATCTGACCTGGTAAAATGTGAATATTAAAGGCAAATGAAGGAACCTAACCAAAGAACTAGACCACTGACCCCAAAAATGGTGCGCCAAACTGGCTAATTAAGGAGACAATTTGGAAAAATGATTCATATACTCACAGGCACATCATTGTATTTTTTTTGTTCTGTTCACACTCTCAGGTGGATTATATTTCGGCATTAGTTGGATGACACTCAAGGATTTCAGTTTGATGGTTTGCACCCTGTTGCGGCAGCGGGCCTCTAACACAAAGACCATTGAGATGTGGTGGGTGACAGCGGGCTTCACATCACACTTCACCAATCCACACTTCCCCGACCTGCAGGCTTTGAGAAATCCAGAGAGCAGCGAGAGACAACCTTGTATTCTTAAAAGATTTCAAGGCGTATGCATTACACGAGTTTGCATTTCAATTGCTCGGAATTTCCATGTGGAAATGATTAAATATATAAAAGTGTGAAGACCTCATTGGCATGGCTATTCACTGCTATTACTGAAACCTCAGCTCTTTTAAATGGGAAAAATATACCATATTTCGAAGTAGGCTTTATTTTTCTATGAATGTTCACATATGGGCACATGTTATACAGCACTGGGCTCCATTTCTCAATTTGTCTCTTATTTATTGATGTGAGCAGACACTGCCATACTTATTGGCTTAGGTAAAATGAAAATCTCTATAGATAGTCATGTAAATCTGGCTAGTTTGTAATGTGGAGGTGGAGGAACTGATTTAGGAAACTATTAAGAGCCCACTTTAACAAAGTGGTCTGTTTATATATATATATATATTAAAAAAAAATCCACAGTGCAAATACCTTAAAGTGGTTGTAAACCCATTACAACCACTTTAACCTACAGGTAAGCCTAGTGTAAAGGCCCATACACACGATCGGACTTTTTGACAACCAACATGCAAATTAGCTGGTTTGGACCAACATCCGACCGTGTGTACGCTCCATCGGACCAACTTTTTCCAGGTTTCATCTGACTTTTGTTGGCTGTGCGAACGGACCAACTTTCTGCCAACAAAACTCTGATGGACCAAAGTCCGACCGTGTGTACATAAAACCAACGGACTTTTGTACAAACCAATGCAGAACCAATGCAAAAGATCAGACAACAATACAGAAGTTGACCAAAGGTGGCGGTAAAGAGCACAAAAAACACGTGATTTGGTGAAAGTTGGCTGAAAAAGTCCTGCCGTGTGTATGCAATACCAACTTGGGGCCAACGCCCTTTGGACAAAAATCCACGGAAAAGTTGGTCCACGGTCCGATCGTGTGTATGAGGCTTTAGGCTTACCTGTAGGTGCAATAAATATCTCCCAAATCTAAAAGGTTTAGGAGATATTAGCAGAAATAGCGGCACCGATGGCTACGGCGCATGCGCCGTAGACATCGGGCGCAGGCGCACTGAGCGTGACATTTCTAACGGCGATCATGCAGTTAGTGGCGGTACCAGCGCACATGCGTGGGAGTGACGTCATCGCGGCTCCGGCCAGTCTCAGTGCCGGAGCCGCGATACCCGGAATTCACACCAGGATAGATGCCGGCGTCGGAGGAGGCGAACGAGGGACGATTCAGGGGCTTCGATCTCATGTAAGTAATCCATAATGAGCTAGTATGCTATGCATACTAGCTCATTTTGCCTTTGTCTTGCAGGGTGTATTTCTTTTTTTTCAGAGGCTTTACTTTCTCTTCAAGCATTCTCATCACATGTAATCACTATTACATATTCCACTGTAATTTGTGGAATATGTTAATTTCCTAAGATCGCAAGCTCCATCCTGTGGCCATAATGCAGTATTTTCCTGATTGAGGTATTTCAGGAAAATCCTGCATTATGGCCACTAGATGGAGCTGATGATAATAGGAAATAAACATATTAGGCAAGTGTCGACACTTGCACAGCAAATTTTTTAGAAGTAGACCCCATGGTGCGTGCCTGCCTGCACTACTCCATTACAGCAATCAAAGGATGGCCTAATGGACCTGCCTTTTACTTAACCACTTGACCTCCAGACAATCCCCCCCTTCATGACCAGGCAATTTTTTGTGATATGGCACTGCGTTACTTTAACTAACAATTGTGCAGTCATGCGACTCTGTACCCAACTAAAATATATATCCCAAATAAAATAATATCCTTTTTTTCCCCACAAATAGCTTTATTTGGTAGTATTTGATTACCTCAGAGCTTTATATTTTTTTGCACTATAAAAAAAAAAAAGACCAACAATTTTGAAAAAAAAAACAATATTTTTTACGTTCTGCTATAAAACATATCCAATAAAATCATGTAAAACATTTTTGGCCAGTAGCTGGCTTTTATACCTGTATTTTTATTTATTTATTTTTGTTTGTGTTTTTTTGTTTTTTAGAGACTTGCTTTCCTGTTTAGTGTGGTCAGTTTTTAATAGGGAAGCAAAGGGACTGGCAGGAACACCAGGGATTTCACACAAAGGAAGCAATACAAAGAGAACAGGAGACTGTCTCATACAAGTACATGGTACAGCGGGCACATATCAGGAATATGAAGTGTTGGGGTAACAAGCGCTCTAAATGCTGGTTTAGGTCCAGGGTGCAGGGGATCAGGTAAGTAAAAGTGCTTTTTCTGGTTTCCTAGACCTAAAAGCCCCACTGCAAGGAAAATGTTTTGCTTGCTCCTGGGTTTAGTATTAAAGCGGAAGTAAACCCATCGATTTAACAGTTAAAAAAAAAAAAAAGGCATGCCGGGAATGCTAACTGCACATTGGCTGTGCTCTCAACCAAACAGTCAAACCATCCAATAGCTGGTGTCATAACTGATCACATGTGCAGCACCATGGCAATTGAAGATTAAACAGAGGAAAAGATGGCAGCTTCCTTGGCTTAAAACGATAGGGGGGTTTACTTCCACTTTAATGAAGTTGAGGGAATGGACTGAGATAAAGAATAGGAGAAATTAGTGGAGCCTCTAGTGGTCAGAGTGTAGATGTGGTAAATGATACTGGAAGAGCCTGTTTTTTTATTTTTTTCAGAAAAGGCACGCCTGAGAAGCGCTATTGCAGTGAAGGAGTCTATAGTAGACTCACACTGAACATGTTTGAACTGAATCACTGCTGAGTTTGATTGCTCCCCCTCCCCCGCTGGTCTTGACTCACACTGAGCTTTAAAATAAGTGTTGCTGGGCAGACTTGCATCAATCAGACCACAGTGACCCCTGCTTCTGTACTCTGTGATCTATGCTCAGGCATGATTTGCACTCATACTGAAGCAAACCAATGTAGGCCACAAGTAAACTTTTCTCCAGACCACCTTTTTTTAAGTGGACATGGTACGCTTAACCACTTCAGCCCCGGACCAATTGGCAGCCAAAGGACCAGGCCCCTTTTTGCAATTCGGCACTGCGTCGCTTTAACTAACAATTGCGCGGTCATGCGACGTGGCTCCAAAACAAAATTGGCGTCCTTTTTTTCCCACAAATAGAGCTTTCTTTTGGTGGTATTTGATCGCCCCTACGGTTTTTATTTTTTTGCGCTATAAACAAAAATAGAGCGACAATTTTGAAAAAAATGCAATATTTTTTACTTTTTGCTATAATAAATATCCCCAAAAAATATATAAAAAAAACTTTTTTTTTCCTCAGTTTAGGCCGATACGTATTCTTCTACATATTTTTGGTAAAAAAAAATCGCAATTAGCGATTATTGATTAGTTTGCGCAAAAGTTATAGCGTTTACAAAATAGGGGATAGTTTTATAGCATTTTTATTAATATTTTTTTTTTTTATTATTAATGGCGGCGATCAGCGATTTTTATTGTGACTGCGACATTTTGGCGGACACATCGGACATTTTTGACACATTTTTGGGACATTTGTCATTTATACAGCAATCACTGCTATTTAAATAGCACTGATTCCTATGTAAATGACAGTTGTAGTTAGGGGGTTAACCACTAGGGGGCGGGGAGGAGTCAGTGTGACGTGTTGTGTTTTTTTTTACAGTAGGGGGGCGTGGCTGTACGTCTGACGTTTGTTTACATAGACCTCTCCCCGTTCTTCAGCTCCGTAACCCGATCGCGGGATACCAGCGGCGATCGGGTCCGCTGGTCCCGCGCGCCCCCCGGGCAGGCAAATTAAAGGGGACGTACAGGTACGTGCTTTTGCCTGCCCGTGCCATTCTGTTGACGTATATCTACAGGAGGCGGTCGGGAAGCGGTTAACTGTTCCCATACATGGTTCAAAGCCTTCTCACTACACAAATGAACCAGACCAAGGGGGTGAATTGTGATCAGGCACGGATAAAACCGCCAGTGTGAGTGCACCATAGTTAAGGACAGGTGGAGTTGGCACACGAATGGAAGAGGCCTTACTCAACCTGGCTTCCTGTGCAAGCCATTGTGTCTATGGAATCATTTAAAGTGGTGTTCCACTGTCTATAACGTTTTTGTTTTGTTTTTGCATAATGACAATCCTTAGTATAACTGAATAAATAACTCACTTGTTCCTTTTAGAAGTAATTCAGCATTGAATGAATGAATGATTTGTATAGCGCTACAATGCGACCTGAATCACCTCAAGGCGCTGTATTTGTGCTTTGTTGTCAAGCTTCTTAGAAGAGGTGGGTCTTGAGTTTTTTCCTGAAGGCCTGATGGTTTTCTTCCATGCGGATGTAGGTCGGTAGAGCGTTCCATAGCCGTGGTCCTTGGACAGCGAATTTTGAAGTTTGCGTAGTCAAGTCGTGAATTAATGACTGTTCCAACTACCACTGCGTTGTCCTCCTTTAACCACCGAAATGAAGTTATAAAACCGTCTCCTGACGTTTGTCATCTTGTCTGGGGGCATGTGAAGCCCACAGGCATCCTCTTCCGGGATACAGTGCTGCTGATCGACCAGCATGCACCGCCCATTCTTACCACGATCTCACGCATGCGCAGTAATGCACCATAGCGGCGCTGTAAAGTATACAGTTTGCCATAACAACGGGCGGCGTCGTCAGAAGTGCCCGCCCCGTTGTTATGGCACCCTAGCCCTCGGCCCTGCTCAAAGTCTCCTGGGAAATGGTGACACACATCTCCCAGGAGCCTTAGCGAGCCGGGCCGCCGAGGGAAGTGACGTTTTTAGCCCAGGCTATGGAAGAGGCAGATTTTGTGGGACCACCTAGCAACAGGGAGAAATAGGTAAGTGAATTTTTTTTTTTTTTTTTTATCGAATTTTTTTTTATTAGCAGATTTGATGCAGATTTAAATGAAGTTGTCATTTTGGGGGAAACACCACTTTAAGGAGGACAACGCTTGGGAGTGTGCGTCCAGATCTGTCTATGCCTTAAATGTAGAGGAGGTCATATCAGACCGTTGTCTGGTCTGAGTGACAGTATGAGACTGTTTAGCGACTGAGATAGTCTCTGTGTGAATAGATTCAGTGTCTGAGCTGTAGAAGAGTAATGGCGCGTACACATGATCGGATTTTCCGTCGGAAAAAACTTGGATGTTTTTTCTGAACTTTCGTCCTTCAAGAACGCTGTGACGTACAACACTATGACGAGCCGAGAAAAAGAATTTCAATGCTTCAGAGCATGCGTCAAATTGTTTCCGAGCATGTGTAGGAATTTTCCGACCGAAAAATTGAGAACCTGCTCTCAATCTTTTGCTGGCGGGAATTCCACCAGCAAAAGTCTGATGTAGCATACACACGGTCGGAATTTCCGACCAAAAGCTCACATCGGACTTTTGCTGGCGGAAAATCTGATCGTGTGTACGTGGCATTAGGCTAGTCGTACACCTACAGATTTCTCCATCCATGCTAAACAGTGTGGATGAAAGAATCTGCACTGCCGACTATTGCATTCTGACAGCAGGCACCTGTGGCTGACAGAATACCCAAACAGTAACTGTCTCTGATTGGATGCAGTCACCGTTCATTTAGCTGTTTTCAACTCAACTTGAATTTTGGCGAATTCAGCAGGAATCAAACAAAATTCAGGCTTGAGGGCCGTTTTCATTCAGGGATCTGGGAACAAAACTTTTGTGACGTGTGTCCATTCACTTTTTGTAAAAAAAGATACTAAAGCGCTAGTATGTATAAAAAGACCATAAGACCTGATAAAATCAAATAAGATGGCTAAATGAAATGCAGCTCCCAACAAAAAGTGTTCCCACACTTAAAAAGATATAGTAAAATATACAAAGTTTGTATAGATGGTGCGCAAAATCAACCTTATTGATGTAATAGATCGAAATTATAAGTATAACGATGTTACTGCATCCAATGCATATACACTATTGCCAGCAGGTCCAAAGTGGTCAATAATATATGAAGAAAATATATATAGTCTAAGTGGATAAGTGATCCAAGTGACTGATGAATAAGATCAGTGAATAAATAAATAAAATATATCAAACGTGCAGATATAAAATACTCCAAAAAATTACACTAGGCCGCTTAATGTCATTAATATGTGTGGTGAAAAGATGTGCTCAAAGGTGAACAAACCAGTATTAAAATATTTGATACAATAATAAATAAATTGATCAATCAATATTGGTTACTTCCTTTAAACAATAAAGGATTGGATGTGTGTGTGTGCTCTGTGAATGAAGAGCAGCTGGTGATTAGTAACAAAAGGCACTGTTACTTCCTTAAATCAATGAGTGAGTAAAAACAGCTGAATCAGCTAAACATATACTTAGTAACAAAAACAATTATATGTATCACATTAATGTTACTATGTATCATTTATGCAGTTAATGCAAGCAGTGGGGAATGTTGAATTGCTGCTATACATCTAAATAAAATAAAAAGGAAACAGGTAAAACTTCCCTTTAACTTTTCCTGATTTTTGTTGTGGGTATGTTCTTTTGAAAAAAGGATTATTTTTCAAGTGCTGAAAAAAATAAAATACAAAAAAAACCATTGCGCAGCCTCCCTGAACTGAATAAAACATGAAGTGCCTGTGTATGTTGTTGCACTCACATGTACCCAAGAAATCAGATCGCGGTTAACTGTATTTAATGGTCAGGCTTCTTAGCTGGGGCTGTCCGCCCTTCTCCTCCTAGCTGAGATCTGTGTCTTACACAGTGTCACTTTAGGCTCCACCTCCCGACATGTTGCATCACAGGACACGTGACTTTTTTCCTATGGTCTATGGGCATGTGCGTGTAAATAGATGTGCACCTGTTTATATCTGACTACCTTAGATACATCACTTTTAGGTCTGAAAATTTTTTAAAGAATGCAGACTTTATCCATTTTTTTTGTGTAGCTAGACAGACCCGGAGGTAATCGGTTGTAAACAAACATATGTTTACATTCACACGCCTATAAACTTACATGGAGCTTCCATTTAGATCCACCTGAAAAACTAACAAATGGATCTGAACTGAACTACCGTGTGAAAAGACCCCGTATGTGGTCATACAAACTGGAAGTCTGACCTAGAGACTGAAAGAACCCGTCCAGAGATGCTTTCGTCTGGCTTAGAGAGCAGATGGAGCCATGCAACATGTAGCCAGATGTCTGTTTCCGTGTCATGCTAAATAACCCCTGCATAGGTACATCTTTTGTTATGCTTTGTGGATAAATAAAAGTGGGCTAAAACACTTTAAACACACCAAGGGCCCTTGAAATCTTCCCATCTGATGTTCTATCCTTCACTGTATATATAAATATTGTGGGGGTTCACTCTATCATCGCGCCCTCATTAACTTCAGTCCAGCCAGTGAAGTACATTTCAGGGCTTTCTGCCTACTTTTATTCAAAAGTAAAGTTCAAAAATACACAGAAGGTTACCTTCGCAGGAATTTAAGGCATCTCATCGAAAAAATTGAAATTTTCCAGACTCCATAGTCTCCACATCCACACCATGTCATCTCATTCAGCCTTGTAACCAATAAACTACCCAACTTGGGCCTGTTACCAGAGGTTCACAAGTTGCCACTGAAGTCCTCTTCCACTTCTCCATGACGACATCACAGAGCTGGTGGATGTTAGAGACCTTGCGCTCCTCCACCTTCCATTTGAGGATGCCCCACAGGTGCTCAATAGGGTTTAGATCTGGAGACATGCTTGGCCAGTCCACCACCTTTACCCTCAGCTTCTTAAGCAAGGCAGAGGTGTGTTTGGGGTCGTTATAAATGTTGGAATACTGCCCTGTGGTCCAGTCTCCGAAGGGAGAGGATCATGCTCTGCTTTAGTAGGTCACAGTAATAAAAGTTAATGCAAGCCCCAGACTATGACACTCCCACCACCATGCTTGACTGTAGTCAAGACACACTTGTCTTTGTACTCCTCACCTGGTTGCCGCCACACATGCTTGACACCATCTTAACCAAATAAGTTTATCTTGGTCTCATCAGACCGCAGGACATGGTTCCAGTAATCCATGTCCTTAGTCTTCTTGTCTTCAGCAAACGGTTTGCAGGCTTTCTTGTGCATCATCTTTAGAAGAGGCTTCCTTCTGGGACGACAGCCATGCACACCAATTTGATGCAGTGTACGGCGTATGGTCTGATCACTGACAGGCTGACCCCCCCTCCCCCACCCCTTCAACCTCTGCAGCAATGCTGGCAGCACTCATACATCTATTTCCCAAAGACAACCTCTGGATATGGCGCTGAGCACGTGCACTCAACTTCTTTGGTCGACTATGGCGAGGCCTGTTCTGAGTGGAACCTGTGATGTTAAACCGCTGTATGGTCTTGGCCAATGTGCTGCAGCTCAGTTTCAGGGTCTTGGCAATCTTCTTATAGCCTAGGCCATCTTTATGTAGAGCAACAATTCCTTTTTACAGATCCTCTTTGCCATGAGGTGCCATGTTGACCTTCCAGTGACCAATATGAGAGAGTGAGAGCGATAACACCAAATTGAACACACCTGCTCCCCCTTCACACCTGAAACCTTGTAACACTAACGAGTCGCATAACACCATGGAGGGAAAATGGCTAATTGGGCCCAATTTGGACATTTTCACTTAGGGGGTGTACTCACTTTTGTTGCCAGCTGTTTAGACATTAATGGCTGTGTGTTGTTATTTTGAGGGGACAGCAAATTTAAACTGCTATACAAGCTGTACACTCACTACTTTACATTGTAGCAAAGTGTCATTTCTTCAGTGTTGTCACATGAAAAGGTATAATAAGATATTTACAAAAATATGAGGGGTGTACTCACTTTTGTGAGATACTGTGTGTGTGTGTGTGTGTGTGTATATATATATATACAGTAAACCCCCGCTATATTGCGGTTCAGTTATTGCGGTCCCGGTATATTGCGGTATTTTAATTAGGACCTGTTATTCTGATATTGTGGTAATATTTCGCCATTTTCGCAGTTATGTACTCTATTTTTTAATGTACTGTACAGTATACTGTACTGTTAAGACAATATTTTTGTGTTTTAAAAATCCTCTTGATCTCTCTCTCTATCTTTAATGTGTTTCTATTGCATAAAAGTGTGTTTAAAGACCTTTAAATGCTATTAAAAAATTAACAAAACATGCCTAGTGTGTATTTAAATAGGGTCTTTCTATTTCGCGGTTTTTCACTTTTCGCGGGTGGGTCCGGAACATAACCCCAGCGATGGAGGGGAGTTTACTGTGTGTGTATATATATATATATATATACTATATAATTATTGTGCACACAATATAAACGTGCACTTATTACCAATGCACACACATATCATCAAATAAGGATTTTTATAACTTAATCCCATCTTCAAATGTCAGCTGCACCGGATTATTGAAGTAATCTTTAGATGATGTTTGCCCCCAGCCATATCTACAGCTGAGCCACGTATATATGACCATGCGCCATGGCTTTTGTTTCTTCTTTGAACGAGTCCCGTCACCGCTCTGTTTCAGCAATCTGCAGCTGAGTCTTTCATTTAAGTCATATATGAGCAGCTTGCAGAAGAGACAATAAATATGAATGTAAAGTAAAATTCTTCCGTATTTCAGAATGGAGGAAAATCAAGTCTTTTCATGTGTCAATGTAATCAGCGGATGTCCAGATAACATGTGGCATCGGGCATTTAGCCCTCTTTTATCTGCCAGACAAAAACACTGCGAAGATTCATACGTATACTCCGTCTTTTAATACCATCAAACCAGATAGATTATAGCGAAAAATAAAGAAAATGTATAGACAACATGAAGGAATTGTATTCTTACAGAAAAAAAAAAGAGTTGCCAATTATTTCCAAAGGAGCTGCCTCGTTCTTTGTGGTTCAGCTGATAAAAGGCAAGCATTGAAATGTACTAATTCCAAGTGTGTGTCTCCAAAGGTAACTACATACCAGAAATCCCCCTAAATAAGGGCTGGAAATACACAATTCTTTGCCATTCCCCACTACATTATCAGCGAACGCAGAATGATTTTGTAAAGAAACCTTTAATTGCTGGAAAAAAATAACAGCCCCAATAATTATTCAATTCTAAAAATGAAATGCGCTTTCACCGAGAGACAAACAGCTATTGAAGGAGGCTGCCCTATCTTTAAAAGAAATAAATAAATCTCCGGGGATTCAGGGATTGATGGGGAACAGACATACATGGGTGTTGCCTGATTAGCTGTGGCACATTACAAGGGAACAAAGACTCTCCATCCACAACATGCCTCAGATGCTGTTAGAATGCCTGAATATCTTAAACAAGAAATACCGTATATACTCGAGTATAAGCCGACCCTAATTTTACCACAAAAAAATAGGAAAACTTATCGACTCTAGTATAAGCCTAGGGTGAGAAATGCGCAGCTACTGGAAGTGGAAAAGAGGGTCAACAATGCCCATTTGCAGCCTCACTGTGCCCATTTGCAGCCATAGGTCTCCTGAACTTCAAACTTGGTAGTTAATGGTTCCTAGGTGCCCCCTAGCTGCAGCCAAAATTGCGGGAAAGGGTTATTTGGTGATTAAATACCAAAGATAAAATAAAAAATAAAAATAAAATATAGATAAAATAATTTTCTTTTCTTTGTTATTACATTTTGAAAACAGGTATTTTTCTCCTTCACTGATGGGCACTGATGAGGCGTCACTGGTGGACACTGATTGGCGGTCCTGGTGGACACTGATTGGCGGTCCTAGTGGACAGCACTGGTGGGCACTGATTGGCAGCACTGGTGGGCACTGATTGGCAGCACTGGTGGGCACTGATTGGCAGCACTGGTGGGCACTGATTGGCATTACTGGTGGGCACTGATTGGTGGCACTGGCGGGCACTGATTGGTGGCACTGGCGGGCACTGATTAGCAGCACTGGCCGGCACCGAGGCATGGACCGATGTCCCTGTAACAGAAACAGGTTATCGGCTTTCTGCTTCTCTACTCATGCTGGTCGTGAGGAGAAAAAAAAGCCAATAACCTGCTTCTGTTTACTTCTGTGATCATTGGCTGACAGCTGATCACGTGGTAAAGGGCCCTCTGTGTTTGGCCCTTTACCCTGTTCTGTGATCAGCCAAATCAGAAGGACTCGGCGATCACAGAGCGTGCCAGCAGCACAATCATGGGAGGACGTCTATTGACTCCCTCCCGGCACTGGAGGTCCACACTGTAACCATCATTCGGCTATAGTGTGGGCCGAAAGTGATTCATCTTAAAAGAAAAAAGTAATGGTTGCTGTAACTGCTTAGAAGTGTTCGGCGGAGTTTGACTTTAAGTTGTTAGTCAACTCCATCAAAATCCCCTAGTGCATTTACCACCATCCTCTCCCCAGATTGACAATGCTGCTGCACAAGTGTGTCTCTATTGACCTACATCCAGAGTGGAGACACCTTAAGACAGGAGGTGTGTTACTGGCCAGATCACCAAGTAAAAAGAAAAAAGAAAACTAATGCTGGCATTACATTTAACGATTGGGAAGCAGCAGTATATTGCATTCGTCTGTTTGGGTTTAATACTGCTTTAATGCAGAACTATAGTTAAAGGATAAGGTCACCTTTTGGAACATGTTATGTGTTCCACCCGTATTTAGGGTGGATCATGTAACATGTTCCAGCAGCTGCAGCCGGCCTGAATTGGGCTGAATTCGGACCTGAAATGGACCAAAAGACGCACAGGGCTCCTGTGCTATTTGCACCGGAGCTGCTGCAGAGATGTGTGAACCAGCTCCATAGACGGTCACAATCTCCTGCTATGCGAATTGGAATGCGGGGAAACTAGGGTTGCCATCCCATCCCTTTAAACCCAAACACATATCAATTACACAGGTTCTGAGGCTAATTTATTGCAGATAAGGCACCAAGTGAGTTTAATTATCAACTTAATCAGCCATAGAACCTGTGTAATTAATATGTATTTAACGGGTTTAAAGGGATGAGGTGGCAACCTTAGGGGAAAGCCGCATCCAATTCACAATAGTATGAACCCAGCCTTAAGGATTTATTCACATGGCCGTAAATAAATGCATTCACATCCGTTTTTCATTTATGGATGCATTTTTTTTTATGGAGACATTCATACGGGTGTGTTCACAAATTGCATTCAGATTTGTTCTCATATTGTGATCTCAGTTCACAAAATCCCCAAATTTGCATCTGATAACGTGTATAAACATGCTATTGATAACGTGTATAAACATGCTATTGATAACGTGTATAAACATGCTATTGATAACATTAAAAATGGATGTATTGCGGATCATTTTTGCAGGAATTTTATTAATTGCCCAATGATCAGGAACCATTTTTACAGCTGTGTTACAGCCAAGTGAATGAGGCCTTATTTAGGATCTTTCTGTCAACAAGATCCCGATGATAAAACATCAGTAAATTATGATCTCCATGTGCAAGAGGCCTCAGGCTGGGTTCACACTATGTTTCCCAGCATCCAATACGCATAGCAGGAGATTGTGACTGACTCTCTATGGAGCCGGTTCACACATCTCCAGAGCGGCTCAAGTGCAAATTGCTCAGGGGTCCTGTGCGTCTTTTGGTCCCTTTCAGGTCCAAATTCAGCCCAAAATTCGAACTGAAATCAGACCTGAAACAGTAAATGGAGATGCGCCGGAGCATGCTGCAATATAAACACAGCCTAATGCTGCACACGCACGGTCAGACTTTCCGACGGCAAATGTGCGATCGGAGCTTGTTGTCGGAAATTCCAACCGTGTGTAGGCTCCATCGGACAGTTTCCATCGGAATTTCTGTCGCACAAAATTTGAGAGCAACCCTTTTACTTTGCACACTCCAGATACCTTGCTTCCAGTTCCCCTAAGCCTTGGTTACCAAGCACCTTGCCTTTTGTTGTTTTGTTTTTTAATGTGTGTGTTTTCACTTAAGCCTGGGTATGCCCAATAGGCTTTGTTTTGTATTCCAATTGATATTCTTACAATAAAAAGAATAAAAACAATTGGGATCTGGTTCTCAAATTTTCCAACAACAAAATCCGTTCGCGTAAATTCTGATCGTGTGTAGACAATTCCGACGCATCAAAGTGTCACACATGCTCAGCATCAAGCAGAAGAGCAGCACTGGCTATTGAACTTCATTTTTCTCGGATCATCATACGTGTTGTACGTCACCGCGTTCTTGACGTTCGGAATTTTCGACCAACTTTTTGCGACCGTGTGTATGCAAGACAAGTTTGAGCCAACATCCGTTGGAAAAAAAACATGGGATTTTGTTGTCGGAATGTCCGATCTTGTGTACGCGGCATAAGGCTACATTTACATCCGGCAATTAAAGTGGTTGTAAACCTCATAACCAATCAATGTACGCTTATTGGGATTTTCTTTACCAAAGACATACAGAATGCATATTGGCCTAAATCATTGAAGAAATTAGATTTTTTTAAATTGGATGTGTTTTATAGCAAAATTGTTGGTCTTTTTTTGTTTATAGCGCAAAATATAAAAAAACGCAGGGGTGATCAAATACCACCAAAAGAAAGCTCTATTTGTGGGGGAGAAAGGAAGGACATTTTGTTTGGGTACAGCTTCACATGACCCCGGAATTGTCAGTTAAAGTAACACAGTGCCGAATCGCAAAAAATGGCCTGGTCGTGAAGGGAGGTAAACCTTCCGGGGCTGAAGTGGTTCATGCGTACCGTTTTCGTACGATATTCGTACAAGAAATATCAGATACGAAAGACTGCGCATGATCAGAAGCAACAAATAAAAAAAAAGCCTTTGTCGTATGAGAAGTTTAAGGCTGGGTTCACACTAGTGCGAATTGGATTGCGGGTTTGCCCGCATCTACAGTAATTCACATGACAGACAGGAGATGGTGACTGGCTCTCTATGGAGCCGGCTCACATATCTCTAGGGCGGCTCCGGAGCGGCTTGCACAGGAGTGCTGTGTGTCTTTGGCTCAGTTTCAGGGCCGATATCAGGCAAAATTTTGGCCCTGATTTGTCCCTGAAATGGAGAACAGGGACCCACCGGACCCCTGCTGCGAGCCGCATCCGGCAGCAGTGTGAACCCAGCCTCATACATTATTTCTATCCTCGGTTCCGACTTGCTGTAAAACATTGAAGAAAAACAGCTGATTGTTCGCCCGATTTTCTCATAGTGTGTACAGGGCATAGCACTGCTGGCTGCATATGCCACTCTTTAGTGATGTCAAGAGCCAGAACTCTAGTGGAAACATCGGATAGTGAAGCGCCATGGCTGTACACGCCGTCCGCACGCATTGAGCACATTGAGAACACCGTTGGGCAAATATACATCCCGGCAACAGTGAATTACAACAGAATCTCCGAGGACTGCTTGCAGATCATTAGGGCTCATTGGAACACCAGTTGAGAAACCCCAGTCTATGCAGTGTTATACAGTGGAACCTTGGTTTATGAGTAACGCAGTTAATGAGCGTTTTGAAAGACGAGCAACTTTTTATTCTGACTCGGTTTGCGAGTAGGGGGTGTCACCGCTCCAGGAGGATCATCTGATGACAAGGCTCGGAGTGCGGCTGTCCAGAACCACTTTCTATTCATCGGTTTGCGAGAGTTGTCTCGCAAAACAAGCAGAATTCAAGCTAATGGGCCGTGCATTTGGCCAGAGGTGCGGGGACACTCGGAACGGTTCAGTGCCATTCAGAAATGCTCGGGAACACTGTGAAATACTCCGTTCCCGAGTGGTTCCGAGGCTTTCCAAGTATATTTCCCAAATATTTTTCAAGGCTCTCTGGCACCCCACCCACCCCACATGCGGTATTGCATGTAATAGAAGTCAATGCGGAACAAATTATCTTCGTTTCCATTGACTTCTATGGGGAAACTCGCTTTGATATGCGATTGCTTTGGATTACAAGCATTCTCCTGGAACGGATTATGCTCGGAATCCAAGGTTCCACTGTATATATTAATGCGTCTTGTTCATTCAAATCTTTTTTCAGAAGTGTGCGTTTTTTTTTTGTTTTTTTTTTTGTAGTGCGCTTGTTATCTTTGTAATCTTGCTGTTGCACTTGGACCTGTATGTTTTTTTTTTTCTTATATATAGACCACCCGGTACTGCCTTGGTTATTATAATCAGTGTCCTTTCTGCTCCGCACTTCAGCCAGACAAAGGATCATTGTGGTTGTGGCCAGTGCCTCTGCCCTGACCCAGACAGACAAGCCTGTGATTACAAATGGTTAAAGATGGTGGCGGTGTCTGGGGAATGTTTGCAGTAGTAGACACGGACCGCTGCTCTACCTATGCTTGTGCTGTATCATGTATCAGCAGCAGATGCAATGTGACAGATTTCCCATTGGAAGAGCCTGGTGTTTTCACTCAGCAGGAAAAGATTTGGATAGATGTTTACTTACTGCTAAGATTCACTCCATCTGTCCTGCACTTAATGGTACCTGTCTGTCCACTAGAGACTTAGGGGCTCCTTGCCAACTTCCTAATTTAGCTCTGGGTAATTTGTCATTTTATGCTTTATATCACAGCCCTGTGTTTGAACACACAGATAAGACCCAAAAGCTTTTCTCATCAATCAATCCCACTTTCAGAAAGAGAGCAGCATTGATTGCACATTTAGCTTTTCTTTTTTTGGTAATTTGCCATTTGTGCTGTTTTTAGTTTTTTTTTTCCCGTGATGATGTTTATGAATACGAAAATAAGATTAACCTGTACGATTATACTGTGCATTTTTATACTGGGAGGTATGTACACATTGCATTGGGCCCATACTATACTCTTCAAATACATCATCTGCGTTTTATGTAGCCAAAGAGCCTGGCTGTATAATTACATAATGTATGTTCAGCGTGTGTTCCGTATAACCGCAGAACGCATACTGTGGGATTGTAGAACATTTTAATCTGGCCACATTACATTGTACGACTTTCCTTTTAAACGTGATAATAACACCTTTTTTCCTGTATTGTATATGAATGTGAAAACATGCTGCTCATTATGTGTTGTAGGAGTGCAGTGATGTCATGTGTTATAATGGCTGAATAATCGCATCATAATTTCTATATTCTTTGCAAGAAACACAGTCGAGTGTATATGGCATGAATAGACAGAAAACATTCTATATACATTTATTACTTGAACTAAGCCTGGTTTAATGAAATAGGCTTAAAAGGCATTTGGCCTCCAACTCACAATTACGCATATAAATCGTTATTGCCATAAGTCCCTTTATTGTTTATATCTTATTCACTCAGTTCAAAGAAAGGCTGCTTGTTTAAAGTGTATGTCTGGGCAAAAGAAAAAAAATCAGTATACACATTGTATTGCACGTGGGTTTCCCCCAGTTTTATCTCTTCAAAGACCCTGCATTTAAAGTGGTTGTAAACCCTCTGGGACCACTTTGACCTACAGGTAAGCCTAGATTAAGGCTTACCTGTAGGTCCAAGAAATATCTCTTTAACCTACACGGTTAAGGAGATATTTTACAAAGAAAGGGCACCACTGTCTGCGGCGCATGCCGCAGTATACAACAGCGTAGGCGCACTGGGCACGCCGCAAGTGAAGGCAGATATGCCGTCACTTATGGCTCCCTCGTGCATGTGAGGGAGTCACGTCATCGCGGCCCCCGGCCAATCACAGCGCCGGAGCCGCAATACACAGAAAGAAGATGGACGCTCCGTGGAAGAGGCGACAACGGGGACATCACTGGCTCCTGTGTCAGGTAAGTGACACATAATGGGCTACTATGCGATGTATAGTAGTCCATTACGCTTTACATTTACAGGGAAACAAAGAGGAAGTAAACCCATCAGGGTTTACTTCCTCTTTAAGGAAATACTTGTTGATCTGCCAGAAATGCACTACGCTCCTAAAGCCTAGCAGTGGCAGCTCAATTTTTTTTTTGGGGGGACCAACGCCACCCCAACCACCTCCCCATCCCCACGGGAGATGGGCGGGAAGGCACCCCGAGCCCACCCTTTTTTTAAGCCAATTAGAGCCTCAGACTCTAATCACGTGCTTAAAAAAAATTGTTGAAATCCATGTGTCTGGTGCCCTGCATGTAGATTAGGGGGGGCCTTGTATGGACATGCTACCACTGAAGCCTTGTACACACTACTAGGTTTTCAACCCGCTGGGTTGAACAATAAAAAAAAAAACTCACAGCTCAGGTCGGAGCCGCTGTACTAACAATCCGTGCTATTGTGTTCTGACAGGGGGGGGCGGCCCCCCACCAGAATGCTCTGGTCATTGCTCTCAGCCATTGGCCGAGAGTGCTGCCCGCAAGCCAGTCAGCAGACCATTTTCAATCATGTTTGGCCAGCTTCTGTTGGACCGTCTGTTATACACACGGCCAAGTGTCGTCTGACATTTGGCCTGTGCCTACTAGGCTTAAAAAAGTGGTTGTAAAGTCAGAAGGTGTTTTGGCTTAATGCATTGAGGTAAAAAGCCTTCTGTGTGTAGCAGCCCCATCGGTACCCCTTAATACTTACTTGACCCCCATCTCTATCTAGCGATGTCCACGAGTGTCTTGACCGTCCGAGACTCTCCCTCCTGATTGGCACAACAGTGGTGCCATTGACTCCCGCTGCTGTCAAAGTCAGTTAGCCAATCAGGAGAGAGAGGGGGCCGGGGTGTGTCTCTATGCCTGAATAGAAAAGGGGAGCTGTGACTCGGCTCAGGTGCCCCCCATAGCAAGCTGGCACTCGACAGGAGGGAGGGGCCAGAAGCACAGAAGAGGGACCCGACAAGAGGAGGATCCGGGCTGCTGTGTGCAAATCCACTCCAAGCAGGTAAGTATAACCAGGGGTCAAGTCCTGGGGAAAAAAGTGTGGGAACTCCCACCCAAGATCCACTCGCCCACCAATAAAAAAAATATGATACGCTCATATGCACGAACGCTTCAAAAGTGGTATTTTTCATCCAATTTTCGTATTGAGGAGGGCATCACGAGAGGTCTGACTAAATACAATCTCTTAGCAGCAGGGACCTGATCTATCTGTCAGCTAGCTGTGATTGACCGGTAGATCGAAGCGGAAGCTGTCATGGGGCCCCCTACTGGCAATGCCTGAATGGGCACTTACTATTGCGAGCTGTGTCGGCAGCTGCTGGTGTAGCACCTGCCACACAGCTTGCATACTTCAAAGTCTTGCAGGACACGGCTGCTAACAGGAACTGAGTTCCTGTTGTGGAAAAAGTACAGGAACTCCGTTCCCATGCGTTCCCGCAGGACTTGAGCCCTGAGTATAACATGTTTGTTATTTTTATAGGGAAAAAAACAAGACTTTACAATCACTTTAAGTCCTGTTGTTGGCTGACAGCATTTTTGTGGACTGAATGGTGTCGGCCTTCTCAGTTGTCTTTTGCTAAATTTCTGAAACCCTCCCATTCTCCTCATCTCTACAATGTAGACCAGCCTTTCTTAACCTTTTCAAAACAGAGGAACCCTTGAAATAAATTTCCGGTCTCAGGGATCTCTTGCTAAAAATGTCTATATCTGCAACTGATGATACATTAGTGTGATGGTCAGTGGGAAGAATGCTCCTAACACTTAAGGACATTGGGAAGAATTATCCATTTACAGATACAGAGAATTGCTCATTGCTCAAGGAACCCCTAGCAACCTCTGGAGGAACCCTAGTTGATAAAATCCAACATATACACTAATTCTTCTCTAGTTCAGCCTTGCTAAACTAGGGTTTTGTGGAACCACAGAGTTCCTTCAGAGGTTGTGAGGGGTTCTTTGAGCAATTTTCAGATGTGTAACCACTGACCCCATTGTTCTTTTTAGCTCTGTGTAAGGGGGGATTTCTTTCCAGGGACCTTAGGTCAAAGGAGGATTCTTCTTTGAGCTGTGGATGTAATTATTGGCAGGGCTTCCCTGAAACCGGAAAGTTATTTCATTGGTTCCTCCATGTCTAGAAGGTTGAGAAAGAATGCTGTAGTCCTGATGAAGAACTAGGGGGGCTTATTAGACTTCTAGAGAAAACATGGGACAACTCTGTATTCCGGAGAGGATCATCGGGTATTTATTTGTACATATCAAATACTTATGATAAAACTGTTTTAGTAGTATGTCTAACATACCAAAAAGTAGTAAACTGTTAAGGGCTGTACACACGGACCGAATATCTGGCAATATTGACCGGTTCAATAAAAACTGGCCCACATTTGGCCTGTGTGTACAGGGTCGCCCCCCTGTCAGAACACAATAGCTCAGCAGGGGGAGATTGCTTTTCTAACATCGGAATGTTAGTACAGGATCTACTACTGAGCGCTTAAGTTTTTTTTTTTTTAGCCCACTGGGTTGAACGAAAGAAAAACTAATAGTGTGTACTAGGCTTTTAGGCTACTTGCACCCGGTACTGATGTTTGAAAATCAGTATTCCTGGCCAAAACGTCTTGCATTTTATCATGTGTTTATTTGTGCTTATACAAGTAAAATAAATTATAGCTCTCAGAATGGAATTTTATTCTTTTCAAATTAACATTTTACACATGTATTTGTATTCGTGCACATATGTACGTACGAGCCCACAATGCTGACAAGCAATGCAGAATTCTTTCTTTTTTTTTTTACTTTTTTTTTTAATCATTTATACGCAGTGGGTGTTTACGTGCCTGTGTGTAAAGGCACATTGAAAACAATGGTCTGCACTTAGATCAGTAAAAAGAACAAACACTTTTAGGCAGCGGTGTGCAAGAGGCCTTATGCCGCGTACACACGATCGAAAATTCGGCCAGCAAAAGACAGATGAGAGCTTTTGGTTGGAAAATGCGACTGTGTGTATGCTCCATCGGACTTTTGCTGGCCGAATTCCAGCCAGCAAAAGATTGCGAGCATGTTCTCAATTTTTCATTCAGAAAAAGTTCCGATTGGAAATTCCGATCGTCTGTAGCAATTCCAAAAGGCGCAAAATTCCAACGCATGCTCGAAAACAATTCAACACATGCTAGGAAGCATTAAACTTCATTCTCTCGGCTCGTCGTAGTGTTGTACATCACTGCGTTCTTGACGGTCGAAAGTTTAGCGAACTTTTGTGTGACCGTGTGTATGCAAATGCAAGCCAACCTCGAGAGGAATTCCGTCGGAAAAAACATCCAAGATTTTTCCGACAGAAAATCTGCTCGTGTGTACGTGGCATTAGGGTTTCCATACACGCATGAATTATGTATGCATTCTACCATTATTGACCTCCACCTCTGAAATTCTAGTTGCTTTTTCTTCAGTATTTTCTGAATCAATGACCTGGAACAGCTATGCAAATTAGGAGTTTTGTCTCTGGCATTTATTTTTTTTATTTGACTTTCAGTTTTACATGCTTGCTCTTCATAATTTTTTATTATTTTGAATATGTACTCAAACCAACAAAAATGAAACAAAAAATGATATATATGCTAGTCTCATTTTTTTTATCCAGGCATGAGTGTAGTCTCAGTTCACTCCTCCCCTTTTGTCTATAATCTGGTGATCCTGGAACAGATTTGCTCTGGCGACTCACATTCCGGGTTCCGGGGTTAGAAGAGCCTGCCGCAGCTCAATGCACACACATAGGGAAAAAAGAGAGAGAACACTGCACTCCGAGCAAACAGTGCAGGTGGAAAGGAAGTAAAGTAAGAGCAGCTTCAGCCTGGCTCCTCCCAGGCCTCGCCCTTTGACGCGTTTGGTCCTGTCCGCACAGCTTAGTCATAGGTGTCCTTTGACTAAGCGCTGTGGGCAGGACAAGATGCTGGAAGGAGCAAGGCTGAAGCCATTTTTGCTTTGCTTTCTTTACACCTGGGCTGTTTTCTCGGAGTGTGGCATGTTCTTTCTTTTTGCTCTATCACACAAAAATCGAATTATATAAAAAATTACAACCAGCAATCAGAGTTGAGCTTTCCTTTGACTGCTGGTATTGGCAGTGGAAAGTGAACGTAACACCCATGACTATGTTCTTTGTGTTTTTATTCTGTACAAAATTCATAAAAAAAGTGCGTGCGTGTGTGTTTTTTTTTTGTTTTTTTTCATCGCAAATTACTTGAATGGGGAAAAGAAAAGCATGAAAAGAAGGCATTTCTTCTTGTTTCTCCCATCTATTACATGGCTGACACACTTGAAAGGTCATTGTTAGAGATACTAAGAGCAAACATAGCCATCCAGTGGGAAAAAGAATTTACAGGGAATCGATCAAGTGACTGTAAGCTCCACCAGGGTATAGACTAATGTCATTGAATAGACATCATCTGTATAGCACTGCGGGATATCGCGGTCCTTTATCAGAGTCGTTTCGTGACAAAATAGCTCCCTAGTTGAAGACTCGAAAATGCACCTGCACCCCTGAGAAACGTACACAATTGTGTGTTCATGCCATCTAATGTGTATCATCCAGTGTTCTAAAGATTAAATGGTTCTAGAATGAGTCTTATTCTCTGTGATCGTCCAGTTCATAGCTTCCACCTGCTAAAGTCATAAATAACAGCAAGAAGAAAAAAAAGTCATAATAAGCTAATTTAGCATATAGATCAGTCTGTACTGTCTTGTATTGTCCTGCATTAGAAAGGGTGGCCTAGTCCTTTTCATAGGCTTTTGTACACACACATGGAGCAGAAGCATTTCTGCAAAATAGGTGACCCTTTATTAGGTCTATTATAGAAAACTTTGTAAATAAATGTACTATTTATCTTATTTAAAATAATATTTTGTAAATTGTATTTTCTTTTTTATTGTTTATTTAATAAAAATAAAAAAAAAACAAGATAAAGTTGCCTGTAGCAACCAGACTCCGAGCAAACAGCACAGGTGGAAAGGAAGTAAAGTAAGAGCGGCTTCAGCCTGGCTCCTCCCAGGCCTCGCCTGCTGACACGTTTTGTCCTGTCCGCACGGCTTAGTCATAGGTGTCCTTTGACTAAGCGCTGTGGGCAGGAAAAGATAAATGTACTATTTATCTTATTTCAAATAATATTTTGTAAATTGTATTTTCTTTTTTATTGTAAAGGATTGCACTGCCTATTTAAACGCTTCCCGACCGCCGCCTGTACATATACGTCGGCAGAATGGCACGGCTAGGCAAAAGCACGTATATATACATCCCCTTTAATTGCCTAGCCTTGGGGGTGCGCGCCGCCGGTGGTGCACTCGCGACCCGGTCAGGAGCTCCGTGACCACGGCCGCAGGACCAGCGGACCCGATCACCGCTGGTGTCCCGCAATCGGGTCACAGAGCTGAAGAGCGGGGAGAGGTCTGTGTAAACAAACCTCTCCCCGCGCTTCCTACACTGCCTGGCACTAATCGGCTGTTCCTTGTCATCGGGAAAGTCGATCAGTGATGTCAGACGTCAGCCACGCCCCCAATTTAAAAAAAAAACACACACGTCACAGACCATAACCCCTCCCCGCCCCCTAGTGGTTCACTGCCAGTGTCATTTATACAGGAATCAATGCATTTAAATAGCATTGATTGCTGTATAAATGACAATGGTCCCAAAAATTTGTCAAAAATGTCCGATGTGTCCGCCATAATGTCACAGTCACAATAAAAATCGCTGATCGCCGCCATTACTAGTAAAAAAAAAAAAATATTAATAAAAATGCTATAAAACTATCCCCAATTTTGTAAACGCTATAACTTTTGCGCAAACCAATCAATAATCACTAATTGCGATTTTTTTTTACCAAATATGTAGAAGAATACGTATCGGCCTAAACTGAGGAAAAAAAATGTTTTTTTATATATTTTTTGGGGATATTTATTATAGCAAAAAGTAAAAAATATTGCATTTTTTTCGAAATTGTCGTTCTATTTTTGTTTATAGCGCAAAAACTAAAAACCGTAGGGGCGATCAAATACCACTAAAAGAAAGCTCTATTTGTGGGAAAAAAAAGGACGCCAATTTGGTTTGGGAGCCATGTCGCACGACCGCGCAATTGTCAGTTAAAGCGGCGCAGTGCCGAATCGCAAAAAGGGGCCTGGTCCTTTGGCTGCAAATTGGTCCGGGGCTGAAGTGGTTAATAAAAAAAAAAATAAAGTTGCCTGTAGCAACCAGATATTGAGTCATATAATAAGAAGGGTTTGCATGCTTTACAGTATCACTTTTATGTTGATATTTTAGGTATCTGTAAATGCATGAAATGTGTCTCTGCTCGTGAATTATTCTGGTTACTTTGCTGATCTGAAATAGTGAAAAATTTACATGCATATGACAGGGCATATTTGTGTTTTTTTTTTTTTTTTTAAATGGGAGCAAATAATAATTTCTTCCTTCTGCGGCACAATATTGAGAGGCATGGTAGTTCTTTGCAGTTTTTAGGATTGGTTTCCATATCCACTATTAAAGGACGACACCAAACAGGCCAAGAAAACAGGCGGATGCAGTGGGATCAGTGTATGTACCTGTACATTATGAAACTCGTATTGTATATTCCAGACCCGTGATGTGCCCCTTCAAGCTCTTGTTTTGGCCATCTTCTAGAACTTCTGACCTTTCCTTCTTCTTCTTGGGTGTCAGATTTCCCTCAAGACTTCTGTGGGGCTGGCACTTGATAGAGAAGATCCAGAAAAAGATTGGAGGCCTCAGAAGTCATTGCTTAGTTTAACCTCGGAAGGATTTACCCCCTTCCTGACCAGAGCACTTTTTGCGATTCGGCACTGTCTTGCTTTAACTGACAATTGCGCTGTCGTGCTGCATTGTACCCAAACAATATTGACGTCCTTTTTTTCCCCACAAATAGAGCTTTCCTTTGGTGGTATTTGATCGCCTCTGCGGTTTTTATTTTTTGCACTATGAACAAAAAAAGAGCGTCAATTTTGAAAAAAAAAAAAGCAATATTTTTTACTTTTTGCTATAATAAATATCCCCCAAAAATATATATACATTTTTTTTCTCAGTTTAGGCCGATATGTATTCTTCTACATATTTTTGGTAAGAAAAAATCACAATAAGCGTATATTGATTGGTTTGCGCACAATTTATAGCGTCTACAAAATAGGGGATAGTTTTATGGCATTTTTATTATAATTTTTTTTTTATTAGTAATGGCGGCGATCTTTTTATCATGACTGACATTATGGCAGACACATTGGACACTTTTGACACTATTTTGGGACCATTGGCATTTATGCAGCGATCAGTGCTATAAAAATGCACTGATTACTGTGTAAATGACACTGGCAGTGAAGGGGTTAACCACTAGGGGGCGATGAAGGGGTTAAGTGTGTCCTAAGGAGTGATTCTTATGCCACGTACACACAATCGTAAATGCTGCCAGCAAAACTCTGATGAGAGCTTTTTGTTGGAAAATGCGACCGTGTGTATGCTCCATCGGTCTTTTGCTGGTGGAATTCCAGCCAGCAAAAGATTGAGAGCATGTTCTCTATTTTTCGGTTAGGAAAAGTTCCTATCCTAAAATGCAATTGTCTGTATGCAATTCGGAAGCGCAAAAAAATCACGCATGCTCGGAAGCATTGAACTTAGTTTTCCCGGCTCGTCGTAGTGTTGTACGTCACTGCGGTCTTGACGGTCGAAAGTTCAGAGAACTTTTGTGTGACCGTGTGTATGCAAGGCAAGCTTTAGCGGAATTTCGTTGGGAAAACCATCCAAGATTTTTCGGACGAAAATTCCGCTCGTGTGTATGTGGCATAACTGTGGGGGGATGGGCTACAACTCGCATGACAGCGATCACCGCTCCCGATGACAGGGAGTAGTGATCTCTGTCATGACACAAGGCAAAACGGTGAAATGCTTTGTTTACAAAGGCGTCTTGCCGTCCTGCCCCTCTGTGACACGATTGCGGGCACCCGGCAGACATAGAGTCCGCAGGACCCATGGTCACGGAGAACGCAGCGCGTGCACGCGCCCGCAGTGTCGCTTCTTAAAGGGGACGTACCTGTACGCCCTTTTGCCCGCCCGTGCCATTCTGCCGATGCATATGGTTGTGCAGCAGTCGGGAAATGGTTAAAGGAACACACTGGAGGGCTCAAGAACACAGAGATGGTTATAACACACACAGCATTTCATTTTATTTTATTTTTATTTCAGTGTCTTTTCCTTGAGTGTCGTTTAAATGGTATTCAGCCTTTATATCCTTTGTGTATTTTCTATCATTTTGCTGTATTTGCACTTATGCAATAATAAATAGTCATCCTTCCTTTTTTTTTGTTTACACTTCTCGTTTCTCAGGTTATTTCTAGTGACCCATTTTGGGTACCGACCACAGAGGAGGAATATTTACACTTCGGAGAGAAGGCAGACTCGGAGAACCAGGCCAGGAAATACATGAATTCTGTGAGGAAGCGTAAAGGCCTGTATGTGGAAGAGAAGATTGTAGAACATGCCGAGAAGCAGAGAACTCTGGGCAAGAACAAATAACTATTTTCAGCTTTATCTTTTGTTTCTAAAAATCATTATAGGAAATGTGCTGCTGGTTAGGTTTTCAGAGACATATGAAGTGGATTTTAATAAATGTAACTGATGAGAAAATTGACTCCTGGTGTTCTATTTCCCTAAATAACTCTTGTGAATACTTTGTGTAGGCTGCTTCTTGCTGCAGTATAAGGAGGCTTCTGGGACTACAAGACCAAAACGCCATTCTTTGAGCGAGGCTGCTGACAATATATGCATATTATTATGCACCATGTTTATAACCACACTCTTTGAGCTGGGCTACAGACAATATGTGTCTATTATTACATATCATATCTATAATAGCATTCTCTGAGCTGGGCTGCAGGCAATATACAGTATGTGTATTATTATACAGTAACTGATTTACCTTCAGTGAATGTTCCCTTCACTGCTTTATAAATATGCCCCATTTTGTCTCTAGTGGCATTCTATGAGCTGGGCTATCAGCATGTGTATTATTACATTCTGGGCAGTGGTGGCTGGTGCTCAAAATTTCTTGGGGGTGCAAACAAACTGAAAAATACTGACCCCCCCCCCATGAATTGCAGCCTCACTCTGCCCATCAAATGCAGCCATTGTGCCCATCAAATGCAGACACTCTATCAATTGAAGCCACTGTGCCCATCAAACGCAGCCATTGTGCCCATCAAATGCAGCCACTGAAAAATACTGAACCCCCCCCCCCTCATTAATTGCGGCCTCTCTGTGCCCATCAAATGCAGCCACTGTGCCCATCAAATGCAGCCACTGTGCCCATCAAATGCAGCCATTGTGCCTATCAAACGCAGCCACTGAAAAATACTGAACCCCCCCCTCATTAATTGCGGCCTCACTGTGCCCATCAAATGCAGCCACTTGTGCCCATCAAATGCAGCCACTTGTGCCCATCAAATGCAGCCACTTGTGCCCATCAAATACAGCCACTTGTGCCCATCAAACGCAGCCACTTGTGCCCATCAAACGCAGCCACTTGTGCCCATCAAATGCAGGCACTGAAAAATACTGAACCCCCCCCCCCCCCATTAATTGCGGCCTCACTGTGCCCATCAAATGCCGACACTGTGCCCATCAAATGCAGCTATTGTGCCTATCAAACAAAGCCACTGAAAAATACTTAACCCCCCCCCCCCCCCCCCATCGATTGCGGCCTCACTGTGCCCATCAAATGCAGCCACTGTGCCCATCATATGCAGCCACTTGTGCCCATCATATGCAGCCACTTGTGCCCATCAAATGCAGCCACTTGTGCCCATCAAACGCAGCCACTTGTGCCCATCAAACCCAGCCACTTGTGCCCATCAAACGCAGCCACTTGTGCCCATCAAACGCAGCCACCTGTGCCTATCATATGCAACCACGTGTGGCCCGCAGTCTCTGCTCTAATTCATTCCAAAGGTGTTCTATCAGGTTGAGGTCAGGACTCTGTGCAGGCCAGTCTAGTTTCTCCACCCCAAACTCATTCATCCATGTCTTTATGGACCTTGTTTGTGCACTGTTGCGCAGTCATGTTGGAACAGGAAGGGGTCATCCCCAAACTGTTCCCACAAAATTGGGAGCATGAAATTGTCCAAAATGTATTGGTATGCTGACGTCTTAAGAGTTCTCTTCACTGGAACTAAAGGGCCAAGCCCAACCCTGAAAAACAACCCCACACCATAATCCCCCCTCCACCAAATTATTTGGACCAGTGTACAAAGCAAGGTCCATAAAGACATGGATGAGTGAGTTTGGGGTAGAGGAACTTGACTGGCCTGTACAGTGTCCTGACCTCAACCCGATAGAACACCTTTGGGATGAATTTGAGCAGAGACTGCGAGCCAGGTCTTCTTATCCACATCAGTGCCTGACCTCACAAATGCTCTTCTGGAAGAATGGTCAAACATTCCCATAGACACACTCCTAAACCTTGTGGACAGCCTTCCCAGAAGCGTTGAAGCTGTTATAGCTGCAAAGGATGTGCCAACTCAATATTAAACCCTACGGACTAAGACTGGGATGCCATAAAAGTTCATGTGCGTGTAAAAGCAGGTGTCCCAATATTTTTGGTTATATAGTGCATTTGAATAGGTTAACATTAGATCTTAATTCAAACCTTGCCTACAGATAAAGGTGATAAACTTGAACAAATTACACATAAATTGACATATCACATTCATTCTTAGGATCGAAGTTAACAGGCAGATTTGTCATATGAAAAAAAAAAAAAAAAAAGCACAAACCTACATTTACCTCTACTTCAAATCCAAACTTCAAACTCAAATCTGGTCTTCCAAATTAGGTGCCTATGAGAAGAACCTTCTAAGGGAGAAAGCATGTCAAACCTGTATTATTTAAACCTCAGACATTTAAGGTCTCTGGTTTTCTATACTATTGTGAAGTGCAGGGTCATCATGACAAGATCAGGATCATGTGTACGGGGCATAAGGCCCTCAGAAAGAAAGTTGTGGATGCCTGGGAGTCTGGTAAGGGATTTAAAAAGATTACCAAAACATCTGAAACCATTCATTTCATTGTAAAGAAAATCTACAAGTTCAATACATTTCAAACATCTGGTTATTTTTCCAGGACTAGGAGGCCCAGCAAATTCAACCCAAGAGCTGACCATTTAATGCTAAAAGGTCTCTAAGGATGCCAAAATGGCACCGTGTGGTGTTCAGGTAATTCTTGTGTAGCGGCCATAACCCTCAATGGGGCGGCCTTGACTTTTGGGCTTACCGGTTACCTCCGCTTGGCTTGTTCTTCCAGGTCTAGGGGTTCCCAGGGTTAGTACCCAACAACTTCGGACGTGGACACCATAAAAGTCCTTTACAAAGGTTTTTATTTGCAGGGGTAACATCCAACAGACACAGTCTCATGTGGGAACAGAGGGCAAGGGTGAAGAAACTCAGGCACTTTGAACTGCTAAGCATATGAAAGTCTCTAATGCCAACCCAGAGTAGCCACTCGCAGCTGGGCGCTTCAAAGCTGAACAAATCTCTAGCCAGAGATTATGGCAGTCAGCACTTGGATTCGGGATTTGCAAAGTCTCTAACCTTGAGTTAAAGTAGAATTCAGAAGTAAACAGGAACCTTTCCTCAGTACTTGGAGCGTTATCCGTCTCCTTGGCAGTATTGGGAAACGTGGATTCTTGACCGTGTCCTTGACAACCCAGGAACCGGGCACTTCTCAGGATGCCAGCTTGTTGGCCCTCCTCCGAAGAGTCCTCCCCCGGTGGCTTACACGAGCTGCGGTGCCCCTCCAAGATCAGAGCGCACCCGGACTCTTTATATCCTCCCTCAGTTACTGCGCCTCGGACCAGCTGGTTCCGAGACTCGGGAACAGATGGATCCTTGCCCCAGACCAAGCGGGTCTATGGGGCTAGTCAGACTAACCATGTTGCGGGGTGGTACACGCTCCCGTGACTGGGACCCCTCGCGGGGCTACCCCGGTCTGGATCCAGTTACAGGCACACGGTCCACACTAAAAACGAACCCCGAACACGTGACCCCAGCATCTTAACCACTTTCAGACCGGACCATTATGCAGCCTAAAGACCAGAGACTTTTTACAATTTCGCACTGCACTGGTTTAACTGGTAATTACGCGGTCATGCAATGTTGTACCCAAACGAAATTTGCGTCCTTTTCTTCCCACAAATAGAGCTTTCTTTTGATGGTATTTGATTGCCTCTGCGATTTTTATTTTTTGCGCTATAAACGGAAAAAGACCGAAAATTTTGAAAAAAAATGATATTTTCTACTTTATGTTATAAGAAAAATCCAATAAACTCAATTTTAGTCATACTTTTAAGCCAAAATGTATTCAGCCACATGTATTTTGTAAAAAAAATGTCAATAAGCGTATATTTATTGGTTTGCGCAAAAGTTATAGCGTCTACAAACTAGGGTACATTTTCTGGAATTTACGCAGCTTTTAGTTTACGACTGCCTATCTCATTTCCTGAGGTGCTAAAATGGCAGGAAGTACAAAACCCCCCCAAATGACCCCATTTTGGAAAGTAGACACCCTAAGGAAATTGCTAAGAGGCATTTTGAGCCCATTGAATATTTTATTTTTTTGTCCCAAGTGATTGAATAATTACAAAAAAAAAAAAAAAAAAAAAATGTTTACAAAAAGTTGTCACTAAATGATATATTTCTCACACATGCCATGGGCATATGTGGAATTACACCCCAAAATATATTCTGCTGCTTCTTCTGAGTACGGGGATACCACATGTGTGGGACTTTTTGGGAGCCTATCCGTGTACGGGACCCCGAAAGCCAAGCACCGCCTTCAGGATTTCCAAGGGTGTAAATTTTTGATTTCACTCCTCACTACCTATCACTACCTATCACAATTTTGAAGGCCATAAAATGCCAAGATGGCACAAACCCCCCCAAATGACCCCATTTTGGAAAGTAGACACCCCAAGCTATTTGCTGAGTGGCATGTTGAGTCCATGGAATATTTTATATTTTGCCACAAGTAGCGGGAAAAATGACAAACTTTTTTTTTTTTTTTTTTTTTTTTGCCCAAAGTTGTCACTAAATGATATATTTCTCACACATGCCATGGGCATATGTGGAATTACACCCCAAAATAAATTCTGCTGCTTCTTCTGAGTACGGGGATACCACATGTGTGGGACTTTTTGGGAGCCTATCCGTGTACGGGACCCCGAAAACCAAGCACCGCCTTCAGGATTTCTAAGGGTGTAAATTTTTGATTTCACTCCTCACTACCTATCACTACCTATCACAGTTTTGAAGGCCATAAAATGCCAAGATGGCACAAAACCCCCCCAAATGACCCCATTTTGGAAAGTAGACACCCCAAGCTATTTGCTGAGTGGCATGTTGAGTCCATGGAATATTTTATATTTTGCCACAAGTAGCGGGAAAAATGACAAACTTTTTTTTTTTTTTTTTTTTTTTTGCCCAAAGTTGTCACTAAATGATATATTTCTCACACATGCCATGGGCATATGTGGAATTACACCCCAAAATAAATTCTGCTGCTACTTCTGAGTACGGGGATACCACATGTGTGGGACTTACCTATCACAGTCTATCACAGTTTTGAAGGCCATAAAATGCCCAGATGGCACAAAACCCCCCCCCCCAATGACCCCATTTTGGAAAGTAGACACCCCAAGCTATTTTATGAGAGGCATGGTGAGTATTTTGCAGCTCTCATTTTTTTTTGAAAATGAAGAAAGAAAAGGAAAAAAAAAATTTTTTTTTTTTTTTTTCAATTTTCAAAACTTTGTGACAAAAAGCGAGATCTGCAAAATACTCACCATACCTCTCAGCAAATAGCTTGGGGTGTCTACTTTCCAAAATGGGGTCATTTGGGGGTATTTTGTGCCATCTGGGCATTCCATGGCCTCTGAAACTGTGATAGGCAGTGAGGAGTGAATTCACAAATTCACACCCTTAGAAATCCTGAAGGTGGTGCTTGGTTTTTGGGGCCCCGTACGTGGCTAGGCTCCCAAAAAGTCCCACACATGTGGTATCCCCGTACTCAGGAGAAGCAGCAGAATGTATTTTGGGGTGTAATTCCACATATGCCCATGACATGTTTGAGCAATATATCATTTAGTGACAACTTTGTGCAAAAAAAAAAAAAAAAAATAATAATTATTATTTTTCCCGCAACTTGTGTCAAAATATAAAATATTCCATGGACTCGACATGCCTCTCAGCAAAAAGCTTGGGGTGTCTACTTTCCGAAATGGGGTCATTTGGGGGGGTTTTGAACTGTCCTGGAATTTTATGCACAACATTTAGACGCTTATGTCACACATTACCCACTCTTCTAACCACTTGAAGACAAAGCCCTTTCTGACACTTTTTGTTTACATGAGAAAATAATTTTTTTTTTGCAAGAAAATTACGTTGAACCCCCAAACAATATATATTTTTTTTTAAGCAAAGGCCCTACAGATTAAAATGGTGGGTGTTTCATTTTTTTTTTTTTTTCACTCAGTATTTGCGCAGCGATTTTTCAAACGCATTTTTTTGGGAAAAAACACACTTTTTTAAATTTTAATGCACTAAAACACACTATCTTGCCCAAATATTTGATGAAATAAAAAATTAGATCTTAGGCCGAGTACATAGATACCAAACACGACATGCTTTAAAATTGCGCAGAAACGTGCAGCGGTGACAAACTACATACATTTTTAAAAGCATTTAAACGCCTTTACAGGTTACCACTTTAGATTTACGGAGGAGGTCTACTGCTAAAATTACTGCCCTCGATCTGACCTTCGCAGTGATACCTCACATGCATGGTGCAATTGCTGTTTACATATGACGCCAGACCGACGCTTGCGTTCGCCTTTGCGCGAGAGCAGGGGGGGACAGGGGTGCTTTTTTTTTTTTTTTTTTTTTTTTATTATTATTGATTTTGCTTTTTTATTTTATTTTTCAACTGTTCCTTTCATTTATATATATTTTTTATCATTTTTATTGCTATCTCAGGGAATGTAAATATCCCCTATGATAGCAATAGGTAGTGACAGGTACTCTTTTTTGAAAAAATTGGGGTCCATTAGACCCTAGATCTGTCGTCTGCCCTCAAAGCATCTGACCACACCAAGATCGGTGTGATAAAATACTTTCCCAATTTCCCAATGGCGCTGATTATATCCGGCGAAATATAAGTCATGAAATGCTCGTAGCTTCCGGTTTCTTAGGCCATAGAGATGATTGGAGCCATTCTGGTCTCTGATCAGCTCTATGGTCAGCTGGCGGAACCACCGGCTGCATTCTCAGGTTCCCTGTTGGGACAGGAGAGCCAGAGAAAACCATGGAAGACGGTGGGAGGGGGGGGGCATTCCCTCCCACTGCTTGTAAAAGCAGTCTAGAGACTAATTAGCCACTAGGATTGCTTTTACATGAAAGCCGACCGCTGGCTGAAAAGAATGATACCAAGATAATGCCTAATCCTGCCGGCATCATTCTGGTATAACCACTCAAAGTCCAGCAACATACCAGTACGTTGCTGGCCCTTGTTTGGCATATATTGTAATCTTTTTTTTCATGCAGCCTGTGGGCTGAACGAAAAAAAAAGATTGATCGGTGGGTATGCCCACCATTAGAACCTCCCTTCATCCACCCACTTCTAATGATGGGCATACATGCACCATTTTGTTTTTAACTGTGGTGGTGAAATCACCTCCAACAGCGCTGGAGTCACGGATTTATGTATCGTGGGAGCAAGCGCTGTTGCTGTCAAGATAAATAAATCCGCGCTGCAGCTGAATGGCGTACCTGCTAAGCAAATTATGGTTAACAATAAAACAAAGTAACATTATAGTATAACAGTAAGATTTACCATACCTGCAAAGCAAATACCAAAAAAAACATAGTAAAAAATAAAACATTTTTTTAATGCAACCTGTGCCTAAAATATATATATGCCGAAGCATGGGGGCATCCTCCCGCAAAAAAGTTATGCCGCGTACACGCGGTCGGAATTTTCCACGGGCAAGCCTCCGTCGGAATTTCAACCGTATGTAGGCGGCATTAGGAGCAAATCGCTCCTCCGCCCTCTGCTGCCCCCATGCTTCGGCATATATGCTCTTTTTTTTTAACTGTGGTGGTGAAATCACCTCCTACAGCGTTGGAGTCACGGCTTTATGTATCGTGGGAGCAAACGCTGTTGCTGTCAAGATAGATAAATCCGCGCTGCAACTGAATGGCGTACCTGAAAACAAAAAAAATGGTTAACAATAAAACATTGCAGAATAGAATACAGTAAAAAGGAGAACAATAGAGAGAGAATAGAGAGAAAGAGAACAATAAAACAACTATTTTTGTTTTTTTTATTTTTATTTTTTTTTTGTTTTATTTTTTACTTTTTTTTTTTAAACTTTTGTTTGTAACTGTAACAGTTCTAACGGAACTGTTGTAACGGTTCCATCGGTTTTGGTCTCAAAATGCGATGGCATTCTTGAGAACGTGTGCCTAGTCTGTGCAATGCTGTACCCTACGCTAATACTCAACTAGTGTATGGTAGCGTTCGAAACATTCACCGATGCAAAGACCAGGATTGTCAGGACAGCGGGGACAATAATAGCGGGTGTCACGCCTAAATCCGCGCTTTCTGCAGACACGACATTTTCTTTGGGGGGCTTGTTGGGTAGGGGTACTCGGGAGGACATAAATAAAATGCCGCTCATGCAGCCGGCTAACTGCATTTGGTTGGGGAATGTGAGGCGGAGCACCGTCTGGAAACAGAAGGGCTCCGATGATCTCTTCCTGGAATTTAAGGAAGGATCCAGTACGTCCTGAAGCTCCGTATAGCACATGAGCATTCAGCAAAGCCAATTGGAAAAGGTAAATAGACACTTTTTTGTACCAGCGTCTAGCCTTACGGGCAACTAGGTACGGCGCCAACAACTGGTCGTTGAGGTCCACCCCTCCCATGTTTTGGTTGTACTCGTGGACACAGAGGGGTTTCGTCACAACACCAGCCGCCGTAGTAATTTGGACCGTCGTGTCTGCATGAAGGGAGGTAAGAACGAAAACATTCTTATTATCCCTCCACTTCATAGCGAGCAAGTTATTACACTTCAAGCAGGCTCTCTCCCCCAGCCTAAGACGGGACTCTACAAGCCGCTGGGGAAAGCCCCGGCGATTAGGTCGCACGGTGCCACATGCTCCAATCTGATGATCAAACAAATGACTAAACAGTGGCACGCTCGTGTAATAATTATCCACGTACAAGTGGTACCCCTTTCCGAATAAGGGTGACACCAAGTCCCACACAATCTTGCCAGCGCTCCCTATGTAGTCAGGGCAGTTTGTCGGCTCTATGTGGCTATCTTTGCCCTCATAAACCATAAATTTACATGTATAGCCTGTGGCCCTGTCACAGAGCTTATACATCTTGACCCCGTATCTGGCACGCTTGCTGGGAAGGTATTGTTTGAATGACAAGCGGCCAGTAAACTTAATCAGGGACTCGTCAACGCAGACAACTTGATGGGGAGTAAACAAGTCTGCAAAACGTTGGTTGAAATGGTTTATGAGGGGCCGAATTTTATAGAGCCGATCGTATGCAGGGTCTCCACGAGGACGACAGAGTTCATTGTCGTTGAAGTGCATGAACCGCAAAATCTGTTCGTATCGTGCCCTGGACATGGAGGCAGAGAACACGGGCATATGGTACATTGGCTCAGTGGACCAATATGAACGCAACGTACCCATTTTAACTACGCCCATGATGAGGGAAAGGCCCAGAAAGATCTTAAATTCGGGGACCGTAATTGGTCTCCAATCTCTGGCAAGGGTGGACAACTGGGGATTAGCAGCGATGTGTTGACCAGCGTACAAATTGGTTTGGTCCACAATAGATCTATAGAGATCTTCGGTGAAAAACAGCGAAAAAAAATCAAGTGACGTAAAATCAGCTGTTTCCACCTGAATACCGGGTTGGCCAGTGAATGGGGGAAGTACGGGTTCTGCAGAAGTGGTGGGCACCCAATCAGGATTGGCAAATTCTGCAGGAAGGGCACTATGGGCACGACGGGCCTGTCTTTGTCGTCTTCTTGGTGGCAGCGGGACACTACTTGTGCTTGCCACCTCGCCAGCTTGAACTGCACTTATGGGACTCGCCACGTCACCACGTGATACTGCAGTGCTGGTTTGACTACGTCCAGGGTGTACTAGGCCGCTGGTGCTTGCCTGTTCACCAGAAGGAATAGCGGCTCTAGTACGTCTCTGCCTCCTACGAGCGACCTGCGGTTCCTGCACCTCAACAACAGAAGAAGGAGTTTGGGGTCTGGTACGCCTGACCTTAGCAGGGACCACAACTCCGCCGTCAGAGCTATCTGTCATGGAGCCGCTGTCGTCTACTGGGTCGTATTCTGAGCCTGATTCTGACAGATGAGTGACCTCCTCTTCACTATCTGTCATGCTCAGAAACAAGTAGGCCTGTTCACTAGTGTACGTTTGACTTGCCATTTTGGGCTCTAAATTTAGTAGTACACTAGTGAGACTCACAGGAAAAAAAAAAAGCTCCTGACTGTTAGCGACTGAATCAAAACGCTACCAAAAAACTGTAAGCGATCGCAGGGATCAGGCCTGACTCTGCGAACGCTGCAGTTATGTGTGCTTAGTGTTTTGTAAGTGACAGTGATCGATCGATACTGCACTTGGGTGGGCTGGGCGGAGGGGGAAAACGCAGGTGCTAGCAGGTATCTGGGCTGATCCCGCTAACAATGCGTTTTTGGGAACCCTAAACAGCTGGGGACGCTAGTATAGATCTGATCAGATCAGATATCGATCTGTTCAGATTCTATACCACTAAGGGAGGTGTATGCTGCGTGCGTGGGTGTTTGCGGTACTGGCACTAACCCGACGCTGCCTGGGGCGACGCAGACCCTATTTGACTCTAAAACCTTACTTATATCACCCGCCGGGCGATCAGGGGGTTAAACCTTTATTAGGTAATAAACGGCGGGTGCCCTGAAACTATAAAAAATAAACTAACTGACCAGCGTCACCCGTAACAGTTATATGGTGATCACTGGTGAAAGGGTTAACTAGGGGGCACTCAGGGGGTTAAAACCTTTAGTAGGTAGTATATGGGGGGTCCCTGACCCTATAAAACGCTGCGGCAAACCTAAATACCTACCTCCCTAACTAGCGTCAACTGTGACACTAATACAGCGATCAAAAAAAACGATCGCTTAGTGACACTGGTGACGGGGGGTGATCACGGGGTTAAACCTTTATTAGGGGGGGTTCCTAGACCTAAAGGGGGCTAAATCTAACTGCCCTAACAGTTATTAGGGTCACAATGCACCAATGCAGTTAACAGTAAAAAAAAAAAAAAAAAAAAAAAAAAAACTGCTTTGGTGTCACTGTGACAGGGGGTGCAGGGGGGCAATCGGGGGGGGGGGGGGCTGGGGTGTGTAAAGTGTGCCTAGAATGTTCTACTGTTAGTGTAGTGTAGTGTAGTGTAGTGTAGTGTTGTGCAACTCACGTGTCTTCTCTCCTCGGCGTCGGTTCGAAAAGACCGCCACGAGGAGAGATGACCTCACTTCCCCTGGCTCTGTACACAATACAGAGCCAGGGGAAGCATTCCATTGGCTGGGAGCGATCGCGAGGGGGGGGGCACGAATGAGTGCCCCCCCCCTCATCTCCGATCCCTCCCCCAATGTCCCGGACAATTTACAGACACGGGGGCGGGCCCGATCGGCCCCCCACCCGCGTCTGTTAGGGATGACATCACTTCCTCTAGCCCTGTTTACATGACGGGGCTAGAGGAAGTGTTTCATTGGCTGGGAGCGATCGCGAGGGGGGGGCCACGAATGAGTGGCCTCCCCCTCATCTCCGATCGCTCCCCCAACGATGCCGACCGCCGCAGGCACCGGGGGGGGGCCCGATCGGGCCCCCCACCCGCAGACAGCTAGGGACGTATATATACGCCCTCCTGCCTGTCGTGCCATTCTGTCGACGTATATATACGCCCTCCTGCCTGTACGTGCCATTCTGTCGACGTATATCGTCGTGCGGCGGATCGGCAAGTGGTTATTTTTTTTTTTTAATACATATGTCTGATTTTCCTGCCTGACCGCTCCACCTCGGCTTCCTTGGTCTGTGTGCTGTTGCTGTCTATGGGAGTTTGTTCGAGAGTCCCCCGGGTTCTGAAGGTTGCTGATGATTCCTTGGAATAACCTTCTTGAACCGCTGATCGCGGTACCCATGCCTGTGTGACCTGGTGCCGCTGGCACTCGGGTCCTTGGGATCTGGTAAGAGTAACCATTTCTATCATTCTTGGATATTATCAATCTACGGATGTCAAATTGTTTCGGTTGTCATCATAGTTCCACTTTGGGAAGAATCCCCATTTGGTTGGACTGACCTTTTGGAACTTTTTCAACGTTTTCATATTTATTTCATTGGGACTTAGACCCCTTTCACACCGAGGGCGTTTTGCAGGCGCTATAGCGTTAGAAATAGCTCCTGCAATCCGACCTCAAACTGCTGCTACATTGTCTGCAGTGTGAAAGCCCGAGGGAAGCGGCTGGCAGGACTTTTCCTGACGTCCTGCCAGCGCACCGCTGGCAGGACGTCAGGAAAAGTCCTGCCAGCAGCTTCTTTGGAGCGGTGAATGAGCGATGTGTTTACTGCTCCTCCACCGTGGCTCTCCATTGAAATCAATAGGGGCAGCGCTGTAATACCGCTGGCAAAACGCCACTATTGCGGCGTATTGCGGGGGGTTTTAACCATTTCTCGGCCGCTAGCGGGGGGGGGTGGTAAAAGCATCCCGCTAGCGTCCGAAATGCGCCGCAAATCCAACGGTAAAACGCCGCTAAAAATAGCTATGGGCGGCGTGGTGTGAAAGGGGTCTTATTTTACAAATTTTTTCACATTTATATTGTTTATTCACTTTTGTTACCAATTTTATAGCGCTACATTTTCACCTATTGTTCATATGAATGTTTGTCACATTTCTGTGTTTTTTTTCTGTTTCCCAGAGTAGTGCAATATTTTTTGCATATCACTTTGCTCTTCAAAAACAACATTGGAAAAGATTGCACTTTGAGCATGTAGGTAACAACTAAGCCTTCTGGAACAATGTGCTGAAGACTCATCAACCAGAGTTGTTTTATTGCAGTAACAGTAGACATGATTGTCGCAAAACGAAGACTGTATGTCAGAGGAAGAACCCCTCATCTGATTCCTCCTGTAATGAATTGTATTGTAACTGTGCTGTTTGCCCTCATTTTGTAAAACGCTGCGCAAACTATTGGCGCAATATAACTCCTGTGTAATATTAAAAACCAACTGTAAAGCATGGTGATGAAAATGTTATGTTTTGGGGTTGCTCTGCTGCTTCAGGCCCTAGGCAGCTCACAGTCGACACGCCAACTATTAATTGTGCATTACATCTACGTGTACTTGATGAGAATTTGATGCCAGCTGTCCAAAAGTGGAAGTTGAACTGGAAATGGGTCTTTCAACACGATAATGTTCCAAAGCACACTACCAAATCCATCAAGAATTGGTTTAAAAAGAAGTAGTGGGTTAGGAACTGCCCCACTCAAAGTCCTGATTTGATTCCCTTTGAAATCTTATAGGGGGATTTTAAAATCGTTCATCCAAAGAAATCCAAAAACATCTTGCAACTGAGGGAATTTTGCTTAGCGCTATAAGCAAAAAAATAAATAAAAAAAACCTATCTAATTTCTGCATTAGTTTAGGCCAATATGTATTCTGCTACATGTTTTTGGTAAAAAATCCCAATAAGCATATATTGATTGGTTTGTGCAAAGGTTATAGCACAGTGTTTCTCAACTCCAGTCCTCAAGGCACCCCAACAAATCACGTTTTCAGGCTTGCCATTATTTTGCACAGGGGATTTGATCAGTTTCACTGCCTAATGCCGCGTACACACGAGCGGAATTTCCGTCGGAAAAATCTTGGATGGTTTTTCCGATGGAATTCCGCTCAAGCTTGGCTTGTATACACACGGTCACACAAAAGTTTGTTAAACTGTCGACCGTCAAGAACGCAGTGACATACAACACTACAACGAGCCGAGAAAATAAAGTTCAATGCTTCCGAGCATGCGTTGAATTGTTTCCGAGCATGCGTAGGAATTTTGTGTGTCGGAATTGGTGCAGATGATCAGAATTTCCGATCGGAACTTTTTCCGACCGAAAAATTGAGAACATGCTCTCAATCTTTTGCTGGCTGGAATTCCACCAGCAAAAGTCAGACGGAGCATACACACGAAAAAAAAGGGGTGTTTATATTTTCTGCCCTCCTATTTAAAACACCGCTCTGCGCTCCTTGGGTTTGTGTACTAGTATTTGGGATGGTGGGTGATCAAGATCCCAAAAAAGTGCTCATATATATAAATAAATAAATAGATATATATAATATGTGATAATAAATATATAGGTAAATGAAAATATATATTTAGTGAAACCTGTGTATATTAAAATATAATTAAATAAATGAATATCAAAGGTGTGTGTGTGAGTGATAGAATTGGATACTCAGGTTGTCTGTGAAGGACAATTTAAGTAAAAATGTGAGAGTATAGGAGATCTATATACACATTTTGAAGCAGCTGCTTATGCAAACAAGAGTATTGGAAAAAGTACAAATATACGGCTTGACAGATAGAATGACTTTAGGTTGTGTCCGCCCGGTATTTGTAGCAGCGCTATATGGTATTTTCACAGTTTAATGTGAATAAATTATTGGAGAGAGTGCATATTCAAAAAATTCATATCTAATAAATAATGTGGAATACTTATTGCAGAATAATAAATATTTGAATAAAAAAATAATATATTATATTAAAATAATATATTAAAAGTGCACGTGAATAAAAATATTAAATTATATGAATATTAAATTATGTAAAAGAGTTGAATCAATAAATGAATATATGGATAAAACAAGCGTGTCTCCAAAACAACAGAGTGCTAAAAAGTCCACGTGTTCCACAAGATCATCCAATCACGTAAGTATGAGCAATAATATGTGACAGTTCTAAAGTTATAAATTCTTGTGCTGAGATTCCGTGACTTCCACCATAGATTTCACCGTGTGGGAAGACTGTCCCCTTTTGGGGGTACACTCACCAGAAATATACTTTATATGCGCCTGTAGTAAAAATTTGTGTGGACCTTCTCCTCCAACATCAGTAAACAAAACCTTGCGGGTAGATATAACCAGGGACCAGCCTTTTCCTCCAGTATCAGTCAATCATATTATCCTCAGCGTGGTTTATTTATATGTACATGTGTGGAGACAAATATTGGGCCACATAGCGTAATATTGCTTAAAATATTTATTGAAATAATTTCCCTTTAATTTGTAAAAATTATTAAAAATTATATGGTATCTATACAAATCCCCCCTAGTGGGTTCTGCGTACCGAAAACCAGATAAAAAACAGCATTCAAGAATAAGTGTAGCGGTGTACTGTGCCTGCTCTGGCCGGATGTGGAGTTTTTCTGTGCCTTCAGCGAGGCAAACAGCGTCCTTCCTGTCCGGATAGCCGTGGAGCGCACCGTGGACCGCAAATACGTCTGACGTCACTTCCTGTTGACCTACGCTCTGACGCGTTTCGTCATTTCCGACTTCTTCTCGAGGGCGTAGGTCACCAGGCAGGAAGTGAGGTTTATATACACTGACGGACAGCGCTGACGCCCAATCAGGTTGCTTAATTGTCCTCCCTTAGGTGCCGATATTGCGTAATGCCATAGTCTAATGTTAGAGGTCCACTGCGGACTATATTGGCAGAGCGCAGCGTCATCCCAGTGCAATAAACAACAGAGCATGCACATCCTATGTAAAAATTATATGTACCAATCGTGTGTATATCATTATAATACATCATGTAGCACATAACATTGTGGTGCATCTCTAGTTACACATGTTATTTAAAAAATCATGTTATTAAAAAGAAATGCGTGCGGACTGTGATAGTCAGCGGGTTCACATGATGTCACCCGCATACTCGATGCCCTAAAGAATGTGAATGCAATGTACATAGGAAAAAACGGGGAAAAAATAGCATGGACTTATAATTTGCGTGATATTAATTTTAAACCACCGAGATAAATATTTAAGTACACGAGTATAGAAATCAGACACTTATATGTATATGTGATTAAAATATGCATATAAATTAGTGTTACTGAATAAAGGGGAAGTCCCCAGTATGCAAATACAAAATATTGCAATAGTGACTAATAGGTGTGTGATTAGTCATATTGCATGTAACATGAAGTATTTTAAAATAATTTAAAATTAGATAGCATTGGTCATATTGCATGTGACATGAAAAATTTAAAATAATTTAAAATTAGATAGCATTTGGTGGTTTATTTAAAATGGTATTATTGTTTGAAGTGGACAAGGAAAATTCATATAAGAATAATAAAAAAAATATATAAAATTTAAACCCTTATTTAAAATATGTATATAAATAAGAGTTATGGAATATATATTCTAAAATTATGATATAAATATCGTGGTTGCTCATATTGATCTGTACACCCACAATAAAATCCTGATGTACTCCACCGATAAAATAGAGTAATGGATGGAGTCTAGGGGGAGAGTGTCCCCTGTTTAAGTGTCTGGTGTTACATTAATATTCTTTTGGCATCTGTAAACCATACAATAAAACATATGATAAAACCTGACATGGGTACAAGGTGCATTTTCTTATAAAGGATCGTGAGAAATGGTATGTTGGAACTGCTATTGATAAGGGTGCTGTTTATAGGGCTATGTGTCGCTTATAAAGCAGTTGATATCTAATTCGATATTTAAGCCTTTTGGAGTGAGCACGTCTACCAAATAGATCCATTGGGTCTCGCGTTTTGACAGTTCCCGTACCATATGTATACCCCTCCAATGGGGTTGTAATTGTTCTATACCCCAAAATTGTAAACCTTTGGGGTCCATGTCGTGTTTCAATTTGAAATGTAATGAAACATTGTGATCCTTAAATCCAATTTTTATGTTATGCACATGTTCAGCTATCCGAACTCTTAATAGCCTCTTGGTGCGGCCAATGTACATAAGCCCACATGGGCATTTAAGTGCGTAAACCACATGGGTACTGTTGCATGTGATAAATTGTTTTATTGCAAAGTTGTTGTTGTTGGAAGTGGATGTGAAATTTTCCAATTTTCTAATAGGGCAAGCCACCTCTCGACAAGCCTTACATTTTCTGCAAGCAAAAAAAAAAAACGTTTTGATCCCAAAACGTGGGTGTTTTTTTGGGGGGGTCGATGACTTTCTTGACTACCTTATCCCCAAAATTTGGTGCTTTGCGGTAAATGAACTGAGGTGCTGGAGGTAAAGCAGTCCCCAATCTTTTGTCTAAGCGTAAAATGTGCCAATGTTTTTTAAAAATCTGCTCAACTTCTTCATATTGGGCGTGGAAACCGGATATAAAGGACCACTCTAGATTACGTTTGTTGGTAGGGGCCAAATCTTTGTTTTTCTCTTCCAAAATCGTTGATCTCGGTATTTGTTTTACTTCCTCTACAATTCTCTGCAATTTTTTGGGGTTGTAGCCTCTTGCTTCAAATCTCTCCGTGAGGATTTTTGATTGCTCCATGTAATTTCCTTCCTCTGAGCAGTTTCTTCTTACCCGCATTATTTGACCTTTTGGGATGTTTTTTAGCCAAAGTGGATGGTGTGCACTCGTCGTTGGTAAATAACTATTCCGGTCTGTTTTCTTAAAATAAACTTTTGTTTCTAATTTGTTGTTTTTTCGATAAACTGTAACGTCTAAAAAATTGATTTCATTAAAATCCCAAGCAGATGTTAGTTTAATATTGTTATTGTTGTTGTTAAGACCTTTTAAAAAAACTTCCAGGCTAAAATGGGAACCTGCCCAGATAAAAAACAAGTCATCAATAAAACGTTTATAAAATACCAGTTCTGGTCGCTGGTTATTAAAAATGATCTTGTCCTCCCATTCTGCCATGAATAAATTAGCAATACTGGGGGCAAACTTGGCCCCCATGGCTACTCCTCTCTGTTGGGTGTAAAATTTCCCCCCGTACCAGAAATAGTTGTGCGATAAGCAAAAATCTAGAGCGTTTCTTAAAAATACCTTTTGGTTAAAAACAAGATCATCACGTTTGCTTAATGCCCAATTCAGGGCTAATAGAGCGTCATCATGTTGTATAATGGAATATAATGATGAGACGTCTGCTGTAACTAAGATGATTTGTTCGATGTTCTCCAGATTTACCTCTTGCACGGTGTTGAGGAAGTTTTTCGTGTCCCTTAGATAGGATTTTGTGTCCCTTACGCTTTTTTGTAAAAAAGTGTCAAGGTATTGACCTAGCCTGGACGATACGGAGTCAATACTATTGACGATTGGTCTTGCAGGTGGATTCATCGCATCTTTGTGGATTTTTGGAAGAGTGTAAAGTGTGGGTACTCGACTGTTTGTAGGTAGTAGATATCTCTTTTCTTTGTTAGAGAGTACCCCAGTCCGTGAGCCCATATCTATTAATTTTTCCAAATGTTCTCTGTAAGATTGCGTGGGATCTTTTTTGAGTGTGTTGTATGTTTCGTTATCTGATAACATCTCCTCAATCTGTCCGTGGTAAAAGTCTTTAGTGAGCAGGACCACACCTCCACCTTTATCTGCCGGTCTAACTACTATATCCTTACGCTGTTCCAGAAGCTTGATACCCTCCTCCACGTGTTTAATGTTTAGTGCTTTATTTGGTTTCAAAGCCTCTAGGTCGTGTAATACCAAACCCTTGAATACTTCAACGTGGTGGTTTGGATTATTGGGTGGGTTAAACAGGGACTTGTTTTTTAGTCCACTGTTAATAATTTTTGGCTTCTCAGTCGCAGGTGTTTGTTTATTACTTGTTATTTCATTGGTTGTGCCGTTTCCTAGGAAATACTTTTTTATGTTTAATTTTCTAATGTATTTATGTATATCTACATAAACACTGAATTTATTAATAGTTTTTTTCAGGCCACATTTTAGCCCCAAGTTTAAAATATTTACTTCTTTATGGGTCAGATTAGCTTCTGTTAAATTGAAGATACCTCCTACTCCGACCCTCTTCTTCTTTTGCTGGATCTTAAATCCGGCTCTGCACCCTCTGTATTTTCTTGTTTCTGCGGTTGATGTGTATATTCTTTTGGTTCTTGTCGGTGGTCTGCTCTTTGGTTGTGCTGTCCTTGGGTTGGTAGGTTCCTTGGGTATTGCGGTGGGTATCTGGGATGGTTGGGGGGTTGGGACTGCATCGGGGGTCGCCCCCTGCGTGGTGGATATCCTCTGCCCCTGTGTTGCCCCCCTCGGCCTCTCCCTAAAAAAGGACGTGGCATCGGTCGAGAGTCATATTCTTCCTCATAATGGTATAAGGGTTCGAATCTATTATGTGTGGCAGTTGCCTGTGGTTGTTGTTGTTGGTTCACCCTTTGATTATTACCTCTTGTTCCCTTATTCTTCCATTTTCCTCTTTGTACCGGAGTGGAGTAATAGTTAGGGGAGTTTATATATGATGTGTCCTCATATTGGTCCCTTTCTTCTATTAATGGTGGATTTGGTCTTGGGACTGGAGTGGAATTGGGATTAGGATGTTTGGGGCGTGCTGATGTAGCACCCCTCAATTCTTCGTTATTTATGTTGGCGTTTAAAGATGCTTGTTGCCATGAGTATATTTTGTTGTTTTTAAAATCATCGAAATCTTTATGATATTTTTTGATTTTTTTCTTTTGGGTATCCTTGTCCACTTTTTCTAGTCTTTTTTGTACCTTTATGTTAAAATCTATGATTTGCTGAGACTCTTTAATGGGGTCGAGCTGCAGTTTCAAATCGTTGATCTTCATTTCTATATTTGCCATTTTCCGTTTTTTTCCTTTGTATGATTAACTGTTGTAGTTTAAAGCCGACACCATTAAAAAAATCCAACCATTCCTGGGTGGATGCTGGGTCGTCTAGGCCATTATGGGGGATCACATCCCATCTCAAACTTTTTATGATAATATTATCCTTCATATACTGTTCGAGGGTGCATATGTCCCACCATGTCCGAACCTGTTTTTCTAAAATATTGCTCAGGGCTGACATGGCCCCATTATAGTTGGTTTCGGTAATGGAGGGTATTTGTTCTGAGAAAAGGTTATTGACATCTATGTGTCTGCTACTTAGGAATTGTAGTACATCCATGGCTGCAGAGAAATTTGTAGCAAGTACTCACAAAAAAAGGGGTGTTTATATTTTCTGCCCTCCTATTTAAAACACCGCTCTGCGCTCCTTGGGTTTGTGTACTAGTATTTGGGATGGTGGGTGATCAAGATCCCAAAAAAGTGCTCATATATATAAATAAATAGATATATATAATATGTGATAATAAATATATAGGTAAATGAAAATATATATTTAGTGAAACCTGTGTATATTAAAATATAATTAAATAAATGAATATCAAAGGTGTGTGTGTGAGTGATAGAATTGGATACTCAGGTTGTCTGTGAAGGACAATTTAAGTAAAAATGTGAGAGTATAGGAGATCTATATACACATTTTGAAGCAGCTGCTTATGCAAACAAGAGTATTGGAAAAAGTACAAATATACGGCTTGACAGATAGAATGACTTTAGGTTGTGTCCGCCCGGTATTTGTAGCAGCGCTATATGGTATTTTCACAGTTTAATGTGAATAAATTATTGGAGAGAGTGCATATTCAAAAAATTCATATCTAATAAATAATGTGGAATACTTATTGCAGAATAATAAATATTTGAATAAAAAAATAATATATTATATTAAAATAATATATTAAAAGTGCACGTGAATAAAAATATTAAATTATATGAATATTAAATTATGTAAAAGAGTTGAATCAATAAATGAATATATGGATAAAACAAGCGTGTCTCCAAAACAACAGAGTGCTAAAAAGTCCACGTGTTCCACAAGATCATCCAATCACGTAAGTATGAGCAATAATATGTGACAGTTCTAAAGTTATAAATTCTTGTGCTGAGATTCCGTGACTTCCACCATAGATTTCACCGTGTGGGAAGACTGTCCCCTTTTGGGGGTACACTCACCAGAAATATACTTTATATGCGCCTGTAGTAAAAATTTGTGTGGACCTTCTCCTCCAACATCAGTAAACAAAACCTTGCGGGTAGATATAACCAGGGACCAGCCTTTTCCTCCAGTATCAGTCAATCATATTATCCTCAGCGTGGTTTATTTATATGTACATGTGTGGAGACAAATATTGGGCCACATAGCGTAATATTGCTTAAAATATTTATTGAAATAATTTCCCTTTAATTTGTAAAAATTATTAAAAATTATATGGTATCTATACAAATCCCCCCTAGTGGGTTCTGCGTACCGAAAACCAGATAAAAAACAGCATTCAAGAATAAGTGTAGCGGTGTACTGTGCCTGCTCTGGCCGGATGTGGAGTTTTTCTGTGCCTTCAGCGAGGCAAACAGCGTCCTTCCTGTCCGGATAGCCGTGGAGCGCACCGTGGACCGCAAATACGACTGACGTCACTTCCTGTTGACCTACGCCCTGACGCGTTTCGTCATTTCCGACTTCTTCTCGAGGGCGTAGGTCACCAGGCAGGAAGTGAGGTTTATATACACTGACGGACAGCGCTGACGCCCAATCAGGGGGCTTAATTGTCCTCCCTTAGGAGGACTATTGCAATATTTTGTATTTGCATACTGGGGACTTCCCCTTTATTCAGTAACACTAATTTATATGCATATTTTAATCACATATACATATAAGTGTCTGATTTCTATACTCGTGTACTTAAATATTTATCTCGGTGGTTTAAAATTAATATCACGCAAATTATAAGTCCATGCTATTTTTTCCCCGTTTTTTCCTATGTACATTGCATTCACATTCTTTAGGGCATCGAGTATGCGGGTGACATCATGTGAACCCGCTGACTATCACAGTCCGCACGCATTTCTTTTTAATAACATGATTTTTTAAATAACATGTGTAACTAGAGATGCACCACAATGTTATGTGCTACATGATGTATTATAATGATATACACACGATTGGTACATATAATTTTTACATAGGATGTGCATGCTCTGTTGTTTATTGCACTGGGATGACGCTGCGCTCTGCCAATATAGTCCGCAGTGGACCTCTAACATTAGACTATGGCATTACGCAATATCGGCACCTAAGGGAGGACAATTAAGCCCCCTGATTGGGCGTCAGCGCTGTCCGTCAGTGTATATAAACCTCACTTCCTGCCTGGTGACCTACGCCCTCGAGAAGAAGTCGGAAATGACGAAACGCGTCAGAGCGTAGGTCAACAGGAAGTGACGTCAGACGTATTTGCGGTCCACGGTGCGCTCCACGGCTATCCGGACAGGAAGGACGCTGTTTGCCTCGCTGAAGGCACAGAAAAACTCCACATCCGGCCAGAGCAGGCACAGTACACCGCTACACTTATTCTTGAATGCTGTTTTTTATCTGGTTTTCGGTACGCAGAACCCACTAGGGGGGATTTGTATAGATACCATATAATTTTTAATAATTTTTACAAATTAAAGGGAAATTATTTCAATAAATATTTTAAGCAATATTACGCTATGTGGCCCAATATTTGTCTCCACACATGTACATATAAATAAACCACGCTGAGGATAATATGATTGACTGATACTGGAGGAAAAGGCTGGTCCCTGGTTATATCTACCCGCAAGGTTTTGTTTACTGATGTTGGAGGAGAAGGTCCACACAAATTTTTACTACAGGCGCATATAAAGTATATTTCTGGTGAGTGTACCCCCAAAAGGGGACAGTCTTCCCACACGGTGAAATCTATGGTGGAAGTCACGGAATCTCAGCACAAGAATTTATAACTTTAGAACTGTCACATATTATTGCTCATACTTACGTGATTGGATGATCTTGTGGAACACGTGGACTTTTTAGCACTCTGTTGTTTTGGAGACACGCTTGTTTTATCCATATATTCATTTATTGATTCAACTCTTTTACATAATTTAATATTCATATAATTTAATATTTTTATGCACGTGCACTTTTAATATATTATTTTAATATAATAATATATTATTTTTTTTATTCAAATATTTATTATTCTGCAATAAGTATTCCACATTATTTATTAGATATGAATTTTTTGAATATGCACTCTCTCCAATAATTTATTCACATTAAACTGTGAAAATACCATATAGCGCTGCTACAAATACCGGGCGGACACAACCTAAAGTCATTGGAGCATACACACGGTCGCATTTTCAAGACCAAAAGCTCTCATCAGACTTTTGCTGGCTCCGCTTGTGTGTATGGGGCATTAGTAATTACCACAGCCGTTTCTTTTGCGGGAAATCCTGAAAACATGATCTGTTGGGGCGCCTTAAGGACTGGAGTTGAGAAGCACTGTTATAGCGCTTACAAACTATGGGATATTTTTATTTATTTTTAGTCTTTTACTAGTAATGGTGGCGATCAGCAAATTAGAGCGGAACTGCAGTATTGCAGCAGACAGTCGGGACACTAACCGACACTTTTTGGGGACGAGTGAGGCCATAACAGTGATCAGTGCTAAGAAATATGTACTGTCACTGTACTAATGACTCTGGCTGGGAAAAGGTTAACATCAGGGGTGATCAAAGGGTTAAATGTGTGCCCAGCTGGTGTTCTACTAAACTGTGGGAGGTGCTTGGACTAGGGGAAGGCATTGATCTGTGTCCCTGCTTTGCAGGAACACAGGATTAATGCATTACCCGCTAAACAAGGCAATCTGCCTTGTTTACATAGACAGACTGCCATTCTGCCTGTGTAACAAATAAGCGGCGGGTGCCGGTGGATATTGAGTCCGCTGATCGGCTCCCGGGCCGCCGCCGGCGCGCCTGTGTGCACCCAACCCATAAGTGCTGGATCACATACTAGATACGTGATCCATCACAGGAAAGGCGCCTTGCCATCGTATATGTAAGTTATACGGTCATCGCTTCTTTGTATTTCCTCATTACTATGGTCAAATCCAATGTCAGTTTGACCCCACTGATGATTTAAAAAATCAAATAAACGTTCTTAAAGTGTTAAATTTCCAGCAAAATTCTACAATTTTTTTCCCAGATTGAAGCTCCCGACAATTTATGTGTATTATTATATATTGTGTCTATAATGCCAATCTCTGAGCTAGGCTACTGACATTTTCTTTTTTTACATATTTTTACAATCTGAGGCTGATTTAGTAAAGGCGTTCACGTGACTGGATAATTGAAGTGAATAGTCACACAATCTATTGAGGGAATCGGCCTCACTGTGTCTATAATGACATTCTCTGAGCTCAAAGATTTACAATATACAGGTATTTGTATTATTATATATTGCGTATGTAACATTTTCTGTACCGGGCTACTGACAGTATGTGTATTACAACATGTTTTGTCTCTAATGGAATTCTCTAAGCCGGAATTTGCAGTGTGTGTGCATTAATTCATATTTTGCATCTCTCTTTAAGCTATACGTTAATGTATTTGCACATCAGAGTAAATTCACTTTTTATGAACCCTGGTACATAATAGTCTCTGCATTCAATGATGTTGCCAGTTTAATCTTTTCTGTCCTGTTTATGGAGAACGCAGTAAACATGGCATCTGCTTACAGTCGGGCACCCCTGGCCAAACTACATATAAAAGGTAAATGTGAAAAGTAGTAAACTACTGCTGGAAATAGTTGATCAAAAGCAATATATTGGCAATCACTAAGGCACAGTTACATTTTATCTCACAAACTTTATAACAAACAAAAAAAGTAAATGTGGCATGGGCATAAGTTATGCCGGCCATACACGGTTCAAATTTAGAAAGAATTTTCGTATGAATTTTGCACCATTAGTGGGCTGCAGCAGCCGATTTTCGTTCGGAAATCCAATTTGAGGAATCGGACATGTTGGAAATTTTTTGAAAAACGACCGATTTTCGAATCAATGATGGGATAATCGTGCGAGAAATGTAATAAGAAAAGAAAATTTACGGAGAGAAAAGAAGATTCCCGGCTAAGAAAATTCTTTTCTGTAGCAACATGAGGTGAAATTGAAGGCTTGGTCGGCCGAATTTTGAAAATCAATGGTGGCACCATCGGATCACAAAAAAAACGAACTTTCTGATTTTGAAAAGAAAATTCGTTCAAAATTCGACCATGTATGGCCTGCATTAAGGTTTCTGTGCAATAAAATGTAACATTAACATTTGCAGATTTGTTGATTAACACACTGGTTTCTGCAGTAGTCACCTTACCACTTTTCACTTAAAAAATAACTATGTAATCCGGCCAGGCGTACCCAAACTTTTCCATGGTTTAAATGTTTATATGCATCTTTGCACAAGTGGCAGACGTGTATGGTCACATATGCCAGTACTCATTGCTACTATTGGCTATAATCTCTCTGTCACTTCCATTTTTTTTTTTTTTGGCAGTCCTCACCCTTCGTTTTTGAAGATGGATACCCGTCCTACTTTAGCAAAATGTTCTTTCAACACTACTATCTTAGAGGCAGTATATAAGGTTCTCTATATCCCAGCCTGCATAGCAAACGCAAACCCATCCTACAACGATGGATGTTTTAGGGGCTGTGGCCAACACAGGGATGTTATTCATACACGGTGGTCCTGTCCGCGCCTAGTGGAATTCTGGAATGGAGTTTTTGGGCTTCTATACACATTGTTTCATGTACCCATTTGCAAAGACACACAACTTGCTCATTACATTGCCCTATCCCAGGCCTATTTTCATACCAGCAGAAGTTGGCAACTTACCTGTTCTTAGCCGCCAAGCGTATCATAGCCAGGGCCTGGAAGAAACCCTCTGTCTCGTTAGCAGCGGTAAGTGACAACCTAACTACCTTGATGGTCAATGAAAAGATCACCAATAGTATACATGACTCCCACTCCAAGTTCTTTAAAGTGTGGGAACCTTTCCAGCCATGCATCCGAATAGTCTGGGCAATTTAAAACGTATCTTACCGATACCTGACCCCCCCCCCCCCCCCTTTTCCTTCTACCCCTCTCCCCTTTTTTTTTCTTTTATCTTTTTCCCTTTTGTCAATTTGCTTTGCTTGCCCTGTTCTCATTTCTCTTTGTGTACCCTGGGCTGTTGGAGTTAGCACAGACCTGCGGCTCCAACTGCAAGCTCATGTAGTTGACCTTCTGTCATATTGCTTGCTATTATGTTGTACAAGATCTCACCTCACTTTTTTTGAATGTACATGCCCATCACTACCCCCTGTGTGGGTAAACAGTTGCTCAAAACCTTCAATAACAAATACTGTGACAGAAGATGAATACTCGTCTAACTAGAACTGAATATAAATTCATTTGAAGGCTGTAGGTTCTAATAGGTGGAAGGTGGAAAAGAATATGTGGACTGCCACTGCTGACATGGTTTGGCCTAAGCACTTTTGCGTTATTGCCCTGGAAGAAGCAACGTTTGAGTCTGGATGGATGGGGATTTGCTTGTGTTTGGGGATAGGTTCTGGAGTGGATGGAGTAGATTTAAACAGGGTTTAAAAGAAATGCAAATTTTACGTTAATGGGGCAATTAGATTAGATAGAGGAGGCCAGGCCCAAATAAATAGAATGTATAAAAAGGTGGAAGGTTCAAATTGTACAGTTAAAAATAATGCATGTCTGTGCACACTTTCATAACACACTTTAATTCCCGAATGCCAGAAACTTTGCAAGCAAAATTAGTGGTCAAGTTTGGTGCTCAAAGAACACAAAGTAGCTAATGTATAAAGCAGTGGTATGATATATATTTCTTTATCGTACATCATGGGACACAGAGCAGTTATAGTAATTACTATCTGGGTTATACGCCACCTATAGGTGAATGGACACTGGCACACCCAAAAGTCAGGAAGTCCCCCCTCTATATAACCCCTCCTATACAGGAAGTACCTCCTGTTTTTTTCATCAGTGTCTGTAAGGTGGTGGTCACTGATGTGATACATGTGCTCTTGGAGCATACTTGAAGGTCAAGATGGTTCTATTAATAATCATAGACTTTAATCGATTCCATTTGAAAAAACTGTCAGCCAAAATGGATGGTACCTGAGCCTCATTGGAAAGAGAGAAGATTCCTTGAGGTTTGCCTGTAATACAGCCTTACGGCGCTGGACCCTGCATAATGGAACCCTGTGCAGTGTTTGTTCTGACCAAGTGCTTTCATGCCCAGTGCTATACAGGTCCAGAGGAGTGAACTCCAGAATAAGGGGGGACCCAGTCTCTGAAGGTCTTTTATGACAAGGCTCGCCGTGATGGGTGAAGATTGGACTCCTGTTATGTTCAGAGTCCTACAGCAGGAATGGTAAGTCTGCATTTGTTTGCAGTTTCTCTTTTAAAAAAAAAAGAGAGTTATGACTGTTCTCCCAGTGGCCATTGGGAGCAGTGTGCTGTTTAATCATGCTATGTACGCTTACTCATGTGGGCTGTTGTTTCTCCTCCAGCCACTAGAGGGCGAAGGCTCGCTCAGTATGGCCTATTTTTATTATGGCCTATTTAGCTCTTTTACTAGCTGAGGAGCCCGGCTTTCTCCTTCGTCGCCGCCGTTGTCTGGGGGTCTTGTTCCGACTTCGGGGGTCTTGTCCCGCTCTTCTGTTCTTCTTGCCGGGCCTCCGCTTTCTTCTTCCAGCTCTTTTACTAGCGGTGGCCCGGGCTTCTGTCGCCGCCTTCTTCTTCTGCTTCTTGTTCTTCTTCCGATGTTGACTCGTCGCTGTCTCCTCTTCTAATGGCTCAGACGTGTTGCGCTGCCAGTTATATAGGGACAAGGGGCGGGGCCACCGCCTCTTGTCACATGGTGACCCCGCCCCCATATGATGTCACAGTCCCAGCATCCTCCGGGACTGTGACATCATACGGGGCGGGGTCACCATGTGACATGAGTCGGTGGCCCCACCCCTTGTCCCTATATAACTGGCAGCTCAACACGTCTGAGCCATTAGAAGAGGAGACAGTGACGAGTCAACATCGGAAGAAGAACAAGAAGAAGCAGATGGCGGCGACAGAAGCCCGGGCCACTGCAAGTAAAAGAGCTGGAAGAAGAAAGCTGAGGCCCGGCAAGAAGAACAGAAGAGCGGGACAAGACGGAAGAAGACCCCCGGAGCAGTGCAATAAAATATTTTTAAAAAATTGTGTGTTTTTTTTTTTTATTTACATTTGTACACCTTAGTACACCATACTCATTCACATAGGGTGGGGGGCCGGGATCTGGGGGCCGATAAGCCCCCCGCCCGCAGACCCCGACAACCAACGACCAGGGTTGTCGGGAAGAGGCCCTTGTCCTCATCAACATGGGGACAAGGTGCTTTGGGGTGGGGGGGGACCGCAGTGCCCCCCTTTTCCCAGGGCACCCCCCATGTTGAGGGCACGCGGCCTGGTACGGCTCAGCAGGGGGGGAGCTCGCTCGTTCCCACCCCCTTTCCTGACCGGCCGGGCTGCGTGCTCGGATAAGGGTCTGATATGGATTTGGGGGGGACCCCCACGCCGTTTTTTCGGTGTAGGGATTCCCCTTCAAATCCATACCAGGTGACGGGGCTAGCGAGGTGTCAATGTCCTTTGCAAGTCCCGTCTACCTGGAGTCACGTTCTAAATGAATGGACTTTACGACGGGGTGTCGGCAAGTCCATTCATTTCAAAAGTCCCGCGGACTAGCACACAGATGGCGGGATTGTCCGCAGGACTCCCGAGTCCGGCGGACAATTTTAAGTCAAAACTTCAAACTAAGTCCGCTGGACTTTTGGGAACCAAAAGTCTGCCGGAGCCGCACACACGGTCGGATTGTTTGGCGGACAATCCCGCCGGAAAGTTCGATCATGTGTACGCGCCATTACTAGCAGATTGGGCTGGCCGGACCTATCTGTGCATAGATCCTGACAGTGGTATATTAGAACTGGTCTCCAGTGGGATGGTACCTCTGAACCAGTTTCCGGATATTTATAAGTGAGACTTATCTCTTTGTAAGACAGTGAGGTCCGTTCTCTTTATTTGCTATCTGTAGAACCTTGGCTGTATCCTGAAGAAGCCTAACAGTGAAACACGTAGATACACAAGGGCTCACTGCACATTATGTATCAATATACATAATTTTTTATTTTTCTGTACTGTTCTATTCATGTTGTGTATTTTTAAATAAATAGTGTTTATTTTCATACCTCTTCGTTGTTTCCTATGCCTTCAAAGTCCGACCAAGGTTTACTGTTATAGTACACTTTTTTTTGTTTATTCCCTCAATTTACGGATGCGGCTATGTGAGTGCGCTTCTTTTATGTTCATTACTACTTGTTCAATGAGGACCTCTCTGAAAGAGGTAGATTTTGGGGTCCATGGTCATCTGTAAATGGACATCTTCGTGTGGCCCTTTGTTTCCAGGCTCATCAAAGATTTCTGTAATTGCGGTTGAAAGCCGTTTTTTTTTTTGGTGAATCTTCCCACTTGGCCACAGCTCCAGAAGGTTCTCAAAGCGTCTAGCCCCAGTGCTGGGCTTGCTGAAGACACCTCAATACTCTTTACTTCGATAATCTTTGCTCAGGAAGCAGTCAATTTCAGGGGTTCCTTCAATATATTTCTACAGGAGGAAGCTGTGTTTAGGTCAAAGCACGTTCTCTACATACAGCCCTACTCCAGGTCTTGGTAGAGGTTCATTCTCTGTCTGGAACTTGAAGATCCAGGCATTGCATTGCCAGAAGTCTCTGTTTCCGGGGTGTTGCAGAGCAAAAATTGCTGCTTGAAATCCTTTTTTTTCAGGAATTTGGAAAATAACCACTGATGCCAGTCTCTCCAAGTTGACTTGAGCCTACAGTTTAGTGGGCTTGGTCTCAACAGGAGAGAATACTGTCCAATGGCTTGTAATTTTTGGCCAGTATGCCTTGCTCTGGATTATAGGACAAACCTGTTGTAGGTTCAATCTGGAAATGCCTCTGCAGGCATATATATATATATATCAACCACCAGGGCGGGACCAGAGGTCATGCGACTCAGGGAGGTGTACCACATTCTGTCTGGGACAGTACAAGTGTTGTCTCTATCGCCAATACATATTCCAGGTATAGGATAGTGGCAAGGGGAACTCTGCAGGGGAATCTACTAGATTCCAAGTTCTACAACAGTTTGGGACCGGTGTGCCCGGGACAAGAGCCCCACTGCCAATAAGGGTACATGTACTGGTAACACCTTAAAGTGGGGTTGCACACACAAAAAAAAAAAAAAAATATCATTAATATTCTTAAAAAAAATAAAAAATAAACATTTGGAAAAACATTTTTTTAACTCGCCTCTAAATGGCTGTTGCTAGGGGTCCCTCGTAGTCTGCCTCCTTCAGTGCCTGGGCTGGTGACAACACTTCCCCTCGGCGCAGGAAGGGCTCAGCTCTGCCCCCTCCCTCCTGTCAATCATCTGGGAGACGTGACAGGTCCCAGATGAGTGCGCGGCCAATCGCGGCGCCGCTCACGCATGCGCAGTGGGTGCCCGGCTGTGAGCGGAGGGGGGATGAGCAGGGCTTCGATCCCCCGCATCGCTGGACCCTGGAACAGTAAGTGTCCGATTATTAAAAGTCAGCAGATGCAGTATTTGTAGCTGCTGACTTTCATTTTTTTTTTTTAATGGTTACTCCTCTTTAAGGTCTGGTTTTCCCTTATTTGACGTTTTTTTTTCCCCGTTTTGGATTCTGCCACATCTTTTGCGAAGAATCCATGAGGTGGTAACACTGATATTAGTGTTGGCTGAATTAGCCCAGGGGGGCTTGGTACACAGGGGGTTGCTCCTTTGGACACTCCCAGTCCAGCGGGACCTGATGGTCTTGAGTCCTGTATCTCAGGACACTGTTGAGCCCCTGGAAGCCAGCTTCGGGGAACTTCAATTATAGGACTTGAAAATATTTGTTTGCCTGGGGTGAAGCCAGGAAGTGGCACCCGCAGAAATATGTAGTTGGGAGATTTTCTTTTTCTTTCTCCAATTGGTGGAGGAAAGGAGTTTGGCTTTAAGTACCGTTAAGGATCAGAGTTCGTCCCTATCCATTTTTTTTCCAGGGGCTGTTGTTTCTCACTCCTTGTTTCATACCTCATACAGCATGTAACTTGGACAGTCCCGCCTGTCAGGCCATTCTTGTGGCCTACTTGAATTGATCTTGACTGTCTTTGCAGAGGCCACTTTTTGAACCAATCGGGCGATTCTGCAGGTCCTTTTATCTCCGGAGGTGGCTTCTTTGGTTGCTATCACTTCACGAAGTGGCGTGTCAGAGTTGGCGGCTCTTTCATGCAAGGAGCCATTCTTCGTCTCGCATCATAAGGTGATGTTGCGTCCTCATTCATTTTTTTTGCTTAAAGTGGTTTCTAGTTTTTCACTTCAGTACAGGACAGTGTCTTGCCTGTTATTTTCTCCTAATCCACAGTCGGCAGGAGAAAGCTCGCTACCTACTCTAGAGGTAGTTGAGACGCTCAGGGTCTACTTGAGTTGTTGGCACAAGTCAGGAATCCTGGTTTGTGCTGCCAGAAGAGCCCAGGAAGGGCAGGCGGCATCCTGGTCGAATATTTAGCAGTGGATCTGCCAGTTTATCAATGATGCCTATGGTTTAAATGGCAAAAAAATCTTTTTTATTGTTCCGGTAGAGATTCTCTACCAGGTGTGGGAGTATCTTGGGCCATCCATCATCGGATGTCAGTGGCCCAGGTGTACAAGACCACTATTTGGTCTTTTGTTTATACATCCACAGGGTTTTTACCAGGTCGATGTCAATCACGTAGAAGATACTGCCTTTGGCCTCAGCGTATTACAAATAGCAGAGTAGGTAATTCTTTGGTAGCAGTTTTTATGATGGTGTCTCCCTCCCCTCAGGGGCATTGTTTTGGGACATCCCAGATAGTAATTACTATAGCTGCTCTGTGTCCCGTTATGTACGATAAAGAAAATAGGATTTTTCCTACCGCTTACCTGTAAAATCCTTTTCTTGGAGTACATCGCGGGACAGAGGCCCCTCCCCTCTTTTGGGAATCGCTTGCTACAAAACTGAGGTACTTCCTGTATAGAAAATTGGGGAAAAAAACTGCGCTACCGTGGTGAACCAAACGTTAAAAGCAGCTAACATATAAAACAAACAAAGTCTATAGAAATGAAAATAACAAAATGTAGCGCTACAATGAACACACCATGTGAAAATGTGTTATGACACAAGCCTAAACCATGTGTCCACAGAACATATCTCTGCCCCAGTAGAAGACCGATTTGTGTCGAAACGCGTCAGGCCAGCTGTCTCATACTTCTCACATTGCTGACCTATTTTCATTTACTCTCGAGATTTTTATTTGTCACATGCCAATGTGAATACATTTTAAATATTTTTGACCTGCACCATTGGAGTCGCTTCCATCTTTTTCTCATTTTCCCTTGGCTTTGGGATTTTACTGAGTGGACTACCCTGAGATCTTACTACTTGCCCACAAGAGGTCGTTCGGTTACGGTGTCTGCTGTTCTGGCTCTACTCGCTGCAGTGTCTACCTCCGGTTCCTGCTTGCCTAATCTGGTACCTGCTGGCGCAAGAGGTTTAGCGCACAAGTCTTTTTGATACAAATACCGTATGGTGGCTGTATCCAACAGTTGCGGTAAGAGTACCCCATCATTTTATGTCATCAGTCAAGCTGTGTTTCATCATTCTTATTCAGTCTCCTCCTGGTCCTGAGATACCTTGAAGGGTTGGCTGTTTTCAGCATTTCACTCAATGCGGACTTTACAATATATTATAATATTTTGATTTATGGTGTTTATGGGCACTCATTTATGTTACACTGTCCTATATGCTATATTGTTTTGCCTATAGTGGCACACATTATTAATGTCACATTACTGTTGATATGTTCTGTGGACACATGGTTTAGGCTTGTGTCATAACACATTTTCACATGGTGTGTTCATTGTAGCGCTACATTTTGTTATTTTCACTTCCTGTATAGAAGGAGCTATATAGAGGGGGACTTTCTGTATTTTGGGTGTGCCAGTGTTAATTCACCTATAGGTGGCATATAACCCAGATATTAATTACTATAGCTGCTCTGTGTCCCGTGATGTACTCCAAGAAAAGGATTTTACAGGTAAGCTGTAGGAAAAATCCTGATATTTATTATTTTGAAAAAGAACAGAGATGTGGTCAGTATCTGCCAATTTCTGGACTCTGGAGCTGGCAGAGCACTATAATATCAATAGAGAGTGTACACAAATGTAAAAATATGAAAGGAGAACCTGCTCATATGACCTGACAGTCTTGTGACCAGCTCTCCTTTAACCACAGAGTTAAGCAGAGAGAACTCCGTTAAATTCTGCAGCCCATTTTTAAAGAATGGGTAAATCACTGTATGTAGTAATACTGTGTAGTATAAGGAAGAGTGAATAAAAATAAGTGTTATAAAAATGACCCTTATGATTGCAATAGTTCTATGGAAGCACTGTTTGATATTTATTGATTGGGCTGTATATTTTCTTGGTTATCCTGTCTTTTGGAGTTAAAAGAAAAAGGTGGTGGAGTCTGTTTCTTTGTGAGACATAATCTGAAACAAGTCAATTTTTATGTCCTCACTAGTTCACATTAACAACGAAGAACTTCTTACAAGTGTTCATACTATGGAGTTCTTTGGGCCAGTCTTTAGCAGTTCATTGTAATGGGGCAATCTTTATAATAAGCAAAATTTTCACTAGTCAAGATTGCGGGATTGTTGGAGCAAATTGGATCTCGCCTAATTGTGCTTTCCTCTGGGTCAACTAGTTTTGTGATGAAAAATCTTTCATTTTTTTTAACTTTGTCATTTTCTGCCACAGGCCATGGAATTAAAGACTTAAAGAAAAAAAAAAAAAAAAACGTGCTTTCATTACTAAGATACTAAGAAAAGTGACTAAGCAGTGCCTAGTGTATGGGGTCAACAAAAATGTTTAGTCTAGTTATCTGCAGGTTTTTATCCTGAGGTCATGAATCAGTACCCACACAATACCTGAACTATGGCTTAGCTGCTTTAAAGTTAAAAGCTAAATAACTTTTTTTCAGTTATGTTATTTAATTGATTGTTGTGAAGTATATTAAATGCATTCACTAAAATACTTAGTAGAGATCACTCGTGAATGTAGGTTCTAGGCTAGAGCTTGGCTGAAGGAGCTGAAACACTGACCAAATGCTTGACCAGTTGAAATCTAATCTGCCATTATTAATGCCAGGTGCAGGCTACAACCAAGACAAATTTTGTGTCAAATGGTGAACTACCATGATGATAGATGTGTTCACATTTGCCTCCATGTATGGACCCCATATGACTGATTCTGTTGTTTCTCACACTGGTAGTTTAGCTTGAGTGTCAAAAAGACCAGATATGTGAGATATAGCATAGAAAAACACATATATAAAAGTCAGAGGAGCTGCACATCCCAAAAAAATGAAAACAGGGAAAAGTTCCCCACAGGGTTTTTAAGCAGTGAAATGCAAGTATATGTTTGTAAAAAATTGATTACTTTATTTTGTAGAAAAATTCAAATGTTACAAAGAGTTTAAAATATGAGCTCTGGTTGATGACATAAAATCAAGGTAAACAAAATTGATGGTAACGTTGTACATCACGGGAACAGTTATTGCAACCCCCTTTCTGTGCATCCCATGATGTAATATAATTTCAATAACTGTTCCCGTGATGTACAATGTAACCATCAATTTTGTTTACCTTGGTTTTATGTCATCAACCGGAGCTCATATTTTAAACTCTTTGTAACATTAGAATTTTTCTACAAAATAAAGTAATCAATTTTTTTCAAACATATACTTTGTGTATTTTTCTGCTTAAAAACCCTGTGGGGAACTTTTCCATGTTTTAGATATGTGAGATATTGCCATTTGAGTCTGTCTAAGCATGTGTTGCATTGGGGGGGGGGGTGCATATATATATATGTATGTGTTTAGATATATATATATATATATATCTATATATATATATATATATATATATATACACAGGGGTCAAGTCCTGGGGAAAAAAGTGTGAGAACTCCCACCCAAGATCCACTCCCCCACCAAAAAAAAAAAAAATGATACGCTCATATGCACGAACGCTTCAAAAGTGGTATTTTTCATCCAATTTTCGTATTGTGTGTATGAAGCTTAACTGATAGTACATAAAAAAAAAAAACAATCCTCAATAAACATAAACACGGTAATTCTCTGAATAATCAGCATTCATTCAATTGTGCTTCCATGCAAATGTGAACATCATGTTCTGATCTTTATTGGGGAATGTTATTTTGTATATGTGGTGAGTTTACACTTTTCATTGAACAGAGTTTGGATAACACAGGGTTAAACGGAAGGGTCATAAATTAACTGCACATTATCTGGACAGAATGCTTGGGGAGATAGTGATGTGTTCCTGCTTAGGAGATGTATGTTAGCTTGGGGGGCTGCAAACTCTGCAGGGCTCCAACACACACTCGCTGCTATTCCAACCGTTCACATATTTCCACATAAACTTTCCTCCTGGCATTAAACTTTGCCAGGTATTGTGCTCAGCTTACCACCCCAAACTGATGTTCCTCCCTCAGCTCACCTCTCTCCCTGCATGTCCTGTGAGCAGAATAGCTGATCTACCCGTCAGCTAGACCTAGACCTGATCTACCCGTCAGCTAGACCTAGACCTGATCTACCCGTCAGCTAGACCTAGACCTGATCTACCCGTCAGCTAGCTGTGATTGACAGGTAGATTGAAGCGGAAGCTGTCATGGGGCCCCCTACTGGCAATGCCTGAATGGTCAGGTGTGCGGCACTTACCATTGTGAGCTGTGTCAGCGGCTGCTGGTGTAGCACCTGCCACACAGATCGCATACTTCAAAGTCTTGCAGGACACGGCTGCTAATGGGAACTGAGTTCCTGTTGTGGAAAAAGTACAGGAACTCCGTTCCCATTGCGTTCCCGCAGGACTTGAGCCCTGTATGTATATATATATATATATATATATATATATATATATATATATATATATATATATATATATATACAGTATCTCCCAAAATGTAGTACACCCCTCACATTTTTGTAAATATTTTATTATATCTTTTCATGTGACAACACTGAAGAAATGACACTTTGCTACAATGTAAAGTAGTGAGTGTACAGCTTGTATAACAGTGTAAAGCCCCATACACACGGTCGGATTTTCGCATGGATTCTGTCCGATCGGACAATGTTGTTGAAAAATCAGACCGTGTGTATGCACCATCGGACAGTGTACGTCATATTGTCCGACGGACAAAGTCCTATCTCCTGCTGGATAGATTTTCCGACAACACGGTCCGATCACACCAAATCCGATCGTGTGTATGGTAGTCCGACCGGACAAAGTGCTACGCATGCTCAGATCACATTACAAGACCAAAGCTATTGGCTACTAGCCTCTACGTAGTCCCGTCGTAGGCAACAAACGTCGCCACGTTCAGAATGATCGGATTTTCCGACAACTTTGTCCGACCGTGTGTACGCAAAACCAACATCAGACAAAGTATGACGGACATGGTCTGACGGACCTGGTCCTCGGATAATCCGCGCGTGTGTATGGGGCTTTAGTTTGCTGTCCTCTCAAAATAACTCAAAACAAAAGTGAGTACACCCCTAAGGCCCCTTTCACACGGGACGGATCCGTATTGATCCGCCCCGTGAAGATCCGCTGCTCTGCAGGGATCGCTCAGCTGAACCCCACTGAGCCGGCTGATGACAGGGCAGTCCCTGCACACTGTGCAGGGACCGCCCTGTCAGTTCTCCGCTCTCCTCTATGGGGACCGTGTGTCTGTGTTAATCCGATACGCTCTGCAGACGGATGGAAAAATAGGGTTTTCCTCCGTCTGCAGAATCGGACAATAGCGGAGGCAGACAATAGCGGGTGTCAGCGGATGCTCATCCGCTGACACCCGCTATCCCATAGGGGTGCATGTATGTCCGTTTTTCATCCAAAAACGGATGGATGAAAAATGGACATACGGTTCGCATGTGTAAAAGGGGCCTTAGTAAAAATTTTCAAATTGGGCCCAATTAGCCATTTTTCCTCCTCTGTGTCATGTGACTCGTTAGTGTTACAAGGTCTCAGGTGTGAATGGGGAACAGGTGTGTTAAATTTGGTGTTATCTGTCTCACTCTCTCATACTGGTCACTGGAAGTTCAACATGGCACCTCATGGCAAAGAATTCTCTGAGGATCTGAAAAAAAAAAAAGAATCATTGCTCTACATAAAGATGGCCTAGGCTATATAAGATTGCCCAGACCTTGAAACTGAGCTGCAGCATGATGGCCAAGACCATATAGCGGTTTAACAGGACAGGTTCCACTCAGAGCAGGCCTCGCCATGGTCGACCAAAGAAGTTGATGCACATGCTCAGCATCATATCCAGAGGTTATCTTTGGGAAATAGACATATGAGTGCCTCATTGTCATGTTTAAGAAACCAGTGGTGAGATGATTTGAGCTTTGTGACATGGTGCATTATCCTGCTGGAAGGAGCCATCAGAAGATGGGTACACTGTAGTCATAAAGGGATGGACATGGTCAGCAACAATACTCAGGTAGGCCGTGGTGGTCAATTGGTACTAAGGGGCCCAAAGTGTGCCAAGAAAATATCCCTCACACCATTACACCACCACCAGCCTGAACCATTGATACAAGGCAGGATAGATCCATGCTTTCATATTGTTTGCACAAAATTCTTATCCTACCATCTGATCTTTGCAGCTGAAATCGAGACTCATGCGACCAGGCAAGGTTTTTACCAGTCTTTTATTGTACAATTTTGGTGAACCTGTGCGAATTGTAGCCTCAGTTTCCTGTTCTTAGCTGACAGGAGTGGCACCCAGTGTTGTCTTCTGCTGCTATAGCCCATCTGCTTCAAGGTTCGATGTGCTGTGCATTCAGAGATGGTATTCTGCTTAAAGTGGAAGTAAACCCCCCCTATCGTTTTCAGCCAAGGAAGCTGCCATCTTTGCCTCTGTTTAATCTTCAACTGCCACAGTGCTGCACATGTGATCCGTTATGACACCAGCCATTGGATGGTTTGACTGTTTGGTTGAGAGCACAGCCAATGTGCAGTTAGCATTCACGGCATGCCTTTTTTTTTTAGACTGTTAAATCGATGGGTTTACTTCCGCTTTAACTTGCTTGTAACGAGTGGTTATTTGAGTTACTGTTGCCTTTCTATCATCTCAAACCAGTCTGCCCATTCTCCTTTGACTTCTGACATCAACAAGGCATTTTCCTCCACACAACTTCCGCTTACTGGATATTTTCTCTTTTTTGGACCATTCTCTGTAAACCCTGGAGATGGCTGTGTGTGAATATCCCAGTAGATCAGCAGTTTTTCAATTACTCAGACCAGCCCATCTGGCATCAACAACCATGCCACCTTTACACGCACATGAACTTTAATGGCATCTTCGTTTTATTCCGTAGGGTTCAATATTGAGTTGGCCCACCCTTTGCAGCTATAACAGCTTCAACTCTTCTGGGAAGGCTGTCCACAAGGTTTAGGAGTGTGTCTATGGGAATGTTTGACCATTCTTTCAGAAGCACATTTGTGAGGTCAGGCACTGATGTGGACGAGAAGGCCTGGTTCACAGTCTCCGCTCTAATTCATCCCAAAGATGTTCTATCGGGTTGAGGTCAGGACTCTGTGCAGGCCAATCAACTTATTCCATCCCAAACTCGCTAATCCATGTCTTTTTGGACCTTGTTATGTGCACTGATCCAAATCATTTGGTGGAGGGGGGATTATGGTGTGAGGTTGTTTCTCAGGGACTGGGCTTGGCCTCTTAGTTCCAGTAAAAGGCGCCAGCATACCAAGACATTTTGGAACAATTTCATGCTCCCAACTTTGTGGTAACAGTTTGGGGATGGCCCCTTCCTGTTCCAACTTGACTGCGCACCAGGTCACCAGGACATATAGGGTAAATCTTCGCTGCAAGGGTTTGAACTCTTTACTACTCTATTCAAAACTAAAAAACAGGGATGTTACTAGGCCATGCCCACCTTCCTGTACTATCTAAATTAGCCTTGATTGCCACTGTCATTGGGCAGGATAATGGTAAATAGACATGACTTGGCTCTGTAGATAGGGGAGGTCACGCTAAAGGATTTTTTTTATTTTGTAAAGTCAAAGCTGTTATTCAACCACCCCCTGTACTGCCAGAGGGTTGATGCACATTTCTAATTAAACAATTTATCTTCCTGGTTCACCAGTTCAGTTTCCCATGACATCTATTCAGCCTCCACAGTGGACAGCGAATCCAAATCATAACTTCAATCCATTGAAGGAGGGAGCTGACCCGTGAAATAGCACAGTGAACTTACTGATTAGTAAGGTGTATGTATTACAGGACCTGACTAGCCAAATTTACAAAACCTTTGGTGGGAAAAATGGTAAACATATACGTAACTCGTATTTTAGCCTCGTATTTAGCTATTACCTGGGGTTCACTATTGACCTGACAAGTATGATAAATATGCATTAGTAAATGGGAGTCAGTACATGATTGAATTGGCTAAGCCTGCACAAATGAAAAGAATATTTACTTCATCCAGATCTCTATATTATGAGAAGTTGTGATAGCTAATTAGTACACTCGACTGGATATCTGACGTTCACTATTTGAAAATGTTGGGATGACTGATCTACAGAATTCATCTAGGGAGCCTGGAAGGAGAGCTGCCTTCCTTCTACAACAAGACTGGAACCCTCATAGGAATTCTCTTTTCAGTTGCTCTGATTCAACTCCGCTAAAACACAGAACTTTGATGGACCTTTGTCTTTGTTCTTCAGGATTACTAAACATGCATCAGCCTGTCTTGAACAGTTGCTACAGCCTTAAACATCTCTAAGACACCCTGGAGGTGGTTTGCTTGTATTGTTGGGCTGCAGTATTTAAAGTTCCTACATGGTAATTGTAGCATGCCTCCGATACGATCAATAAAGATCAGAAAGACCCTATTCACCTGCTCTGCACATCACCGCAGTGATATTTTAAAATAGGTCAGCAGTTACAATAATAATTCCCACTGCTGTTGTTAGATTACCCTTGCTCTATGTCACAAACCAAGATGTGGACCCTTCTCTGTGTGACAGTTTTCCTTACCAGTGGAGTCTAATGCCCCGTACACACGGTCGGATTTTCCGACGGAAAATGTCCTATCGGACAATGTTGTCGGAAATTCCGACCGTGTGTAGGCTCCATCGGACTTTTTCCGTTGGACAAAGTTTTATCTCCTGCTCTCAAATTTTCCGACAACAAAGTCCTATCGGACTTTTTCCGATCGTGTGTAGCGAATTCCGACGGACAAAGTGCCACGCATGCTCAGATCACATTACAAGACCAAAGCTATTGGCTAATAGCCTCTACGTAGTTCCGTCGTACGCAACGAACGTCACCACGTTCAGAATGATCGGATTTTCCGACAACTTTGTCCGACCATGTGTATGCAACACCAGTGTCGGACAAAATTCGTCTGAAAAAATCCGATGGATTTTGTGGTCTGATTTTCCGACCATGTGTACGGGGCATAAGGGCTGTGCCTGATTTATAAGGGGGCAAAATGGGAAATGTCCTCATGCCCCCCTGCCAGAGGGGGCCCCAGACTTCCTTTGTAAAAAAATAAATAAAAAGTAATAATTATAAAATTTGTTTTATTATAAAAAAAAAAAAAGAACTATTCAAGATGTTTGACCGTGTTGCAGAATTTTTTGCCTGTTTATGAGAGATAAGTGGGTGGGACAAGGGAAAAGTTTGAAAAATGTTGGAAAGTGCCAGGCAACAGCCCCGACCCCATTGTGTGGGAGTGAAGTTAATGACCAGCATCAATATATCACAGTGAGGAACATGAGAGAGAAGCTCACTCCCCGCTTGACCCTTATTGGGTCAAGGGGCGAATCCGACACTCCGCGATTTCCAATACCCTATTGGAGGGTCTTGAATTCAATACCCTATTGGAGGGGCTCGTATTCAACTGATCTCGTAATTTTGGATAAAATTTACTAACAAAGTTTTACCCTAAAACTGTGTTAGTTTTATCCAAAATTACGAGATTGGTCAAATTCAAGACAGGCATGGCCTTGAATTGGAATTCTGCCAGAATGACATAGCAGAGTGTTGGACAAAATTGCCAGAGAGTAGAGGACCTTCCTTCCTTACGTGTCTTGCATCGAGCATAGTAGTAAAGTTGACTCCTATCCAGTGTTTTTTTTCCGTGTCCCAAATCCTTTGACCAGACTTCCCACGAGGGATTTTTAATTTCCCAAACCTTTTAGCCTGTGGATCTGTACATGCCACCTCCCGTGTGCCTGTTAACACCGTCCACTCAGCAAAATGGGAACAAATGCGGTTTATTATTCATTGCAGTTAATTTTTTTAGTTGTTATATAATTTATTTTCTATGTTGAGGGGACCCGAACTTGATGTGCTCTGGGCCCCCCAAGGTCTAAATCCAGCACTGTCAAATAGACAGCTTGTGTTCCACCAAGAACCCTCTCACAGGAGTTTGGGCTCAGCTGCAGACTCTACTGGTAGTCGTAGATCTGGAAGCTGGCTTGTGCTGGGTATTGGTGGACTGAAGCAAGAGGGAGGTGTGAGCAGCTGGAGGTAGGAGTGAGTCTTTGAAATAAACTTGTTGCTTTTCCCTGCATGGTAAAAGAACAGGTTTAGTTTAGAGCAGGATGTAACAAAGTAACCTTTGTTCACCAGAAAGTGCTTATCTGAGTGGAAAATGAAGCAAATACATTAATGGTTCTTGTGTGAATTTATGAAACATTTGCATAAAACATCTATTCATTAAAAGCTCACAAAACCAAGTAAAAATAATGCAGTGTGTAAACAGAGATAGACAGAAAGTGCTACAATACAGGTTTAGAATGTGACATTATTTCAGGATTTCTTTATTATGGATTATGGCACTGGCCACTTTTGGTGACCCAAAACCAAAAATGTATTATATTGCAGTTTACCAATCATAAGTTGTGGTGGCTGCATTATTTTTTTTTTATTTTATTTTTTTTTTTAGGCTTTCTTCCCTGTCTTCACCTTGTAATCTGGCTAATAACACACCTCCTGTATAATTCCCTGTGATCGTATTTTCCGACAACAAAATCCATGTTTTTTTTTCCGACGGATGTTGGCTCAAACTTGTCTTGCATACACACAGTCAAACAAAGTTGGTTGGAAATTCCGAACGTCAAGAACGCGGTGACGTACCACACGTACGGCAAGCCGAGAAAAATTAAGTTCAATAGCCAGTGCTTCTCTTCTGCTTGATTCCGAGCATGCGTGGCACTTTGTGCATCGGAATTGTGTACACACGATCGGAATTTCCGAGAACGGATTTTGCTGTCGGAAAATTGGAGAACCAGCTTTCAAATTTTGTGTGACGGAAATTCCGATGGAAAATGTCCGATAGCCTACACACGGTCGGAATTTCCGACAACAAGGTCCTATCACACATTTTCCTTCGTAAAATCCTATCTTGTGTACGGGGCATTAGAGTGCTCCCATTCTGGATGAAGGAGCACGGGGGGCACCACCTTTGGACAGCAATTGCCAGTCCTGGGAGGGGGGGGGGGTGTTAGATGTACTGGGAGATTTAATGCACTTTAATAACAAATTAAAGCTGAACTCCAGCTAATACTTTATAATCAGTTACAGCAAACTGTTTTTTTTTCTTTTGGGATAAAGGTTTTAGATAAATATAGGCTGATCATTGTAGCTAGTGATCAATGATTTGTCTCACCCCTGTAACTGATTATTCTGCAAGAGAGCTTGTTCTTTTTGAAAAACAAAAAACATACTGGCTGGATCACCAGATAAAAATAAAATAAAGCTTAAAAACAGAAACGAATGCAGCCAGCGCATAAGAGCCCTTTCACACCGAGGGCGTATTGCAGGCGCCATAGCGTTAGAAATAATCCGCCCTCAAACTGCTGCACCATTGTCTGCAGTGTGAAAGCCCGAGGTTGCGCCAGTTCATACCTTAATTGGTGCGCTGGAAAAGTCATTAACCGAACGTGCGAACTGGTGCACTTTGAAGCGCAATACGATAATAAATATGTAAACTGCAACTGGTGCTAGGGTAACTGCAGTTTTCTCATTAATAATAGCGCACGCCCAATACAATTGGTTATTTTTATCTCATTGGATGTGTCTTGTTAGGCAATTAGTAGGTGTTCTCAGTTAATTAACCCTTTTAATGCTAATCTCATTCCTATTACTTCTAATATATCTTTGAAATTATTTTTTTTCTATTTTTACGCAAATCTTTCAATACGTTACAAAGAACAGAGAAGTGTTTCTAAACCCAATAAATTTATATTTTCAGATCTTGATCTTTAAAGGTGACCATACACTGCAATCAGTTAGATCTTAAAAAAAAATAGATTTAGTGCAAGAGCCTGTTTGATTTCCTATAATTTGAATTAATTGTTCAAGTTTGTCTTCCTATTACCTATTTTGACGAAATATTGAGTTGTACAGAGATTGGCCAATCAGATTGCATAGTGCATGACCATCTTAACCACTTCAGCCCCGAAGGATTTACCCCCTTCCTGACCAGAGCACTTTTTGCGATACGGCACTGTGTCGCTTTAACTGACAATTGCGCGGCTCCCAAACAAAATTGACGTCCTTTTTTTCCCACAAATAGAGCTTTCTTTTGGTGGTATTTGATCGCCCCTGCGGTTTTTATTTTTTGCGCTATAAACAAAAAAAGAGCGATAATTTTTAAAAAAAAACACGATATTTTTTACATTTTGCTATAATAAATATCCCCACAAATATATAAAAAAAAATGTTTTCCTCAGTTTAGGCCGATACGTATTCTTCTTCATATTTTTTGTAAAAAAAATCGCAATAAGTGATTATTGATTGGTTTGGGGAAAAGTTATAGCGTTTACAAAATTGGGGATAGTTTTATGGCATTTTTATTAATCATTTTTTTTTTTTTTACTAGTAATGGTGGCGATCATCAATTTTTATCGTGACTGCGACATTATGGTGGACACATCAGACATTTTTGACACATTTTTTGGGACCATTGTCATTTATACAGCAATCAGTGCTATACAAATGCACTGATTCCTGTGTAATGGCACTGGCAGTGAAGGGGTTAACCACTAGGGGGCAGTGTAGGGGTTAAGTGTGTCCTGGGGAGTGTTTCTAACAGTAGGGGGCGTGCCTACGTGTGGCACGTCACTGATCTCTGCTCCCGATCACAGGGAGCAGAGATCAGTGACACTGTCACCCGTTTACATTAGCATCTCCCCATTCTTCCTCCCTGTGAGACGATCGCGGGTATCCCTGCGGCGATCGAGTCCGCAGGACCCGCAACCCGGACTTATGGAGCTTGCTGTGGGCACGCGCCCGCAGGCCCCCTCTTAAAGGGCCACGTAAAGATACGTTAGCTTGCCTGTACGAGCCCTTCTGCCGACGTATATTGTCATGAGGTGGTTGGCAAGCGGTTAAGTGCCACATTTGGAGTCTAGATGTGCCATGACCCACTTGTATTTTTCTACTGATATTTCTTGGGCATTATACAAGGCACATGAGAAACCACCTTTTTTTAAGACGTGCTAGACTCGCATACACAGCGGTCATGCATCTAGATGCATTTGGCACATCTAGCTGCTGGGAACTTTTAGAGAAATTAAAGCGGTTCGGCACACATTTCATTTAGTAAATCTCTTTGCCTTCCAGGCAAAGAGTACTAAATTAAATGTGGTTTTTTTTTTCACTTACCTTGTAATCGATGACTTCCGGTCCTCTGTCTCTGCGGGGGTGGGCGGGGTCTGTGCGGGGATCCTCGTCACGACGCACTGTCTCCTGGGATCTGGTATCATTGATCCCAGGAGTCTGTGCAGGCATCTTCCGAAATCTTGCGAGATGTCGGCAGATGTGCCGACATCTCGCGAGATTTCGGAGAACGTGAGCTGCAGTTTGCCGTTACTGCGCACGCGCGAGCTCTGCGCAGTAACGCCGGTGCATGCTGGGCCATCTAAAGTGCCTGTGGGGTTTCACATGCCCACAGGCAAGATGGCCCCCAGCAGAAAAACAAAATATAAAGAACTTTATCGGACGAAAACCGGCTGCGATCGCGATGGAAGATGGAACAGGTGAGTCCCCCAATTTTGCTATTAATCCTTAGCATATTCCCCCAAAAAAAAAAAAAACAGTGCAGAACCGCTTTAATAGTAAAGCAGATGCAGGACTGGACTAACAAATGTTTATAGTGAAAGGCAACTGGTGTTTTTTATTAACCGCTTACCGACCGCCTAACGCAGATATACTGCAGCAGAAGGGCACACACAGGCAGATTAACGTACCTGTATGTTGCTCTTTACCTGTATGTTGCTCTGTGAGTGGGATCACGGGTCCCGCGGACTCGATATCAGCAGGGATACCCGCGATCGTCTCACGTGAGGAAGAACGGGGAGATGCTAATGTAAACAAGCATCCCCCTGTTCTGCCTAATGACACTGATCACAGCTCCCTGTAATCAGGAGCAGCAAACAGTGATGTGTCACACACAGCCCCCCCCCCCACAGTTAGAATCACACCCTAGGACACACTTAATCCCTACAGCGCCACCTAGTGGTTAACCCCTTCACTGGCAGTGAAATTTTTACATTAATCAATGCAATTTTTTAGCATTGATCACTGTGTTAATGCTAATCGTCCCAAAAATGTGTCAAAATTGTCCAATGTGTCCACCATAATGTCACAGTCATGATAAAAATAGCTGATCGCCGCCATCACTAGGAAAAAAAAAATATTAATAAAAATGTCATAAAACTGTCCCCTATTTTGTAGACGCTATAACTTTTGTGCAAACCAATCAATAAATGCTTATTGCGATTTTTTTTTACCAAAAATATGTAGAAGAATACGTATCGACCTAAACTGAGGAAAAAAAACTTTTTTTTTTAATTTTTGGGGGATATTTATTATAGCAAAAAGTAAAAAATAATGTGTTTTTTTCAAAATTGTCGCTATTTTTTTTGTTTATAGCGCAAACAATAAAAACTGCAGAGGTGATCAAATACCACCAAAAGAAAGCTCTATTTGTGGGAAAAAAGGGACGTCAATTTTGTTTGGGAGCCACGTCGCATGACGCGCAATTGTCAGTTAAATCGACGCAGTGACAAATCGCAAAAAGTGCTCTGGTCTTTGGCCAGCAAAATGGTCTGGGGCTTAAACAAGGTTTAATGGGCCATTGACATGCTTCACAGTTGAACTTAGGAATGTGTCTTTGCAAAGTTAAACTAAATGAAATCCTTTCTTATTTTGCTTGGGTCAGTTTTTGGGCATGTCTGCACCCCAAATTTTGTCACTTTCTCCTTCAAATTTATTCACTTCCTGTCACATAGCCAAACAGGAAGTGAGGGTAAAACCCTACCAATGCCTTTCCTTGGGGACACACAGGTCAATCTAAATCGTTTCCCCATTAGGTAAATTGCACGCTAGCATTTTGCTCTGTACACCCCAAATTATTATGTATCTTAGACTTTGGGGTTTATTTACTAAAGCCAAATCCACTTTGCACTACAAGTGCACTTGGAAGTGCGGTTGCTGGAGATCCAAGGGGGACATGCAAGGTTAAATAAAAACAGCATCTTTGCTTCTACATGATTGGATGATAACACCACCAGTGCTTTCCCTCAGATTTACAGCGAGTACACTTGTATTGCAGAGTGGATTTGCCTTTAATAAACCCCAAAATTCCTAATAATTTGGGGTGTACACAACGTGCTAGAGTGCAGTTTGCCTAATGGGGACACTAGTTAGATTGACCTGTATGCCCCAAGGAAAGACATTGGTAGCATTTTACCCTCACTTCCTGTTTGGTTTGACAGGAAGTGAAGCCAACCTAAAAAGGACAAGCAGGAGTTCTAACAATCACTTGGTTTCCCTCAAATGGATTGTCTTGAGCTCGATTTTAGCTCAGTGTTCTAAATCAGTGCTTCTCAACCCTGTCCTCAAGTACCCCCAACAGGCCATGTTTGCAGGTTTTCCTTCATCTTGCACAGGTGCTTTAAATCAGAGTCAAGGGCTTTGTATTTTGGACAGCTATTTTAGCTAAGATAAATTTACAAAACATGTCCTGTCAGGGGGTACTTGAGGACTGAGGCTGAGAACCACTGGGCTAAAATGAAAAATTGAATACTTACCTCTCTGTAATTTTCCGTTCCCGGTGCCTATCCATGGCAGCATATGCACAATCCATGCATATGCTACCATGTACCAGGAAAGTAGTTTTTAGACAAATCACAGCTTTTTTTTGTTTTGCCATGCAAATCAGCATAGTTAAGCTGCAGCTGGGAAATCTGTTGCATGAAAATTAACAAAACACATAAAACATAAAAATTTGCTACAAATTTTATTGGTCAACAAAACAGGACTTCGAAAAGAGCAAGGAAAGCAAAAAACACATGTATGTTAATTTTAGACACTAACAGAATATGGTTTTGAGGTTTGACCATTTTGCTGAGGAAATTAACAGGAGTTAAAAGGACTGCGCCCGCAAACAGACATTTATTAAGGATTTAAACATTAGTCACAACATCTTGAGGAAGAGTTTGCAAAATAATGCAGCCCAGACAATTAAATCAAAGTGAAAGAACCTACAAACACACATTGACAACATAAAAAATATTTCAGGGGAAAATATCCCCCACCCAAACAAATTCAATAAACCAAAGTAAAAGCTGGGAGCAAAGACAATTTGTTTGTTACTGGTGCATATGGTCCAGGCACACACTGGGCACCTTTGCTGACACTGTGCTACATGCTGGGTGTCCAGTGTGCTCCGGTTCCTTTAAGGGGGATCGGGCTGCCTCCAGGCCCTCCTGCCCCTCATCTATCCATTGAATGCATGTGCTCCCACTGTGGAGACGCTCATAAATTCAGTAGCGTTTAAGACTGCAAGCCATACACAGGGTGCCATGACGAGACCTTGCAGCTTATGCATGCGTTTGCAAATGCATGCTAACTAAACCTCTGTTTTTAACTCAGACTGTTGGTCAGGTTAATTTGGTTGGTCAGAAGACTGGTGGGTGAGTTGAGCTATGGATTGTTCTGTTTTTGTCTTTTAATGTGTTTGCCCTTCCATGTGCTCCTTGTTGTGAAGGCCAGTTATAGGTGGGGGCAGGGGCCATATGTTTGTCACAGATCCTATGCTTAGGTTCAGAATATTAATATGGCCATGTGCATGAAGCCTTAACTCTCAACTCTCAACCGTTTTTATTATCTTGGACATAGTGGGGATGGGTTACTACCTCCGTCAATGATGTGTTAAAACCTTTATAATTAGCTTGCTTTCCTTCCATATTCCACAACAAACTGCAACAATTCTTCAGATGCACACAGCTGTATCTGTCATAGTAAAATGGTTCTTATCCTATAAAAGTAATGTAACACCAAAATGAGAAGAATGATCACATATAGTGTTTTGCTTACCTGTAGCCAGGCTGACTGAGGGTCATTACACAACATTAGACTGCACTGTTTTCATACAAAGCAGCAGCTTATCAGCAGCATCATTCACTCAGCAATGTCTGGAAGATTATCTGTGGTATGTGAAATGTATTGACATTAGCTTAAGAAGAATTATCTTTTAACTCCACAATTACCTGTATTTTTTATTTTTTTTATGACTTGTACTATAGAGCAGTTTTTGATCTTGATGATCCCTTATGGTTGGGTCCCTCAGCTCTCCTGCAGTGCATAAGAAGGCTAGATGTGCATGGGTACATGTACTATCTTCTGGACATTCTTCCGTACTATGGCATGGTCTTACAGCAAGCTCTACACCTGGTTCTAATCAACAGATTTTAAAGTGAGGCCTTGCATTCAGCTTGCTACTGAACTATTAGTACAACTATTTGGAAACTCGTGGATTGTACGTGTGCCTGCTGCCCATCCTGACCTATGGCTTGCCTTTAAATTAGCCTTAATTTACATTTGCCTGCCCCAATCTCTAGTCTCTCTGTCTCTGATTTCCCCTTACAAACTTGTACCACGTCTGTTTTCATCTGCAAGTCAGCTATTGCTGTCCAGGTTTTGCCAAGTGCTTTGCTTTCGATGTTTCAGCAGAGTAATATTTACTCCATCACTGGCTCTACTGAGGACCACACACACTGGGGTTGCACCTCTAAGAAAGTTCAATGTGCCCTACTGGTGACACAGAGGGTTTAATGTACCCCAACACAATTGTTACATTGTCAGGTCTACTCACCTGCTGTGCTGTATGTTATGAACTATTGGAAATTTGGGGTGGAGGGGGTCATCGGTGTACCATGCCCCATAGTGTATTGCCCTACATTTGAATAATGCCTGGTACACACAATGGGATTATCGGACAAATGATTTGTTGGAAGAGCAACAGCATGTAATGTAAAGTTGCTTTCATAAACTGACTCTATACTGCATATGCATTATGCCTATCTAAGCAGCAGGTGGCGCTGTATGATTATAGTGTATAGTTATGTTTTCTATAATATAACAGAATGTATTGTCTATCTCTGTTCTGTGCACTCGCTTGTGTTTAGTTCCTGTTCTTGTTTCTCCATGCTGTAAGACATGTAATATATTTCTCCATGAAAGTAAAGCTGTATTACTGCATCCAAGAAGCTTCCAGTGCTTATTGCAATACTCTGCATAATAGGTTATGGGTCCCAGGCACCCAGCAAACCCAGAGGCACTGAAAAGAATACTCAGTGAGTAGAGTAAGTCAGTGAATACTGTATACAAGCTACTGAAACATGGCAAGCGGTTCAGATGTGAAGTTTTCAGATTGCAAAGCTGAACAATGCCAATTACCAGCTGTGGAAGTTTAAACTGGAAGTGTTTCTCACCAAGGATGACTTGTGGCAAGTGCTGAATACAGACAAACCTACAAACGGAGAGACAGAAGACTGGGATAGGAAGGACAGACAGGCAAAATTAATTATAAGCTTACTAGTGGAAGATGACCAGCTTATGCACAAAATGGCCAAAGGTATGTGGACTTCATTACAAAAGCTGCATGGGCATTCAAGTCTAAACAGCAAACTGTTTTTGCTAAGAAAGTTGCAGAAGATGAGACTACAAGAAGGCCAGCAAATATGTGACCACATGAATGCTATGCTAGAAATCATAGAGCAGCTGCGTGCTATCGGAGAGGACATCAAAGATAATAATATTGTTGCTCTGCTCCTCTGCAGCCTTCCAGAGACATATACTGCTCTCATTAACGCTTTAGAAACCAGACCCGAGCAGGAGCTGACACTGGAATATATCATATTTTATATTAATCAATGAATATGAAAGGAAAGAAAATATGCACCGAGATGACAAAACTCTTAAGATGTACAAAGTCCCAAAGCACAACATAGAAAGCAGAGCCGGTTTTCGCTGTAAAAGGACCGGTCACTTAAAAAAGGACTGTTCTATCTGGAAAGCCAAGCAGCGAAAGCTAGAGCTATCCACAAAAAGAGTTAAAGCAATCACAAAGGAAACTGCAGACACATCAGGGAGTGGCACCTTTAAAGTGACACAAAGCGGCAAGCCATGCGGCTGGTGCATAGACTCAGGTGCGACAAGCCACATGACTAGCGATGAGACCTCCTTCACAAACATAGCTTACAGTGCAAAAGACAATGTTTTCCTAGCAAACGGAAAAAGAATCACAACCAAAGCTACCCACCCCCTGCAACTCCTACACAGTGATGTATGCGGTCCAATGAAAACTCCCACGTCTGACTTTCATTGATGATTATTCCAGGTAAACAACTACTTATCTGATGAAACATCAGAGAAACTTCAAGAGTTTGTTGCCATGTCTAGCAACAAATTCCAATGCAAACTAGGAATAATATGTACCGACCTACTAGTAGGCTACAGTGAGCAAACTAGGGGTTACAGAATCCTACACCCAAAGACTGACAACGTGACAATAAGCCGTAGTGTTTATTTTGATGAGAGCCCATCACCAGAAACACTGATTCCTGAAAGCTGTGAAGGAAATATGCCCAACAAACCAGAAGAAAAGATCTAACAAAGCGAACCTGTGCAGGAGTCAGAACAAGAGGTGGAACTCACATTGCCTAAACTAAGTTCCCCATCAGATACTGCTGAACTGCCTGAAGTCAGAAGATCCACTCAGACTACAAAGGGGATACCACTTCGCAAGCTGTCATACACTGTCAAAACACACAGCATACTTGAACTAACATCCTGGGAAGACATAGAAAAACTGTCAAAATGTGAAGCAAATAAATGGAGAAAGGCAGCAGAAGAATTATTAAAGTCACTTCAAGAAAATAAAACCTGGACACTCACAGAGCTCCCTCCTAACCGCAAAACTTTAGGAAGTAAGTGGACTTTCAAAGTAAAGTCAGACGCACAAGGGAATATCCACAAATACAAAACCAAACTAGTTGCCAAGGGTTACTTCCAAAAATTTGGTGAAGATTACGATGAAATATTCACTCCCGTCGTAAAACACTCCATCATCAGAGCGCTTCTTTGCATTGCAGCCAGGAGGGGCATGCAAGTAAAAATCCTAGATGTTAAAACTGCTTTCCTATATGGAGACCTTAAGGAAGACCTCTACATGGAGCAACCACCAGGGTTTGAGCAAGGAGACAACCTTGTGTGTAAACTTCAGAAGAGCATCTACGGTTTTAAGCAATCTGCAAGGATGTGGAATGGGAAAGTAAACAAAGTACTCACCAGAGAGGGATTCTCAAGAAGTAAAGCAGACCCCTGTCTCTACTCCAGAATTTAAGAAGACAGGTGGATATACATCCTTATCTATGTCGATGACATCATAGCCTGTTTTGAACAAGAAAGGGATTACAGTCAGATAGTTCACAAGCTGAAAGAAAATTTTGAAATCAAAGAACTTGGGAACATTAGCTACTATCTGGGAATAGAGAGAAAAGAAGATGGAAGGTAATTTTTTTTAAAAATCTCAGAAATCTTGGAACAATTCCATATGCAAGAAACAAAGGAAGTGAAAACTCCTATGGAACCAGACTATCAAATGAGCAATGAAGCAGAAAACTTGATACCCAACAATGACATGTTACGCAGAGCAATTGGTAAGCTGCTATATGTTGCCACTGTGACAAGACCAGACCATAGTATGCCGCAGCAGTGGGCATACTATGCAGGAAGTCTCAGCTCCCTGTCAGCGTGACTGGAACACAGTAAAAAGAGTGATGCAGTACCTCAAAGGAACAATTCAGATGAAGTTACAGTTACCAGCAACATCACATACAAAACTGGTCAGATATGTGGATTCTGATTGGGCCGGGGACTGCACAGACCGCAAATCCACAAGTGGATTCATCTTCCAGTAGGGCGAAGAAACCATAAGTTGGTCTAGTCGAAAGCAAGTAACTGTCGCTCTATCTTCAACTGAAGCAGAGTACATTGCAGCAGCACATGCATGTCAAGCGATATGGATTTGTCAACTTTTGTGGACATTGGGATAGACATGTCAAAACAATGTCAACCAGGGATGTATAAAGCTTACACAATCAAAAAGGGTAAATCCTAGGACCAAACACAATCCTGATGCACTCCACAAGCCTTTATTGAAGGAACATCATAATTATATCCAGAAGAAGCTGAATATAATTTGACAAAGCACATGCCGTTGAGAAGGGGTGTTGGAAGAGCAACAGCATGTAATGTAAAGTTGCTTTTATAAACTGACTATATACTGCATATACATTATGCCTATCTAAGCAGCAGGTGGCACTGTAGTATTATAGTGTATAGTTATGTTTTCTATGATGTAACAGGATATATTGTCTATCTCTGTTCTGTGCAATCGTTTTGTGTTTAGTTCCTGTTCATGTTTCTCCATGCTGTAAGACAGGTAATATACTGTATTTCTCCATGAAAGTAAATCTGTATTACTGTATCCAAGAAGTTTTCAGCACTTATTGCAATATTCTGCATATTAAGATTTTTTATTTATTTTTTTGCATGCTAGTGTCATATCGAAAATTAAGAGTATACTAAAGTTGCAAAAATTCTCGTACAACAGCATAAAAAATTCAGAAGTGATAAAATGTGTTGTAGTGTGCTTGTATTGAATTTTTGATCGACAACTGTACTGATTAAACAATAATCGTATCGTATGAGAAAAAATTTTGTGCGTGCCGCATCTAACAATTTTGTATGAATTGTCGCGATTGGCTCTCTAAAGCTGTGTACTAATGATCAGATTATCGATTCGAAAGCGGTATTTTTCATATGATTTTCTGATCATGTGTATTGGCCTTAAGTCTAGTAGTGCTCTTACAGTGGCTTGACTTGACAGTCAGTTGGTTGTATCCTTTGCCATTTTAAGTTATGATCCAGTGTTGTGGATGTTAACCGTTTGTCTAAGATAAATGAGCTGATTATGTGGGAATAATAGCAGTGGTCGTTCTGTAGATAGTCATTGTGCGATAGTAATTGGATAGTTTTTGCCCATAGATGAGGTCATAATTATCAAAGGCTAGCCTAAGGCTCCATGCTCTCTGGCTTAAAAATTGCTGCTTCTAGAGGAGGTTTGTGTTCTGCCAGAAGCAGCTCAATGTTATAATGTTATTCTTTGTGTCCATGTACATTAGGACGATTAGAGGCATATTTTAAGCTCTGCGATTAAAGGCAGGAAAAAAAAACCTTCTGGTTTGCGTTCCTGATTGAAAAAACACAAAACTCTCCTAAACTATGTACAAAAGTGCTCTATATAAGCGTTTTTTTTTTCTGCCAAGGAAACTGCACTTCTTTTTTTTTTTTTTGTAATCCCAGTGTGCATGGAGCCTAATAAGTCAATGTATTTGGAATAAAAATAAATTGCTGTAAGTGTGCCTAAGATCCTTCAGCCTAACACTTGACTTTTTCCCGATACGAATGGTGATTCATACCATGTTTATGGGTTTACTTTCATGGATATGTTAAGAAACGTACAACTTTCTAGACTTTTCCTGTACCGGGTGCTTCCTCTCTACAGCTGTGGGGTTGGTCTTTCTATTCAGAAAGGACAGATGTATTTTGGTGTAAACTTGTGTTTTGATGTACTGTCCAACACTTTATTTGTATTACCCACATCCAGGAAACTGGGTAACCCTCTGAAAAAAGAAAACACTATACGGATGCCATATTGACTAGTCAACTCATGTCTCAGATTAAACTTCAAAGACTTGTGATTTGAATCTGTCCTGCTATTATGACACTTAGGTTTATTCATCTGAGTTTTCACTTTCCTGTGTTTAACCATTAAACTTGCAAATTAAATACAGTCATCAATTAAAGGACTGCTATACCTAAAACTGAAATGTTTCAACATTGACATACAAAACGGCGATAGCTCCTAGTCTTGACAGATCCCTTTGAAGGGATAGTGTTACTTTAGGAGTCAGGAACATTTTGTGAAAACATTTACTTGTTTTCAGTGCCAAAAGCCTTGCACCAAGTATGACCAGAACTACTGAAGTATAACATTAAAGTATAACTGAAGGGAAAACTATTATTTTTTTTTTAGTTTTAGAGAGTGGAGAGGGATTAGAACACCAGTCAGATTTTGTATTGCTGTCTATGCCCCCGTTAGGGAGATTCACCCTCTCTGTGCGGGTGACTGTTATCATCAAAAGTGAAAGAAAAGATCAAATTGTAAGCAAGAATAGAAGGGAAATCTCCCAATGAGGACACTAGTTCTAGTGACTCCAGGCTACCAGGGATTTCTCTCACTTTGGAGGCATATCTTCTCCCTATTGTGGCTATAGGACAGAAAGTGAAAGGAAAACTCTGTAATGCACATGTGTCAAACACAAGGCCCTCAGGCCGAATCCGGCCCTCCGGGTCATTTCATGTGGCCCTCACAACTCTCCTGCAGCTACAGAATCCCCTTATCTATGCCCCTACAAAGCAGTTGGCAGCAAAGAGGAGGGCAAAACTCCTCCTACAGATCCTGTGCCTCTCTGTGCAGCTGCAGCACCCCCTCATCTCTGCCTCCCCTGGTCTCAGCATTCAGCAGACTCCAGCAGCTGACTCCTGCCCTCTTCTGGTCCTCCTCCTGATCCTGCACTTTCTGCTTCCCAGCTCCACCCCCAGCTTCTTCCCTGCAGCAGCACATGGTAAGAGGTGTGTGCTGTGATGTAAAGGAGGGTGGGATGACTCTTGACATCTGATATAAGGGGGGGGGGGGTGCGCTCTGGCCATCTAGTCTTACAGATACAATCAGCCCTTTAAGGATGACCATAAAGCTGATGTGGCCCACGATGAAATTGAGTTTGACACCCCTGCTCTAATGGGACACAGATTGCAAACGATTCTACAAACAACCCTTACACCAGTGTTTCTCAACTCTAGTCCTCCACGGGCCCCAACAGGTCATGTTTTCAGGTTTTCAGAGGTGATTTGATCAGTTTCACTGCCTTAGTAATTACCACAGCCGTTTTATCTGTGGAAAATCCTGAAAAACATGACCTGTTGGGGCACCTTGAGGAATGGAGTTGAGAAACATGGCCTTAGACCCCATACACACTATTAGATTTTCTGCAGATTTTTGTCTTCAGATTTACCAAAAACCATATAATATGACGTCAAACCTTAAGAGTTTCAATTTGTATGCAATCAGGCAGGCCCTTGCACTACATGGTTTTGGTGAATCTGAAGACAAAAATCTGCAGAAAATCGAATAGTGTGTATGGGGCTTTACACTATTCAAAATGAAAAAATAAGGTTTTTGCCTTTTTGTTATGCTTTAACTTTTTAAAGCTATTGTTCTATTGTTTAATTTTAAACAATACAAAAGTTCTCTAAAGGCCACGCTCACTTGAGGCTTAGATGCTCATGAGGTGGTAAAACCGCAGCTCTACCATCTGTTTTTACTGCCCATTGGCCGCGCCAATGAAAATTAGCTCTTACAGCTTATTTGTTTGCAAGTTTTGTGTTTTGCCAGATGTTATTTTTTTAATAACCTTGTTTTGAAATCTGCATGGAAAAAAGACTCAAGATGTTGAAGATGACATTTCATTTTTGTTCAACAAAGTTTCCGGATTTAGGCTAAGACTGGCCATACACTGCTTCATATTCTCCTGTGATGCTGCTGGATGGAGCTTCAGTAGTAATAATTAGGAAGTATGAGTGGTTGACCTACGACCGATACTAAGTGTACCATCTGTTGAAGGAGCTTCCAGCATGCCTGAACATATGTGCTATCAGAAGGTGTACACTTGCTCTGAGAAATAGAATGTTTTTATTTTTTTCTGATATACATAGAGTTTTGTGTTGTGCAGGATGGGAGTTCAAGTTTCATCCTCATTTGAAGCAGAGCAAAGACTGGGCACATGTCATACCTGTCAATGGCCACTTATAGAAGGGTAACAAATGGCAGTTTGCGGGACATATCCGTGGTCACCTTTGTGCAGAGGTATACCCCCACACAACATAATTCTTACCTTAAAATGCAACTGAGCACAGACTATGCACATTACATGGTTTACATATTCTTAACAAGCAATAGAAGAGCTTTAAACAAGCCATCCCTGACCTCTCCAGCTGTTTTTAATGTTAAGTTATTCATGCTGAAAAATCTTTAACTCCTTAACAGCGGGTCACTCACTTGGCACTGCCACAATTCACAGAAAGACATGTATTTTTTGTAATGAATACAAGGTGTAGCTCTTTTTTGGGGGTGCTACAACAAATGACCATCCCCAAGCAGAATATTGCACTAAGCCTGCAGATAAATAAGAGAATCAGACCCCTCACCAAGTGGAAGAGTGGCTATGATAATAACGTTGCCAGTGCCTCCACTATGAACAGAGGGGATTCCTCTCCTGGGAAATGACCAGTAATCTACCCAAAGTAATTGGGAGAAGAGGAACTACTGCAACCAACACGTAACATTAACCATAAGTATTAAGATGCACAGAGGTATGCAAATAACACAGATACAATAAAAGATTAATAATAGTACATACAGTACATCTAGTATATCTAGTATACAAACAGGTATTATCAGCCAAGGCCAACAAGAGTCCTGGTGAAATTGTGCACAATTGCCCAGTTATATATACTGTATATAGTTATAACAGATACCTCCAGATGAATGTTGCAGCAAAGTTCAGTTGCAGGGACCCCTGTGGATGATTTTGATGCAGCAATTGTCTTTGTGTTGGAGACCTGAAGACAAGATCAGTGGTCATGGGGAGATCCTTCAACTGTTGTCCAATTATCCTGGAACACAGCTTCTCACTGGTAGGACTTCAGAGTCACCTTTCTACTCTGCTCTTTCTTCCTTCACTAGTAGTTTCCAATCTGACATGCAACCAGTCCTCTAATGACCAGAAGTGGGCTTTCTAATGAATAACCTGACTCTAGCCTATGCTGGTTGTCAAGCCCTAAGTGAAAACTAGCTATAGAATCCCAGACCAGAGGGCACAGGGTTAACAAATATAGCAGGAGCTGCATATAAACTCTACCTATCTATCTGGCACTGTGCATGTGAGATAATAACAAGAGGACAGAAATTAGTTTGTCACAAGGATTTAGCTATATACTCAAAAAGCTATGGGCAGCTGAAGTTAAACTATTAGAACAAGAATAATTGTATATTTATTTCTTCTGAGCTGGGTGAAAATACAGCAGCAATATAAGGCCATATGGCTTTGTTCTTCGTCTGTCTCTTCATTTCCTCCTCCTGGGGTTCTCAAAGCCCCTCCCAGAGACAGGAATTGTTACTACATAATTATACATAACACTGTGATATTAGCAGCTAACAGTGGATGGCAGCAGAGCGCTAAAATATATCTCCTGGCCGCTTTGCTTGGTTTGTTAACATAGCAGCAGCGATTCCCCTCAACATCCATGCTAGACCTTTATGATGAAGGTCTGGTATGGTTTGGAAGGGGTGACCCCATGACAAGAAAAGCAAAAGTAAAACGATGTGGGGGTGATTATGGTCTGTTATGGATTTTACCAACTTGCGTTCTTTTGAAGTGTTTGGTTCATGCAGGATCTAAAAAACAAGCTCACGGCCACAGCAACTTTGACCTGTTGTCTCTTTTGTACAGCTGTCTTCTGGCTTTCACTGGACTCACATGGTGCCCCCCCCCCCCCAACAAATTGTGTCAGCAGGGAGAGTGGAAGGTCATGGAGGAACTTCAATTGCCTGATGTCTTCTGTAGAAGTGTGAACCAATTCAGAGTTGTCAATATCATAGTAAGGCAACTGGGGAATAGCTGACCGTTTGGAACAAAGGGCAGGGGAGACAGTTAGGGACTAATAAACAGTTTATTTGTCACCTGCCCAATGCTATCACATAGTGGGATTATTATACCCCTTGTGATAGCAGTACAATTAAGTAAAAATGTAATGTAAATATAAAAAAAAAATAATAAAAAAAAATGAATGCCCTGTTGCCTCGCTATGCACATACACATACAAAGGAAAACACGCACATAGAGCAATTTTTGGTACTGTCATATTTCGGAATTTTGCTAGCAGACACAGTTTTGAGAATTTACATATTTTAACCACTTCAGCCCCGGACCAGGCCCCTTTTTGCGATTCGGCACTGCGTTGCTTTAACTGACAATTGCGCGGCCGTGCGACGTGGCTCCAAAACAACATTGGCGTCCTTTTTTTCCCACAATTAGAGCTTTCTTTTGGGGTATTTGATCGCCCCTGCGGTTTTTATTTTTTGCACTATAAACAAAAATAGGGACAATTTTGAAAAAAATGCAATATAAATAAATATCCCCAAAAAATATATAAAAAAACATTTTTTTTTTCCTCAGTCTTCTACATATTTTTGTTAAAAAAAATCGCAATTATTGATCGGTTTGCGCAAAAGTTATAGCGTTTACAAAATAGGGGATAGATAGCATTTTTATTAATATATTTTTTTTTTACTGTAATGGCGGCGATCAGCGATTTTTATTGTGACTGCGACATTATGGCAGACACATAGACATTTTTGACACATTTTTGGACCATTGTCATTTATACAGCAATCAAATGCATTGATTCCTGTATAAATGACAGTTGTAGTGAAGGGGTTAAGCACTAGGGGGAGGGGAGGGGTTTTGGCTGTGACGTGTGTGTGTTTTTTTACATAGGGGGCGGGGCTGACGTCTGACGTCATTGATCGGGTTTCCCGATGACCGGGAACAGCCAATCAATGACAGGCAGAGTAGGAAGCGTGGGGAGAGATTTGTTTACACATACCTCTCCCCGTTCTTCAGCTCCGTAACCCGATCGCGGGACACCAGACCGGGTCACTAGCGCGCGACCCACGGGCAGGCATTTATAGGATCACGTACAGGCACGTGATTTTGCCTGCCCGTGCCATTTTGCTGCAGTATATCTGCGTTAGGCGGTCGGGAAGCGGTTAAGTATCTATTTGTTTGACACAACCTCATCTTTTATTTAAAAATATGGAGATTATGCATTGATTTACTAAAGGCAAATCCACTCTGCACTGAAAGTGTACTTGGAAGTGCAGTCGCTGTAGATCTGAGGGGAAGATCTGCTGATTTTATCATCCAATCATGTGCAAGCTAAAATGCTGTTTTTTTTTATTTTCCTTGAATGTCCCCCTCAGATCTACAGCGACTGCACTTCCAAGTTCACTTGTAGTGCAAAGTGGATTTGCCTTTAGTAAATAAAACCCCTATATGTTGCTTGTTTGCAGTACAACTCATTTTAGTGTATTTGTTACTGAAGATGTAGATTTGATGAAAAATTGCTCAAATGTCACGCAACACAAAAAATTGCAATTACCATCCTTATTTTTCTATAGTAACTTTGCTTTCAGAAAATAGATAACCGTTTCAGGGTTTTATATAATTTGTTTTTTTTTCAAAAATGCTGACTTTAACATATACTGTAAAAAAAATGTGAAAAAAGGGGTAGTGGTGAAGGGGGGCCTACAAAACAATACGAATGACATGGGCCCCCCAAATTCTTACCAGACCCTTTGGGCCAGTTTCTCAAGTGGGATTTGTTTTGTACAGATAGGAAGAGATTACATAGCAGGTTGGTTTTAAACTGGCTGCAAAAAGCTTTATTGCTCTCCCAGTATTAGAAAATAATTGCATGATCAGCAGTTCTAGCTTTCAATAACTTAGGCAATCCATAACAATAAAACATACCTAAAATATTCTCGCTTGTCTGGCACAAAGTATCTCTTTCTAGAACTAATGCTATTATGGGAAAAATTTGCTGGATAAACTGTACAGCTTACACAAATTTCTGTCAGATTGGTGCCTCTCCCTTTATTTATTTCATATTTTTCTATTTTTTTTTTTTTTTTTCTAAAACCCTGTTGTGCTGTATATTTTCTCCTAGGGGTGCAATTATTTAAAGGCAGACAGCATTTTTCCATCATCATCATCATCACATCTGTTATATGGTCCCCCATTGTTGTTAGTGTTGTAGTGATTGTGGGATTGTAATGAGAATTATATATCATAAAATTGCTGTAAGAATACAGCTGTTTGTACCACTAGATGCCAAAATAATCCAACCAGCGATATGTGATGGATTGAGACGCACAAAGGACACCGTTGTTTTGTCCTTGAAATGAGCAAACTGCATTGATTTAGCAATAATGTAACATGTCTAGCCACCACCAATTTCCTCCTTCTATCTGTGACAGACTCTTTGTAGTAGAAGGTATTGCCAGTGGCAGATTTAATTTAGGTATTTTTTTTCTTTATTGTTGATATTTGGAGGCTACGCTGTATGAAGTGCAGTCTGAATGCTAGAGCTCTGTTGGCTGTTATTGTGCAATCAGTTGGTGTTTTCTCATCGCTTTAGTGAAACACAGATATCGGTGCCCTCTCCCGGAGTTGTGTAACCATCCGTAATTTATATTTGTCTCTGGTGAAGTTTGCGATGTCTGAAAATGTATTTTCTCAGTAATATATGTTTGAAGAGTCCGACCAGAACTGATATTAATGTTACCGATGCACCCTGAGGGCCTCAATTACTCACTAGCTGTTTGGTACCTCTTGAGGACTTCATATGTGAAAAATCCCCATTGAAACTTCAGATTCTCTTTTTTTTGCTTCTGCAGAACTCACTCAATCTGCCTAAATTTCTTTTAATTTTAACAGATAATTGCCTAAATTTTAACACAATAAAATAAAATCAATTAGGACTAATTAGACCCTATGGAATGACTATGGCAGCTTATATGACTGGAGAACTCAAGGGCAGACATGGAGTTCCTGGGAGACAGAAGAAACCAATGTAGATATTTTATTGGTTTTGAAAGGATTTTCATTGGGAATTTACATTCACATACAAATATGGAGGGACTGGAGGAAATGAATAGTTGAAACAATCAGGGTAATTCAATAAACCACTTACTAATTCAGAGAAGCATTGCAACAGTTTACAGAGTTCTGGCATGTCTGATATAGCTCTTTTTTGTACCACTTTAAAGAAGAACTTAAGGCAAAACTCTTTGGAATGGGACTATTCTAGGTCATCAAGGTTACACTACAATAACATAAAATTACAAATAATTATTATTGATATACACAGAAAAAAGCCAAAAGGTCTAAAAGTAGAAATATCAAACATTTTTAGACATTTTGGTCTTTTTATGTGTATATCAATAATAATTATTTGTCATTTTATACATCATTGTAGTGTAATTCGGATGCCTTAGAAAACTCCCGTTAGATATGTTTTGTATTTTATGTCAAGTATTAGGGAACATTGTAATAATTTGGTCTGTTAAAGGCAAGAAGATATGCAAAACTCTTTCTTTTTTTTAATTTTGGATAGAGAGAGCTATGGACAAAACCTCTGTAAGTTTAATCTTTGACATCTGTGTCCCATTGGGAAGATTTTCCTTCACTTCCAGTCCCATATCTAACACAGGAAGTGAGATAAATACCCTCTAAAGTAAGGAAATCCCTGGGTGTCGCTAGGGTCACCAAACTAGGGTCCTCAGTGAAAGATATCCCCTCAATTCCTGTTCTGGGGACAACTCAAAATTTAGGAGTTTTTTTAACTTTCACTCTCAGCGATGGTTGTAAACAGGACTAAAGAAGAGAGCAAATTTTCCTAATGGGGACACAGACAGCAATAAAAACTGACAGGTGTTCTAATGCCTCTCCATTTTCTCTAAAACTCAAAAAAAATATGTTTTTGTCTTTAATCATACTTTAGCCGGTTCACGCCCGGCCTATGGCGAGATGACGCCAGCAGGAACCTCTCATCCTTCCAGGTGGATGTCATATGCTGCGACGCGATCTATCACCGGCTGTGTCGCCTGGACATAGCCAATAACTGATCACTGTACCGGCCTGTTGCTACTGTAACCAATCACTGCAGGTCACATGACAGTTGTAAACAATGAATGGCTTCCTTTCAAGCCACTAATTGTATACAATTGTGTTGCTAGCTGTAATTGCTCTCAGTGATCACATGGTACAGACTGAGCCAATCACAGCTAATCACAACAAAACAAACTGAATTAATTCATTTCATTCAGTAAAATGCTTGCTTATAGCAATGAAATGCATTGCTAAAGGCAAACATAATGTGTAAAAGTAAAAAAAAAAGTATAAAAAAAAAATATTGATCACTTTTTACATTACTATGGTAACATTATATTGCTCTGGTCGAAATGTGTATTTCTTCCGCACTGTCACCAATAGGTTTCCCTGATCACCGCCACACCAGTTATATGATGACACTGTACAGCACTGGTGACATTATGTAAAAAAAAAAGAAAAAAACATATTGGGGTCAAGCCTACACTAGTGTCCCCTTAGTAAGCAGCTTGATATGGGGGCACTCAGAGAAGAGGATGGGACAAGATCGCCAGCAGGGGATCCCAGAAGAAATGGGGTACAGCGCCATTCAGCAAGTTATATCATGTTAATTATTTTTAGAAAAAAAAAAAGAAGCTTTACAATCACTTTAACTTTTTGTTCACTACACGAATCTCAATACAGCTCATCCATTCTCATTCAAGATTTTTTTTTTACCTTCTTACTATATTATCATTGATTTATCTAATTTGATATATTTAATATACCAGTAATACAGCATAAATGATTGTTTACAAAGAAAGGCAAAGTAAAACTCAAGGAAAATGGAAAAATTTAAATTCATATATGATTAGTGTTTTACCTTCAAATAAATTTGATACTAGAGGCCAGAGAATCCTTTACAAGCACCCCTCCCCTAAATATATTCAAAAAGTACCAAGAAACAAAAATTTAGAGTTTTGAGGTACAAAATAAGCAAATCAAATTTAATATTCCAAATTTCATAATTTTATTTAAACGAGCATGGTTAAAAAAGACAATAATATTTAAAACTAGAGCATGAAAGAATCATGTGGTCACAATACAAAAGTTGGTTGCCTCAACATGTTTCACCACAATCGTGGCTTCTTCTGGAGCTTTTGTAGGACCCTAATACAATGTCACCCAAAAGTGATCAAGGTTCCAAATGGTCTTCAGGGCCCACCAAGGGGTCCAATGAGGTGTCAGTGTGCCATATAAAGGGGGACAATAGCCCTACGTTCACACCCTGTTGTGATAGAAAGTCAAGGAATTTACAGGTTGATAATTATATCACTCCCAAAACATATACTTCATATATTTATGGTAAGCTTCAAGGGGCTGTGTCATCCAAACATTTCCTTCCTTGAAGATAACCGTATTCCTTTCCTTAGTATCAATATGATACCATTAATCCAGGGAAGATCAAAGATTGATTAATGTATCCCAAGGGAGTATCCCTTTTCTCCTTGGGTAAAAAATCCTGCCGGTACCATACAAGGCGATCGGCCTGTATGGTACCGGCAGAATTTTTTATCCAAGCAGAAAAGGGATACTCCCTTGGGATAGATTAATCAATCTTTGATCTTCCCTGGATTAATGTTTTACCTTCCTAAGGCTTTGTAATTCTGTACAGTCAACCTTGATGTTTACACCCATTGCTGCTCAGTCTCTTTAGTCAGACTGGCGGCACGCATGGTTCCGAGCAATTCACTTTCCCAGTTCACCTTTGTCGATTATCATCAGCTTGTGTCACCTCATCATCAATGCTCACCTAGGAAGCATTAAAATTTCTCAAAGTAGATGTGTGATCTTACTGACTTAAAGCGGTATTAAACCCAAAACCAAAAAAATACTATATTGTGGCTTACCAATCCTGAGATGTGGTGACTGCATTTGTTTTCTTTTACGTACAGGTATGTGATTTTGAGCTAAAGGGCCACCCTTCTGCAGTATATGTACGCGGGGCGGCCCTTAAGTGGTTAATGGACAGGCTGAATGTACCAAGTTCATCGATCAATCAACTTGGGTACAACCAGCCTGCCAGCGATAATCACTGTGTTCTCCCGGTGGGGATGGCTTCCCCTGCCCTCCCACTGGGAGAAGACAATTGCTGATTCCCCTGTCAGGACTGTCTGTGTTGATGGAGGAATCATGCAAATTTATTTCCTGCCACCCGTGGTTGCAGGAAAGAAATTTGCACCATGTATGGCCAGCCTTAGCGAAGGCTCTGGCTCTCTTATTTACCTACAGGTTTAGCGCAATATCCTGTTTGGTGAGGGCCATTTCTCATAACCCCACCCCCAAAGAGGGCTACAACAGTTTAAGAAAATCATAACAGCTGCAGATTGAAATGCGAAAGTAATTGTTAATGACATGAAATTACAAAAGAGCTTGCCTTGCAATTACGGTATATATGTTGTATTATTTTTCAGGGAAAGTGGAGTCTTCCTTTAAGTCATTAAGTCGTCTAATGAGTCATTCTAGAGCATGCACCTGTGCTGCTGTAAAGTGATCCTGGCAGCTCTCTATTAAAGCTGTAGGGGAAGAAAGGGCAGCCCTTTGTTGTCGGGTGATATCAGACTCCTGCCTCATGCTGAATGGGTTGGGATGAAATTGTCATAGTAAAAAAAAAAAAACGAAGCGACTTTTCTCTGTTGTCACAGAACCTGTTGTGACTTGTCATTCGTTTGATTTGTATATGCAGCACAGATTTTCATAAGTGTCATTAGGGAGCTTTTTGCTGGTTCATAGCTAGAGTCTCTTACTTGATTTATAATAAACAGAGTAAAGATGGAACTGAATACTAGAGCAGCCAATTCATTTTATATATTTCATTCTCTGAAAAATGAAACCAAGAATCTTATGGATTGCTCTATCTCCATTTCCATTTTTGAAGTGTATAGCCAAACAATTATTTTTTAGGATAGAGTAGGGAAAGGTACCCATTCATTGGCAGAGCCATTTTTTGCTTTTTGTTTTGCACAATTTAAAGTGCACATTTTAAGTTTGACCATTAGTTAAACCCCCCAAACATTTTTTTTTTTTGAAAGCAAAGACCCTGCAGAATAAAATGGTGGTAATTGCAATTTTGTTTTATGTCGCATGATATTAGCGCAACTGTTCATTAAACCAATATTATCCGTAAAAAAAACTACACCAAAGTTAGTTTCAGTGCACTCAAACACAATATATTACCCCATTTTGGTAAAATATTAAAGATGAGGTTCCATTGAGTAAATAGATATCAAACATGTCAAGCCTTATGTAGCACTACCTGGTAGGAGTTGCAAATGTCAGGGTTCCCCACTGCTGCATAGCCAGTCACAGAGCATTTCCTTCTTGCATCCAGACACAGAAATCAGTGCTTTGGCTTGTTTTTGTTTTATTTAGGGCATAATAAGTTGGATGGGGTTAAGGATTTTGGGATGCCCAATTTAACAATAACAACAAAACCAGGGACAACTTCTTCCCTATTTACAGCTTCCACTTCTTCCTCCTGTACAATATCTTGATCCTTTGCACAGCTCTGCTGGGTCCACTCCTTTAGGCCCCTTTCAGACGAGGCGGATCCGCTTGCACAGAGTCCGCCTCTGTCCGCTGGCTCAGCGGGAGATCTCTCCGTTGATCTCCGCTGAGCCGGCAGATGACAAGTCCCTCTTTGCTCACTAAGCGGGGAGGGGCTTGTCCAACACCGCTGGTCTCTGTGGAGAGATCAGATGAAAACGGACAGTGTGTCCGTTTTCATCAGATCTCACCCGATCCGATCCGCCAGCGACGGATCCGGACGTAGAGCCATCCGTCTGCTTTTGGCGGATCGAACCGGGTCGGATGTCAGCGGACATGTCTCCGCTGACATCCGTCGCTCCATAGACTATCATGGAGCGCCCTTTCAGGTCCGCCGTCAAAAATGACAGGCGGACCTGAACGGTCCGTCAGTGTGAAAGGGGCCTTAGGAACTAACAGTCTTTTGTTTGCTCAACAACAGCCCCATACGGGCTAGGAACTCTCAGTCCCTTAGAAAGTAGCACATGTGGAGTGAACTGCATCCTGCAACTCCTTCTGCTTCCCTGTAGACACTGATCCCAGTGCTAATTCTGCATACAATGCTAGCCCACCTGGCTGCCACTTCATCAGTCCACCTGGCTGCTTCTTCTTCTCAGTCTATCCAACTGACGGACTGGAAACTTCCCAGGGCAAGGTTGGATACAGACTTAAGCATGCCAATGTCTTCAAGAGAGACCTGCTACATGCGTCAGTCTCTCCCCTCATCTGTCCCTGCACTGTGCTGATCTACTCACTCTTCCTCTCTTTGCTCCTGCTGCCTCTCTGGAAAGCTTCCTTCCAACTGCCTCTTGTTATAGGATACATCCAGGGTAAAACCCCTCTTCAGCAGGAATCCCTCAATAGCCACCAGCAGACCCCCCCCCAGCACGGCTTCCACATCTTCTACCCGACTCCCTGGTTGGCGTGGCTCATGTCTATTTTAGGGAGCCTTAATCCCCTGCCAGGCTCACTTCCTGGGGAATCGGATTAGCTAAGGGCCCCAAAATATGCAAGGAAACCCTCCTAGCCTCCGCCTACTAATTTCTAGAACATTCTCCAATATTCTAGAACCAAGAGGAGGCACCAGAGAGCTGCCTGGATGAGTCATCCAGCCCTGAACTCTACTGATCCCTGACCCAGGTTTAGCCCCGAGCCAGACTATAATTTGCCTGTACGAGGGTGCTACACTTATAATTGTACATGTCTGTGAAATGATGACAAACTTTGGTACCCAAAAGTGTCCATAGGTGATTCTTTAAAGGCCTTTACAGGTCTTCAGTTTAGAGTTTACTATGAATGATGGCTCCAAAAATCATTGCTCTTACTCCTGAGCGTACAGCACTGCCTAATGTGTGTAATGCAATAGTAATGAAATATGTAGAGGCAACTGATGGGCACCTTTATGTACATATGAATAGGAGGCTTAAAAATTTTGAATTTTTTAAATCTTTAAAACTTTTCTTACCTTTATCACTATCACATAGAGGGCCTCGGGAAGCCTGGTGGACAAACTACCAGAGATGGCATCCTTCCATCTTACCTTGCCATTACTGCTCCCCTCCACCATCACATGAAAGAGATCTCAAACCCCCCTCACATGTGTGGCTCACTATCTCCTCCCTCACAGTATCACTGAACTCAGAGCTATTGCCTCATGGGAGAGAGAATGCATGCGAGGGGGGCTTAAATCAGGTGGGAGTGTCTTAGCACTGGCCTAACATCAGGGCAGGATGGGATGATGTGATCTCTGACAGTTTTTCAAACAAGCATCGGAAGTTATGTAAATGGCCTACACCTATAACAACTCAATTGCAAATACTGAGATTGAGCTGTTTTTCCCATCCTCTATATCGTTTATGAATAAATTATACAGAATTGGTCCCAGGACAGATCCTTGGGGGACCCTACTTACCACACTGGACAATTCCGAGTACTTGCTATTTATCACTACCCTTTCCTGTAGCCAGTTTTCAATCCAGATACTCACCCTATGGTCCATGCCGACAGACCTCAGTTTGTAAAGCAAACAGGGGAACTGTATCAAATGCTTTTTGCAAAATCCACCACATCCACCACATCTACAGGCTTTTCTTTTATCTAGATAGCAATAGAAAGGGCACTATTTAGCTATGGTCTTTTTTTTTTTTTATCTACAGGTGTCCCTTACCTGCATAGGCAGTTTTTTTTTATTTGGTACAGGTGAACTAATTCTTTAAAGTGGTTGTGAAACACACATGAAAACAAAGAAAAAAGACCTGCAAGAGGCATAATGAGCTAGTATGCATAGCATACTCACCTGAGATTGAAGCCCCCGCTGCGGTGCCCGTACACAGCACTGGCCGTCGACAGTTCTCCCCAGAGTTGCTTCCAGGTATCACGGCTCCGGCAATGTGATTGGCCGGAGCCAAGATGACGTCACTCTCGCGCATGCGCACGGGAGCCGCCAGTAACGGCACACTCACTGAAGCAAACGGCACGTACGTGCCATTGCTTCAGTGCGCCGATGACGTCGGCACATGCAGATACAGGGGATATCTGGTTTAGGAGATATCCGGGGTAGTCCAAAAAGTGGATTGTACAACCAGTGCTTCAGTATTTATAAATTCTTCATCAAGTACATGTTCATATGTTTAATTTACTACCTGTTGAATAAGGCCATGGATAGTAACGCAAGAAAGCTAGTTAAAAATTATTAATCCCTCTTGATATTTTAAATCTGGTTGGTTTCTCAGAGGCATTTGATACATCCTCTTGTTTGGCCCAATTGCCATGCTGGTTGTTAAATTGGGCCATTCAAAAAATCGGGGAGTGTATGACCGCACTTAGATATAAATGAGCTACTCTGAGTGTACAATGGTGTTTCTGCAGCTAGTCACAGATAAGTATACAGGATGATCTCATCCTATTGTAGGAGAAATGTCTTCAGGGAGTCTGACCTTTGTTCGGTAAGATGACATCATCTACTGCTAGAGACAGTAAATCATAATGTTGACATCCTATCACACAGTATGGGAAATGAATAAAGAGATGGACTTAGTGTATCCTTTTAAAAGGTTTACAATGGATTTCTTTGACTTCTGTTAACCCCTGCACTTCTCGTAAGATGAAGAACATGGGAATAGACGAGATCATTTTCTTTTAAAAGGAAAAGGTTCACTCTATGAGGAAGCTTATTCGGATGTATTTGAGGACAAGAAAACAGAAGATGACTGTTAGATATATAGGGGCTGCCAATCATGGGCATTACTAGAACCTGCCACCCAGTACACATGCCCCAGGTCTTCTACTGGGTGACCTGGTCTCCTATGAGATGAGGTGATGATATATTCTATGCGTTACAGTTCTGAACCCATGTATAATTTATATACTTCACTCCATCTTTTAATTATTTTTCATGATAACGTGGCATTTCAGTTTTTAGATCAATTTATTTTTGTTCACTTAAAAATAATTATGTAAGTTGACTCTAAGGTTTGATCCAAAGTGGTCATCATGGTATCCTATCAGCCTCTCAACATTTTATTCTGTGTGCCCTTGGTCTACTGGGACCATAGCAACACCCCTACTGTCATTACTGACTTGCATCTAATGGCCGCGTACACACAGTCGGAATTCTCGACGGAAAAAGCTCTGATGGTTTTCCCGTCGGAATTCCGACAGAATTTCGCTCAAACTGTCTTGTCTACACACGGTCACACCAAATTCCAACGGTAAATAACACCGCGGCATACAACACGTTCGACAGCACTATAAAAGGGAAGTTTAATGCTTCTGAGCATGCGTCGAATTGTTTCCGAGCATGCAGCGGAATTTTGCGTGTCGGAATTGCATACACACGATCGGAAAATCCGATAGAAAGGTTTTCCGTCGGAAAAATTAAGAACAGGTTCTCAATCCAAAGTCCGTCTGAATTTCCGGAGGAAAAAGACCGATGGGCATATACACGGTCGGAAAATCCAAAGAAAAGCTCCCATCGGACTGTTTCCATTTGAAATTTCAACCGTGTATACGCGGCATAAGAATACCAGTTCCCTGGCTGTCCTGACTTTAAAGCGGACCTTCACTGTATCTGAGCACCACAAACTAAAAACCACTATTTTATTCATTTTTAATATTCAAAGCAAACTCCCCCCATCCATCCATCCATGTCTTTATGCTTTATTTTAAAAACACCCCCTAGCATTTCTGGCCGTGGCCACCTTAAAGGGGTTGTAAAGGTAAAAAACGTTTCACCTTAATGCATTCTATGCATTAAGGTGAAAAAACATCCGACAACGCCGACCCCCCCAGCCCCCCTGTTTTACTTACCTATCCCCTCAAAAGTCCCGCGCTCGCCCCCCACATCCTCTTTGCCGATCAGCCTGGCTGTTGATTGGTTACAGTGGATGGATTGAAAGCAGCACAGCCATTGGCTTGCGCTGCTGTCAATCACATCCAATGGCACGCTGGGGGGCGGGGCCGAATGATACAGTGAGCGGCTATGGCTTCCGGCTGTATCACGGGAGCGCGCCTGCAAGCACTCCTCACCATGCGAGGGCACTCGCACGAACGCGACAAGTCCTTGCGGGGGGGGGGGGGGGGGGAGCCAAGACAGCCGTCGAGGGACCCCAGGGGCCACTTTGTGCAAAATGAGCTTCACAGTGGAGGTAAGTATAACATGTTTGTTATTTAAAAAAAAAAATTACCTTTACAACCCATTTCAGTAAAGGCAAGTGATTCATGTAGAATTTACTTCCTGGAATACATCTGCCCTTAGCTCAAACGTGCATCTAGGAGAGTGTGAGCTGAGAAAGCCCCTCCTCCTCTCCTCCCCTCCCCTCCTGAAAACTCCTGGGATATATGACATAACTTGCTTAGGCAAGAGCGCAGCGACGACTCATCCAAGAGGTGACAAAAGACCCCACAACAACGTCCAAGGAACTGCAGGCCTCACTTGCCTCAGTTAAGGTCAGCGTTCATGCCTGAGAAAATGGAAAAAAAAAAAACATTTAAAACAAGTAAATATGAGAAAATGGAAAAAAAAAAAATATACTTCCCTATCTATTTACTAATGCTAGCACAAGGATTAATAATAATTAATGTGGATTGAGAGAGTGAAGTTCCACTTTAAGTGCAATTATGGTTGGGCTATAGAAATTAATATTAACATATTCTTAAAGTGTAATTATTATTAATAATAATAATAATAAAGTGTATATTATTAATATCAACATATTCTTAAAGTGTACCTAACAATGAAACCCCAAGGCTAGGTTTACATAAGTGCAGCTGCATTATAGCCATGTGCTTTTCGGTGTGCTTTTGCAGCGCATTTTTTATGTGTTTTCATGTGTGTTTCTTATTTTAGAGGGAGACTGGTTGTTGAGCTCAAAAATACACTAAAAATGCATGTACATGCATGTTTCATACACTCCCCCATTGAAGTCTATGGGGCCAAGAGTGCAATAGGCTGCACAAAGGAAACAAATGCATCTTTTCAAAAATTGAACTGCACTATGTTGGGAACAGGGGACCATAGAGAATAATGTGATTGCCAAAACCATACATTGCAGTGTGATCGCAGACGCAGGAGAAAGCGTACTATTGTAAACAGGACCTTAAAGTGATTGTAAAGGCTCGTTTTAAAAAAAGAGCAGAGCAGCCCGGATCCTCCTCTTCTCTGGTCCCTTTTTGCTGCTCCTAGCCCCTCCCTCCTTTGAGTGCCCCTCAGCCAACAGCTTGCTACAGGGGGCACCCAAGCCGTGTCATAGCTCTGTGTATCCATTCAGACACATAGACCCCCGACCTGGCCCCACCTCCCCTGATTGACTGACTGACTGTGATTGACAGCCGTGGGAGCCAGTGGCACCGCTGCTCTGTCTCACCCAATCCGAAGGAGTGTCCTGGATGGCTGAGGGGATCGTGGACAGAGATGGGGCTCAGGTAAGTAATTGGGGGGTGCTGCTACACACAGAAGGTTTTTTATCTGAATGCATAGAATGCATTAACATAAAAACCCTTCTGCCTTCTCCTTTAACCACTTCAGCCCCAGAAGGATTTGCCCCCTTCTTGACCAGGCCATTTTTTGCGATTCTGCACTGCGTCGCTTTATCTGACAATTGCGCGATCCTGCAACGTTGTACCCAAACAAAATTTATATCCTTTTTTCCCCATAAATTGAGCTTTCTTTTGGTGGTATTTGGTCACATCTGCGGTTTTTATGTTTTGTGCTATAAACAAAAAAAGAGCGACAATTTTGAAAAAAACAAAAAAAAATAATTTTATACTTTTTGCTATAATAAATATCCAAAAAAATAAATAAAATGTATTTATCAATTTAAGTGTATATATAGTCTTCTACATATTTGTGGTAAAAAAATCCCAATAGGCGTCCATTGATTGGTTTGCGCAATTGCTAAGGAGAGTGAAGCCAGGACTCCGGATCTGCATACTCGTTCCTGGTCATTGACTCAGAAAGTAGTGAAGCCAACGTGATAAACAGGAAGCAAGCATTCTTTTATATGAGGAGATCTGAATTGGCAGCCTTTATACTTCCTCACTACTGTTTTTTTTAACAAGCAATTAGAACCAATAAAGTTATCCTAAAAGTGAGCTTCCTGATCTAATGGAAGGAAGATCAGCTCTTGTTACCTATAATTACCAATATCATTCACCCTTTCATGTTTCGCTCTGAAAGGGTGAGGTTGTATTGTATTCCTTAAAGTGAAATTTCACAGATTTTCTTAAAAATTCAAAGTTAGCGGCTACAAATACTGAACAAACCCCAGGGAACTATATAAAGGAAACTTCAAAGTTGTACAAGTATCATTTGTTTGACCATTGTTGAGTTTTGCCAGGCTATAATTTTAGTATCCTCTCTGACAGATAAGAATGTGTTGCGGTAGTTGTTTTACCATGGGATAGGATGACCATCTCAGGCCAATAGAGATCAAACGTCCAATTGGGACATTAATATTCATATTACTGTTCATCACAATGGAGTCACCAAACCAAAAAATATTTTAAACATCACTGGCTGGTTGCAGGGTGTTCTCCTTATGACCTTCCTTAACCAATTAAGGACCAGAAGATTTGCCCCCTTAATGACCAGGCCATTTTTTGAGATTCGGCACTGCGTCGATTTAACTGACTATAGCGTGGTCATGCGACGTTGTACCCAAACAAAATTTACGTCTTTTTTTCCCCACAAATAGAGCTTTCTTTTGGTGGTGTTTGATCACCTCTGCAGTATTTATTTTTTGCGCTACAAACAAAAAGAAAGACAATTTTGAAAAAAACACAATATTTTTTACTTTTTGCTATAATAAATATCCAAAAAAAATTTAAAATGTCTTCATCAGTTTAGGCCAATATGTATTCTTCTACATATTTTTGATTAAAAAAAATCGCAATAAGCGTATATTGATTGGATTGCGCAAAAGTTATAGCGTCTACAAAAGAGGGGATAGATTTATTGCATTTTTATTATTATTTTTTTTAATAGCAATGGCGATGATTAGCGATTTTTAGCAGGGCTATGACATTGCGGCAGACAGATCGGACACTTTTGACACTTTTTTTGGGACCAATGACATTTATACAGCGATCAGTGCTATAAAAATACACTGATTACTTTATAAATGACACTGACAGGGAAGGGGTTAACACTAGTGGTGATCAAGGGGTTAAATATGTTCCCTGGGGAGGTGTTTCTAACTGTGGGGGGAATGTACTGACTGGAGGAGGAGAGAGATTGCTGTTCCTGATCACTAGGAACAGCAGATCTCTCTCTACTCCCCTGTCAGAATGGGGATCTGTTTGCTTACATTGACAGAACCTCGTTCTGGCTCTCTGTGGAGCGTTTGCGGGTGGCCGGAGAACGTTGTGGCCGCTGGCCACGCGCATCGGCTCTCCCTGCCGTGCAGCGGGCGTGCCTGCTATAGCTCTTAAAGGAACCGGCGTACACCTATGGCAATTTGCGGGAACGAGCCAACCTGCCACAGTATAATGACGGCGGCTGGTTGGGAAGTGGTTAAAGTGTAACTTTAAAATTAAATTTCCTCTCAGTCGTCCCCTCCCCCCAGCCTATAACTTAAATTCAGCCTTTTTTTCTGAAAGGAGGGACCTTTTTCTGACAGCCCAGGGAGTCCAATGATGTCTTCCCTGGAACCGATTCTTTTTTCAGGCTTCAGATCCCTGGCACTGCCATTTTGGATGTGGAAACCAGCTGTGACTTCTGATGTCTCACAGCTGATTCCCCACTGCACATGCCAGAGATCCCCTGGCATGATGAGACTGGTTTCTTCAGCCTCCTGGGATGTGTGGGATGTGCAACGTGTCCCAGGAGGCTGCAGGTGGCGGATGCGGTGTGTCGGCTCCCTAAGGAGGTGGCATTATTTTTATCTAGAGGAGGATTGAGAAAGTGAGAGCCGACTCCTGTCAAAAAAGGTACCTTCACCCCCTTAAAAAAGGCTCAGGAGTGAAACAAAGTGAGGGACTTTACATTTTAAAGTTTTAAAGTTCCACTTTAACCACTTAGCGACCGCCTACTGACTGGCCGCTCTAGGCATAGGGATGTACCCGTACATATCTGCCTACTTCCCGATTTGCCCCTGCCAGCACCCGCTGTGATTGTACACAACGGGAGCCTGTCAGAAAGTCCTGGCCAATGATTCACGGCCACGACCTGCTGATCAGCTGTATACATGCACAGCCCAGAGCTCTGTGTTGACAATCAACGCAGAGCTCTGTACACAGGGAACGATCTCTGTGTTTCTCAGGAATGAGAAACTTAGAGATCAATTAGTAAAAAGCAGAACGCTTTACACACATTACACATAGTTAGGAATACATTGAGCTCATTGATTGACCTAGATGTTAACCCCTTCCCAGTCAGTGTCATTAGTACAGGGGGGAGGGGGGTGGCTGGTGTTAACGCTTCAATCAATCATCATGACACCATAGTTGATATGGTGTCAGGATGATTGAAGCACATTATTTCTTATTATATATATATATATATATATATATATACACATTATTACATATACACACCCTGTTCCAAATTATTATGCAAATTCTATTTCAGTGTCACAAAGGTTAAATATTTTGTTTTTCAGTTTAACTCATGGATGGCATTGTGTCTCAGGGCTCTTTTGATCACTGAAAACAATCTCGGACATTAAATGAAATTAAAGGAAAAACCACTAAAGGAGAGTGTTCCACATTATTAAGCAGAGCACCATTTTCAAGCAATATGGGGAAGAAAATGGATCTCTCTGTTGCCGAAAAGAGTGAAATAGTTCAATGCCTTGGACAAGGTATGAAAACATTAGATATTTCACGAAAACTTAAGCGTGATCATTGCACTATTAAGAGATTTGTGGCTGATTCAGAGCACAGACGGGTTTCGTGCAGATAAAGGCACATTGAGGAAGATTTCTGCCAGATCCATGCATCGGATCAAGAGAGCAGCTGCTCAAACACCATTACATAGCAGCAAACAGATATTTGAAGCTGCTGGTGCCTCTGGAGTCCTCCAGAGTCTTGCAACTGTGCGTAAACCTTCAATTCGGCCACCACTAACCAATGCTCACAAGCAGAAACGGCTGCATTGGTCAGAAAAATACACGAAGACTAATTTTCAAACAGTCCTGTTCACTAATGAGTGTCGTGCAACCCTGGATGGTCCAGATGGATGGAGTAGTGGATGGTTGGTGGATGGCCACCCTGTTCCAACAAGGCTGCAACGTCAGCAAGGGGGTGGTGGTGTCATGTTTTGGGCCGAAATCATGGGAAGAGAGCTGGTCGGCCCCTTTAGGGTCCCAGAAGGTGTAAAGATGACCTCTGCAAAGTATGTGGAGTTCCTGACTGACCACTTTCTTTCCTGGTACAGAAGGAAGACTATGCTTTCCATAATAAAATCATCTTCATGCATGAGAATGCACCATCTCATGCTGCAAAGAATACCTCTGCATCAATGGCTTCTATGGGGATAAAAGGAGAGAAAGTCATGGTGTGGCCTCCATCCTCCCCTGACTTCAATCCTATTGAGAACCTTTGTGGCATCCTCAAGCAAAATATCTATGAGGGTGGGAGGCTATTCTGACACCTTGCAAACAAATTCAAGCAGAAACTGTCCAAAAACTCACAAGTTCAATGGATGCAAGACTTGTGAAGCTGCTAATAGACATGTGCATTCTTTTTTGTCCAAATGCATTTTCGTCCGAATTTCGGATATTTTCGTTATCGTTTTAACAAACGATAACGAATGTCCAGAATCCGAAAACCGAAAGATCCAACATAAACAAATGCTTTATTTTCATTTTCGTTGCAACAGTTCGATATAGATAGGAGATTTGACATGACGCTGACAATAGTGATCTGTGTCCATCGAACCTGTGGTCGAATGTGCCTAACCTTAGCTGTATTAGTTCAAGATTATTCTACATAGAGAGAAAAGATTCGACATAGAGAAAAAAGATTCAACATTATAGAGACAATAGCAAAAAAGGTTGAATGTGCCTAACCTAACTCTATTAGTCCAAGATTATTCGACATAGAGAGAAAAGATTTGACATGAAGATTTGACAAAGCAGTCGGCGCAAGCGGACATTTATGGTCAAATGCTCCGCCCATAGGCTATAGAAGAATTCTAATGTTGGTTGACTAGTAATAATATTTAATAAATATAATTATTACTAGTGTCATACAACATTAGAATTCTACTATAGCTTGTAGGTGGAACATTCGACCGGAAATGTACCATTGCAGCGTCGTACAGTTTAGCTGCTCCGTCGAATCTTCTTAGAATTTTCGACAGATACCATAAGCCATCAATGACAGATTCAACCTTAATTATTTCGGATTTTCGGACAAATGTTTTTTTTAACGAAACAAAATAAATAAGAACGAATTTCGGGAGTAACTAAATAAAAAAAAATTTCGGACGAAAACGAAATTCCAAAACAAAATATTTCAGTGTGCACATGTCTATGTTAAAATCTAACGTGACCTGTTAAAATGTTTAAAAAGTTAAAATGTTGTTCAAAGTTCGATTGAAATAGCTTTTGGATTTCTGTAAATATGCTGCAAACACAACAAATTACAATTTTCAGTTCTTTACAACCTATAAGGTGTTTTGAAACTTACTGTGCGTAATAATTTGGAACAGTGCATTGTAAGTTTTTTATTTTGAGAAAAAAAAAAAAACTGTTATCATTAGGAGGTTTGTTCAATAAAATTTGAATTGTACTCTTAATGCCGCGTACACACGTCGGAATTTCCGATGGGAACAGTCCGATGGGAGCTTTTCATCGGATTTTCCGATCGTGTGTATGCCCATCGGTCTTTTTCTGCCGGAATTTCTGACGGACTTTGGATTGAGAACCTGTTCTTTTATTTTTCCGACGGAAAACCTTTCTATCGGATTTTCCGATCGTGTGTATGAAATTCCGACACACAAAATTCCGACACATGCTCGGAAACAATTTGACGCATGCTCAGAAGTATTAAACTTCCCTTTAATAGTGCTGTCGAACGTGTTTTATGCCGTGGTGTTATTGACCGTTGGAATTTGGTGTGACCGTGTGTAGGCAAAACAGTTTGAGCAAAATTCCGTCGGAATTCCGACGGGAAAACCATCAGAGCTTTTTCCGACGAGAATTCCGACCGTGTGTACGCGGCATTAATAGTTGATAACATGAGAATTATGCTGACTGTTGTTTACATCAATTATTTAGGTAAATGAGAAAAATATCATTGGCATAATAATTTGGAACAGGGTGTATATATATATATATATATATATATATATATATATATATATATATATACACACACAATGAAATATTTCAACTCATCATAATGCCGAATCAGTGTGTCACTTGCCACCTTAACCGCTCATCACTATCCTGCCACCACAAACACCAGATGCAGCTTGTCACTTTTTAAGGTCAATTTGTAAAGGTTTTCTGCTGTGAAAGAACACACGATTCTGGATAAAATGAGAATCACAATTTTTTTGCTTAGAATAAAGATCACAATTCTCTCATGATTCTCACAGCATAACATCATCTTTTACATTATACAAAAAAAATTGGGCTAACTTTACTGTTTAGTTTTTTTTTATTTCATTGAAGTGTGATTTTTTCCCCAAAAAATTGCGTTTGAAAGACCGCTGCGCAAATACAGTGTGACATAAAATATTGCAACGGCCGCCATTTTATTCTCTAGGGTTTCTGCTAAACAAAAATGTATATATATATATATATATATATATATATATATATATATATATATATATATATATATATATATATATATATATATATATATTGTTGCTGGTTCGAATCCCAACCATGACACTACCTGCCTGGAGTTTGCATGTGTCAGAAAAGTGTCAGAAAAAGGCTTATGCCCTGTACACACGATAAAAATTTCCGACAACAAAATACGGATGTTGGCTCAAACTTGTCTTGCATAGACACGGTCACACAAATCTTGTCGGAAATTCCGATCGGCAAGAACGCGGTGATGTACAACACGTACGACGAGCCAAGAAAAATTAAGTTCAATAGCCAGTGGGGCTCTTCTGCTTGATTCCGAGCATGTGTGGAACTTTGTGCGTCGGAATTGTTTACACACGATCGGAATTTACAAAAACGGATTTTGTTGTCGGAAAATTTGAGATGCAGATCTCAAATTTTGTGTATCGGAAATTCCGATGAAAAATGTCCGATGGAGCCTGCAAATGGTCGGAATTTCTGACAACATGCTCCCATAGAACATTTTCCGTCGGAAAATCCTATCGTGTGTACGGGGCATAAGTCTTTAAGTGGTTAAACTGACCTAATTTAGCCCAGGTTCACACTGGTGCGAACACAGACGTCATGTGAACTGCACATGCACTGCTGTGCCGATCACATGCAATGTCTGTGCAATGCGAATTCAGCCATACAGTTTGTATGGCTGAACTCGCATTGGATTTACACAAAAAAGGTGCAGGGACTTTTTTTCCCCGCACTGGAATCGGATAACATGGGTGTTCTCTCCCAATGCGATCCGATTCCTTTCTGAATCCACAGTTTGCACTGCGATCTGTGAACCGATCTAGGGGTGTCATGAGCATTGTATTGACACCTGCACAGAAGGCAATGTAAACTGCCTGCGGGAGAGATGCGATGCAGGAACCAGCGCTGGAATTGCGCTTACAGACCGAAGTTCATCCTTACGATCTCTAAAAGGATACAATGTTTCTTTTTATCTCTCTTTCAGCTCGCTTCTTTTTGTTTGACAGCTGTGAGCAGCAGAAGTGCTCTGCACTTGTTACATGAATTGTGAAAATGCTGGATTAAGATCGTGAGGGGGGGTTGAATCGAGATCGTGATATTTTTGATGAATCGTGCAGCTTTAACACTTACGTATATCCCTTTCCATGTAGCCTCTCCCCATCGGTATATGGAGCATCCTGCATCCAAGAGCAGGGAAACCAGCACATGCGCAGTTGCTATACTGCATTCTGTCCTATGACAGTGAGAAGGTAGAACAGCGGTAAAGCGAGGCAGGTGGGCGGGGAGAGACGATGATGTCATCTCTCTGCTTGCCCACCGCACCTCTTTCAGTGCAGCCTTATCAGGCCGGCTGCAAACAGGGCACAAACTGGTACCAGTCCGCGGCCAGTGTATGGGGACCCCTGGTGTATAGTATTATTGATTACTGTAGTAATGTCACTGGAGATGTCAATGGCAGTTAGTTCCCCTAGCATCAGTTAGTGTCAGATTGGCTGCCCCCCCTATTGCAGTCCTATTATAAGTCATCAGTGGCTGCCATTAGTAGCATAAAAAATTTAAAATTCCAGTATATATACCATAGGTGTAGGCGTAGATTGTAGTCCACCAGTTAGGTCTTTTGGCTTTCAGTTATCTGGTCAAAAAGGGGTTACAATAAGGAGAAGGAGGATATTTAAACTACGTTGCTGAGCTTGGAGCCACCCCTGTGATTAAGTCGGATGTGATGAAACGCGTGAAGGCTTGGCTACACAGCAACTGAATGTGACGTCAAGATGTTAATTCAGGCAGTGCAGCCGCTACGATCCATGAGGGCGGGTGAAATTGCAACACTGTGACGCCTTACATTGACAATGATTTTAACTATGGGCACTTTTTTTGAGTGTTGATGTAAGTGCATTACTTTAAAAATAAAATTGGGTATCCTAAAGTGTTCACACTATTGAAGGCATTATCTTGATTTTTCCCTACATACTTTCATGACATCTGGATGGTGATTTGAGTTTCTGGGTGGCTTTATATCTGCATAAGCGCTATGTACCAGTCACGAGAGTGAATGGCAATACCATCTGGTGAGCATTATTCTTAAGGTAACACCGTGGTGGAGGATATACTGTGTATGTTTTATAGTGATACACATTCTTTGGACTTTGCTTATATCTACCGGTATATGGACTTTGCTTATATCTACGGGTATATGGACTTTGCTTATATCTACCGGTATATGGACTTTGGTTTTTCATTCACATTTTTTTCCATTTATATTATTTTGATGTAATTTGACTTTAAATTGGTGTGCTGCTGTGGAAAATCTAAATTTTTTTCATCTTGATGTTTGATTTTGTTTGTATTAAGTAACAGTGCAAATATTCATATATCCCATAGTTTGTAGGGACTATAACTTTCATGCAAACCAATCAATATATACTTTTTGGGATTTTTTAAATGAAAAACATGTAGCAAAATACATTTTGGCCAAAATGTATGAAGATTTTTTTTATTGGATATGTTTTATAGCAGAAAGTAAAAAAATATTGTTTTTTTTTCTTTGTTTTAAATTGTAGCAATGTGGACTACAATTACAAAACACTGTGACCCTCTGGTGTTTTTATGCATTGCATGTCCCTCTAGTGCCCAGTATTATCTACTGAGATCATGTTTGTGAGCCAAGCTAAAGGGATTGTGGGATGAGTTGTTCCTTAGACTGATAATTGCCTCGCATGACTATAAACTTGGACTACATATCCTAGAGATCTTTGCTACCATCAGAGAAATTGCTGGGAGGAGCTATAAAAGAAGCCAAAGCCCGACCAGTGCTCTCTTCCTCCTGGGCATGACGCGAGATGGACTTCTCCGTGCATAGAGAGAGAGGTTGCAGCCTACCACCCGGTGTTCAACATTCCAATCAGGATGAGAGGTGCCTAGCACTGCTTGCCGTCCATCAGACATTCATCCAGCACCACTTTGGTTGCCTGCCAACCTGTGTCCTGAGCTTCGCATCGGGAGATCGATACGGGGGATCTGCTGCATGACTGACGCTACAGGAGCTGCTGTTCTGGAAGGCATTAAAATTGTCCTGGTCGTTGGTGAGAGGGCAATTGTCCACCTTTACATACCCTTTCTTACAGTTTCACTGGGTCACTTTGCACAGACATCTTTACCCTAGGAATACTTTACTGAACCTATCTTGAACACTGTGCATAGACACCTTTAGCTTCTACCATTCCAAGAAACCTTATTGCTTGCTACTACCCCTTATTGGATAAAGTTAATGAGCTCCTACTGCCGGTGAAGACCATCAGATCTGCAACAGGGAAATTGCTGTCATTGCTACAAGGGCCCATATACCATTACCATTAAGTCCGACCTCTCATTAGGGTTAAAGGTTTATAGGCTGGCCGAGGATTCCCTTTTAGAATTTGTCAGTAAAACCACCTAATCTTTATCCTTTCAGGTGCAAGCAGTATTCCACTGTACATGTGTGTATATAATTGACTGTTTACCTACAAATATCTTGGCTTGTGTTATTCGGAGGAATTCCTTTGCTGAGTTGGCGCTGTTGCCCAAAACTCAGCAGATCTATTACCTCCTCTTTGTGATAATATTTTCTTTGAACTGTTCTAGTAAACATTATCAGAACATTGTGCACAGAGTTGTCTGACTTAGGGTGGTGCAAATATGTCTGAACCCAGAGTGTCAGGTGGGTTGGAATGTTCATCAGGTCATGGTGGTGCAGATGAGCAGGTAAATCCAAGCAGTCCCTTAGGGGACCGTCCTACAAAATATTTGGTCTTTTTTCATTTCGTTTTTTTCTTTTTTTGCAAAAAAAAAACTGTGGCGATCAAATATTACCAAAAGAAAGCTCTATTTGTGTGAAAAAACATTTATATAAATTGTGTTTGGGTACCGATTTGCATGACCGCGCAATTGACAGTTAAAGTAGCGCACTTTCTAAATAGCACGCAAAAAATGGCCTGGTCATGAAGGGGTAAAAGCTGAAGTGGTTATGGAAGGTCATAAGGAGAACACCCTGCAACCAGCCAATGAAGCTAAAAAGCCCATTTGATTTGGTGACACCATTGTATTGAACACCATAATATAAATAATAATTTCCCAATTGTAGCTATGACTTTTGATCTCCACTGGCCTTAGATGGCCATCTTATCCCATGGTAGAACACCTACCTCAACATATTCTCATTTGTCAGAGAGAATACTAAAACTGTAGCCTGGTAAAACGCAACACTGGTCAAACAAATACTATTTATTAAACTTTAAAGTGTCCTTTATTTAGTGCCCCGGGGTCTTTATGTACGCAGAACCACCTGAGATCCTGAGGCAAGCAAAGTTCCTTTTGCAGTCTGCACACTGTCCTTGGTTGAACTTTTATGGGAGTCTTTTATGTCTGTTCTATTAAAAATGACTGTGTCCTTAGCTATGGAGGACGCCGTTTTCAATAATATGTCAGACGTACCGGACATCTGAAGAAGTAGAAGGTCTGTTTGGATGATTTTGTGTAAGATTACGTCTCCCCGCTGTAATTTCTGCTGGTTTTATTGCTGCCTACTGTCATCTCTTGTGAATATTAACGGGAATAAAAGATCAGTGACAAAATGGAGGTGGGGAAACTAAATGTATTGCTTGCTTCTACGAAATGAAATCCGCTAATCTGGTTTCCATATTCCCCAAATACTTTTTCCCTTGTGTACAAGAGCTGTCTCATTAACTGCATCAAGAAAATAATGTATCAATGTTCATGCTTCATTTTAATAAGGGGGTGAACAAGAAGCCCAGAGGAGCGCTTTAAAAAATGAAAGTATTCCATAAAATTAATTGAAGTTGTCTTGTAGAGTAGACGTACAGAAACCTCACGCTGTTCATGGGTTACCTAAGTTGGTCCATGATCACACCAAGATAGTCTTTTTAGGACTATTAGCAACATGCTAAGGCGCCCCTTCAGACCTATGCATTATGGTAATGTGTAGTAAAAGGTTCACATTGGGGCACATTACCACGACCCCTGCTGATGCATGACAGTTTTTGTGATGCGTTTGGTGGTATTTAGAATAGCACTCCAGTGCACAACTACAGAAGCAGGCAATGCATCCCAATGCACATGCCATGTGTTTTGGTGTGCTATGTTGCAAAAAAGATTGTGTACTTTTTGTTTTTTTTGCAAAAAATGTATTGTTATTTACAAAAAATACAGGGAAATTATATATAAAAAGAACAAAAAAAATTGCGGTGTTACCTCATTAATGTTTCAGCTGAAGTTTAGGTAGGGCAGTTTTTCAGATAGTTACATTGGTCCAGTTAAGACCAATGTAACCCAAGGGCGGATCCAGAGTCTAGTCTCAGGAGGGGCACTGCCAGAAAATAAGGTGTTCCTTACAGAACTGTAATTAAAGTGGAGTTCCCCCCGAAAAAAAAAAATGGCATTAATGTGCATGAAATAATACAATTTTTTTTTTACTTACCTTTTTATGCCTGTTGCTATGTGGTCCCTTGAAATCTTCCTTCTTCATCACCTCAGCTCCTTATGTCACTTCCCTCAGTGCCTCCGCTCGCTATTGCTCCTGGGAGATGTGTGTCATCATTTCCCAGGAGTCAGTGGGCAGAGCCAAGGGCTAGGTTGCCATAAAAATAGGGCGGGCACTTCTGATGACCACGCCCATTGTAAAGGCAACCTGTATACTTTACAGCGCCGCTACGGCGCATCACTGCGCATGCGCGAGAACGGGGCGGTGCATGCTGGTCGCTCAGCTGCACCGTATCTTGGAAATAAATGCTTGTGGGCTTCACATGCCCACAAGCAAAATGACAATGGCCAGCAATGAATAATATAAGTTATTTGGGGTATTAAACGCTACATCGGGGGACGAATTGCGGCAAAAACTTGAGTATTACATGGCAATGTATTAACTTCAGAAATGTTTTTTTTTTTTTTTTAATTGTTAAATGTCGTTGGAACTCCGCTTTAACGTATCATACAGTCCTAACCTTGTTTAAAACAGTGACAAGTTTATCATTCCAGATCCAATTATTACAAACAGACAGGATACGGCTTGTGTCACCTTCCTCTTCATTACTGTCCCCCACTTGTGTCACCTTCTCCTTCATTACTGTCCCCCACTTGTGTCACCTTCTCCTTCATTACTGCCCCCTCCCCCACTTGTGTCACCTTCTCCTTCATTACTGCCCCCCACTTGTGTCACCTTCTCTTTCATTAATGTCACCCTCCCCCCACTTGTGTCACCTTCTCCTACATTGCTGTCCCCCACTTGTGTCACCTTCTCCTTCATTACTGCCCCCTCCCCCACTTGTGTCATCTTCTTCTTCATTACTGTCCCCCACTTGTGCCACCTTCTCCTTCATTACTGTCCCCCACTTGTGTCACCTTCTCCTTCATTAGTGTCCCCCACTTGTGCCACCTTCTCCTTTATTACTGTCCCCCATTTGTGTCACCTTCTCCTTCATTACTGTCCCCCACTTGTGTCACCCTCTCCTTCATTACTGCCCCCTCCCCCACTTGTGTCACCTTCTCCTTCATTACTGTCCCCCACTTGTGTCACCTTCTCCTTCATTACTGCCCCCTCCCCCACTTGTGTCACCTTCTCCTTCTTTACTGTTCCCTCCCCCACTTGTGTCACCTTCTTCTTCATTACTGTCCCCCAGTTGTGTCACCTTCTCCATCATTACTGTCCCCCTCTCCCACTTGTGCCACTCACCTTCTCCTTCATTACTGTACACTACTATTCCATCTAATCTACACCTTATCCCCTCTCTGGGGCTGGGCTCTGGTGAGTGGTTCACTCTGGTCCCTGACAATCACTAGGGCGGGAGGAGGAGAACTCAGGCAGCTGTGGATCTGAGCCAGCGCAGCCAGCAGTGCAGCAGCAGCACACAGACAGAAAAGGTTGAGCCGGCTGCTGCAAGTCAGTCCCTCTACACATGCAATGGTGGCGGGCAGTGGTGGGCCATGGGTGCCAGAGATGGAACAGTGCAGACACTGGCATGAAGAAGATCATCAACACACTGACCAGTCCCTCCTTACTGCCAAGTCAGGAAATTGTTGGCTAAACAGCAGCTGCATCCACTCAGCAGGGACGGCTCTCAAAATACAATAGCTGCAATGAAAGATTAGTCCATGTGCTACAATGCATGGATGGAGGAACCTTTTTTTTTTTTTTTTTTTTTCAGCCCGCAGGTTCAATTAAGCAAAAATCTACATGTGTATGGCCAACGTTAGTGTAACCTAAACTATTTATTAAATATCTTGTAGATGTAACATGGAGCTTACATTTTTAAGAATATTAATGCTTCATCATTTTTTATTCCTAATCAGTGGCAGCTAGTGCTCCATGTTTTGGGGGAGGGGGGGGGCAAACAACCCCAACCCCCGCCAGGTCTGCTCTTACCCCATCTAGGTTGCAGGTGGCTTCCCCAGCTTCTTCTCCAGGCCAATCCAGTCTTAAGACCCGCTTCCTATCCTGACTGGCTGGGAGGAGAAGCAGGAAGACAATCACAAATGTTGATTCGCTAATGTCACAAGTGGGTGGGCTCTGGGCTCAGGGTTCAGTGCTCTGCGCCCCGAGCCCAACCTTTTTGAAGCCAATTGGAGCCTCAGGCTGTAATCATGTGCTTCAAAAAAAAAAAAAGCTTGTAGAAATCTATGCATCAGAAGCCCCGCATGGAGATTAGGGGGCGACTCCCCTGCCGCTGTTTACTATGTGTGTATGACAGCGCTGGACTGATAGAAGTGAAAAACGGTTTTGATGGATATATCGAAAAGGGGCTTTATTATTCTAAAGCCTCATACACACGATCGGACCGTGGACCAACTTTCCCGTGGATTTTTGTCCAAAGGGCATTAAAATAAAGTTATAAAAACGGCAGTAGCTTTGCAGTGAGTCTTTCAACGTTTTTCAACATTTTTGCAATAGCGTTTATTAGCGTATTTTATAGTTTTCCCGTTTATGACCTTCAGTGTGCATGGAGCCTTAAGTGGGAGTAAACTCCAATGCATAATTTTTACAGTATAAGGATATATTTACTGTACATGCAGCTGGTGACGTCATACGCTCTATAGGAACGCCCACCTGGGTCGGGATCGGTGCAGGATACAGGGGAACTGGTTACTTACCTTGTCCCCTGGATCCTGCGATGTCTCCCCGCTGTGTGAGCGAGCTCCTCTGCTCGATTCACACAGTGCCCGAGTGCCGCTGAGCTCCGTTCCCTGAGAAGTTGCGACGCACGGGAGCGGAGATCGGCGCCAAATTCAAAAAAGTAAAAGCACACAAAACACATACTGTACTGTAATCTTACTGTATAAAAAAAATACACATCCCCTTTGTCCCTAGTGGTCTGTCCAGTGCTCTGCATGTAGTTTTATATTATAAATAGTTTTTTCTGCCTGGAATTTGGAGATTGTCCATAGTAACCAAAAAGTGTCCCTTTATGTCAAAAGTGATTTTAGACCAGCTAGAAAACAGCGATAATAAATTAGAATCACTTGCAGAATTGAGCGATCGCGTTTTGTGGGGAAATTCGTCATGAAACACTGAAAGTAATGACAACGACAATTCTGCAACTGAGCAACTTTCAGTGTTTTTGATTTGATTACATTATTGAATCATTTGTATTATTATTATATTATTATTTGTATAATTATAATAATATAATAAATAAATATAAATATAATTATTTATATATATATTTTTTTTTTTAAAGGTTTTATTTATTGCTTTTAGCATAACAAGTATACACAAGGCCCAACGGCCACACACAAGAATAAAACAAACTATTTACATTACTTCAGCATTGACTCTCTCCTCCTTCCAGACCCTCACTCAGCAAAAATAACATCGTAGTAATAAGGCCACCTATGTTTAGTAACAGTCAAAGGTACATTGCAATATGTCTGACAATTAACTCCCACTGCAAGAATATTCTATTAGGTGCCACTTAGTCCACTATCGCAGTTTCACTATTTATCCAACCGCCCCACACTTTATCAAATTTCTTTGATATGCCCCTACTAATGTATGTAGCCTTATACAAAGGTGCCGCCCTATTAACCACACCCTTCCATTTTGATACAGATGGAGGATTGGGCTTTTTCCAAGATAACACAATCATTTTCCTAGCATAGTATAGTAGAATCGTCAGTAGAGTACGAGTTACTCTCTTTGGGGCTAGATTGTCTACCAGTCCCAAAAGACACACCTCTATCGTAGGCTGTATAGGAATGTCTGTTACTTCTGTTATGCATTCTGTGACCCCCTTCCAAAATGTTTGGATTTTCGAGTGTAGCGCTACCCCCAGTTTAAGAGAGCCGCTGGTTTGTTTTGGGTCCTGAGTACAGCTCCACCAACCCCCGGCAATTTGGCTCTACCCACTCTGGCACAGTTAGTCAAAGGGTACGTCCCTATGCACATAAAACTTAGCTTATACTCTAAGTGTAATTGGTATGAACTCACAAGCAGACTGCTGAAATAAGAATAACTGGCTTTACTTTTGTCAGTAAGGAAAAAGAATAGCAACATGCATTTAAACATATATCTTACAATACTTTAGCAGGTCCCTGCAATATGCACTTTAAACATGTACACAGGTATATGAATCTAACAATGGGGAAACGGAGCGCCAAGTGTGGCGACCGTCTGCTATGCACCCCTGAGGTGCAATAAATCTATCTGCGCCTACCTAACGGACCAGGCCTGATCCCTAGTAATAGAGCTCAGTCCTTGTACTAGTAGGGTGTTCTTCACCGGCAATAAATCTGTAGAGGTGGTGCACATGTAGCTTTAAATGGTGTCATTTGTAATCCACAAAAGGTAACATTGCTGCTCTGAGGTAAATTGCGCCTAGGCAGTTCAATAGGCATAAAACTTGTGTGTCAATGCAGGATTGAGCCTACAGGCTCTCTCACCAATCCTTGGGGTACCGTCCTCCGATCCGGTCCCTCTAATGGCGGCTCTGGTCTCTTCAATGGCGGCGTCCGGTCTCCTCAGTCACAGCCCTGCACTCCGGTCATCAGCTCCGTCCGACCGACAGTAAGGGGAAGTCTCCGCTCCGCTGCTGTGGACTCTGAGGGGTGAGAGTCTCACTCCATCGGCTGCAAGGCCCAGGCTTCAGGCCTTCAGCTCCGGTCCGCACAGGTGTCTCTGCTGGCTGCAGTCTCCGCGTCACACGCTCTGTCAGCAGAGGCAGGCCAGTCCTGTCAGGCCTCAGAAGAGGAAGTGTCCCAAGAGGAAGAGGCGGTCTCCGCTCTTCCCTTTTATAATCTCCCCCAGCAGCCTCCCGGGCGGAAGTCAGCAGCCCTGGGGCCTGGGGAATTGTGGGAGATGTAGTCTCTACCAGAAAAAGGGGTAGAACCCCGCTACACACTCCCCCCACTTTAAATCTTTGGTCCCCAAAGATAGTGTTCAAACTACAAACTTTCTCAGGAACAACATTTTCACATAATTTGGACAGAGGAGCTTCCCACCAATTGGCATGAGATGGGGAGCTGTCCTGTCTACAGGTCACTTCAGTGTGTGCGGCCTGCTTAACTGTGCCAGAGAGTGAGCTGGGGTTGCCCTCCACTAAATGAACAGCGGAAGGGTCAGGGCTTTCAGCACTTCTCCTTGCTGTAGTAACAGAGTCCTCTGAACTTTCTCCCATCTTGGGGTAAGTTAACTTCTTGGGAGGCTTCACACTCCTGCGAGCTCTCTGTTCTCTTGGAACTTCTTCAGGAACACATTCTGGCAACATCTCTGGTTCTGGAACATCTTCTTCTTGTTCTGGGTAGAGACCAGGGATATCTTCCCAGCACTCAGGCACATCACTGAATGGCACAAACTCTGTGGCTTCTGGGTTCAATGTGTTATCTTCCACATCTTCAGTAGGTGGAAGATCTATGGCAGAACTTCCTGGGGTTGAGGAAGGCCATAGCCATTCAAGTTCTCCTCTTTCTTCCTCTGGTTGGGGGTCCTGTCCACCCCTAACTTGGGATGTCTGGGACCTAGTATTAGGCCTGGGGGTATCCAGAATGGAAACAGATTCAGGTAAGTCTCTCGCTGGAGGTATTCTGACTGCTTCAGTGAGTGGGAGCAAATGATTCCTATGCCAGGTCTTCAAAGGCCCCAATCTTCCCTCTGGTTTCAACTTGTAGACAGGCAATCCTGGAAGTTTCCTACAGATGATATATGGCTCTGATCTCCATCTATCAGCAATCTTGTGTTTCCCAGGGATCCCTAGGTTTCGTAGCAGTACACGGTCCCCAGGCTGTAGGTCCTGTACTCTAACTTTCAAATCAAAGTTCCTCTTGTTTCGGGCCCCCCTCTGGTCAGAGGCCGCTTGAGCTTTCTCATAAGCTATCTTCAGACTGCGCCTCAGTCTGTCCACATATCCTTTGTGGGAGGCGGCAGAGGCGTGGTCTAAAGAAATTCCAAAGGCCAAATCCACTGGCAATCTTGCTTCTCTCCCAAACATCAGCCGGTAAGGGGAAAAACCTGTCACATCACTTGTGGTGCAATTGTAAGCATGCACTAGAGCTGATATGTGTTGGCTCCAGTGTTGCTTCTTCTCGGTCTCTAAAGTTCCCAACATGTTCAATAGGGTCCTGTTGAACCTTTCAGGCTGGGCATCACCTTGAGGGTGATATGGTGTGGTCCTAGTCTTCTCTACTCCCAGAGAATCTAGTAGCTTCCTGATCAGGCGACTCTCAAAGTCTCTTCCTTGGTCTGAGTGGATTCTCTGTGGCAGTCCATAGTGAACAAAGTACTTCTCCAAGAGTACCTTGGCTACTGTAGAGGCCTTCTGGTCCTTTGTTGGGAAAGCCTGAGCATAACGAGTGAAATGGTCGGTTACCACCAGAACATTTCCCAATCCGCTCAAATCGGGTTCAAGGCAGAGAAAATCAATGCATACCAGATCCATTGGGCCTTCACTTTGCAGGTGGCCCATTGGGGCAGCTTGATGGGGTAAAGTCTTCCTCTGAATGCATCTTGCACAGGAATGGCAATACTCCTCCACTTCGGCCCTCATGCAGGGCCAGTAAAACCGGTCTCTGACAAGTTGGAAGGTTCTCTCTGCTCCCAAGTGACCATGCTGGTCATGTAAGGCAATCAGCACAGTCTCTCGATGCTTTTCCGGGAGAAACAACTGCCACTTGTCTTCTGGTCCATCAGAGGGGCCCCTTCGGTAGACTACCCCCTGATGCACCTGTAACTTGTCCAATTCTCTCCTCAATTGGCGAGCTTCTTTAGAAGGGTGAAGGCGAAGTCCCTCTGGACTCTGGTCTTCCAGGGCTTCCAGGACCAATTTCCCCATGGGATCTTCCAATTGGTCACACCTTAACTCCTTCTTGGACAGCTTCGGCAGACACTCTTCTGCCAGTTGAGTTACCCCACAGTAACACTTTGGGACTCCCACTGTGGTAACTCCTATCTCTTCAGCTCTGGATCCTCCTCTGGCTTGGAGTTCAGCCCCCTGACAAAGGGCTCGCACTCCATCTGGTGCCACTTGGGTCCAGTCTTCCCAGTCGTCGACCATGACATGGGATCTTCGGGACAGGGCATCTGCATCCCTATTTCCAGCCCCTGGTCTGTACTTGAGGCTGAAATTGAATCCAGACAACGCCGCCAACCATCTGTGTCCAGTTGCATCCAGCTTGGCGGTGGTGAATAGATAAGTCAAGGGGTTGTTATCTGTCTTTACAGTAAACTCGGCCCCATACAAGTAGTCTCTCAACTTGTCAACAACTGCCCATTTGAGGGCTAAGAACTCCAACTTGTGGGTGGGATAGTTCTTCTCGGAGGGGGTCAGGCTCCGGCTCACATAAGCCACTGGCCGTAGCTGGTCTTCATGCTCCTGGTAGAGTACTCCACCCAGGCCCTCATGGCTGGCATCAACATGTAGCTCATAGGGTCTAGTGGGATCAGCGTAGGCCAAAACTGGGGCTGTGGTGAGACTTCTCTTCAAGGTTCTGAAAGCCTCTTCACACCTTGAATTCCACTGGTCTTGGACTGATTCACTGGATCTCCTAGGCCCCCTTCCATCCTCCTCTCCTTCTGTCTTCAGCAGCTCGTTGAGGGGTTTGGCAATGCGGGCAAATCCATCCACAAACCTGCGGTAGTAGGAGCAGAACCCTAAGAAAGACCGAAGTTCTGTAACTGTTGTGGGCCTTGGCCACGAAGTAACTGCCTCCAACTTCTCAGGGTCTGTAGCCACTCCTTTTTCAGACACTATGTGTCCCAGATAGTTCACAGAAGACTGATAGAACCGACACTTCTCTGGAGAAAGTTTAAGTCCCTCTTCACTGAGCCTCTTCAGTACTTTCTCCAATCTGGCTTCATGTTCTTCCAAAGTCTTTCCAAAGACAATGACATCGTCCAGATACACAAGGACTTCTATGAGGTTCATGTCTCCAACAGTCCTTTCCATTAGGCGTTGGAACGTAGCAGGAGCTCCAGATAGGCCCTGGGGCATCCTGTTGAACTCAAAGAATCCCACTGGGGTTATGAAGGCCGTCTTCTCTCTATCTTCTGGATGCATGGGGATCTGGTAATACCCACTCTTGAGGTCCATCACACTGAACCACTTAGCTCCAGATAAACTCTGCAAGGCATCTTCTATCCTTGGCGTGGTGTACTGGTCAGGAATGGTCCTCCTGTTGAGAGTTCTGTAGTCAATGCACAGTCTCAATGACCCATTCTTCTTTCTGACTACCACGATTGGGGAGGCGTAGGGGCTTCTGGACTCCCTAATCACTCCCGTCTTCTTCAATTCCGCAAGCTGCTCCCTCAGATCCTCCAGATCTGCTAGCGGGACTCGCCTCACTCTCTCTCTGAATGGCTTGTCCTCTTGCATGCGGATTCGATGGGTGGCACTCCTCGCACACCCCACATCAAACTCATCTTTAGAGAAAATCTTCTCCCATCTGGTCAGCTGGGCCTTGGCTCTCTCTTTCCAAGCTCCAGGTAGGTTTGGGTTTTCCATGGAGAGTTTCTTCCAAACATCTTCACTTTCACCCGTCCCCTTCACTTCTGACCAGCCAACTGGGACAGCAGGACTCACCTGTCCCAGAAGCATCCTGGCAGGGATCTCCACGGGCTGCTCCGTGGGGTTCCTCACACTGACAGGGACTCTTCCTCTAGCCTTCTTCAGGTCCTTTAGTGAAATTACTTCTGGTATCACCTCCAGACCTGAGTGACCCTCCATTGGGTCAGGTTCCAACATCACAAAGGGGCCAGGCTGCTCCCAAGTAAGTTTCACACCGTGGCTCTCATGCAGGTCACCTCTCCAGGTTGTAACACTGCTCCTTCTTTTCCAAGCCTCCATACCCTTCCTATCCCCTCACTTGGGGTCTTCTGCTCTAGGACCAACCGCTGATAGGCTGCCTTCAGCATGGGATGGATCTTGGGAGTTGAAAGATTCTCTTTCTTCACCAGGGGGGTCAGAAGCCTTCTGACTAGATCCGTGTTTGTCCCTATGATCAGGGACGTCTTGCTGGTTCCTGGTGGGCGGGGACACACCACTGCTAAGGTGTCGAACACTTCAGACTTCCCAGCTACGGATGGGTCAAACGTCAATCTGATGGGTAAGTATCCATCATAGGGGAAACTCTGAGTTCCCAATCCCCTTATCTCCAACTCTTCTATCTTCTGTATTGGCAGATGACTCAGGTATCTGTCATAGAAGTCCCTGTACAACAGGGTCACTTGTGCTCCAGTGTCTAGAAGGGCCTTCGTGTACACTCCTTCCACCTGGATGGGTACAGTAGGAGATGGACCAACTAGCTCCTCTGGGTAGGGCCTAGTTGATGCTGTCCTCTTCTTTGGACCCTTTGCTTTGCCAGCACTTGATTTGCACTTGCTCCTTTCTTGAGCCTGGTATGCATTAATTTTCTCCCTCTTACTGGGAGTGTGAACCCGTTGAGGGATATTGTTATCTCTCACTTGCAAGGGTTGTTGCTTTGGGGTGCTGTGTCTCTTCAGAGGGGTCTTGCCCCCTTCCTCTGGAGTGCACCTTGTTTGAGGATCCCTGGGCCCCTTCTGAGGGGTTTGGTCTCCTCGCTTTCTCTTCCTGTTACGCTTCTTGGAGCTCACTGAAGGTGATGGGCACCCGGTTGACTCCTTCACCGGGGCCCTTTGGCGTTTCCCGCCGGCTGGCGGCTTTCTGCCTTCTTCTTCTTGGGACTGGAACATATAGCTGCAATATGACCAATTCCTCCACAATTAAAGCAAATCATCTCACTGTGGTCAGGTGGGGGTGCTGGTGCTGGAACAGCTGGAAACAATTCCCTCCTGGTTGTTTCCTTCTTGGGACTGGGCGTCTCTTTCGCCACTAGAGATGTCAGTATCTCCATCATCTGGGACATCTGCAACTTCAGGGCATCTACCTCTGTGTCTCTTTCAGGGGTTAAGGCCGACCTGACCGTGGCCACTGTAGACTTTGTAGACCCCATCACTTGCTTCTCCCTTTTCTCTTCCAACATGGCCTCTTCTTCTCTGACCATTCGGATGAGGTCAGGGTAGTCCAGGCTCTTCCCATCCTGGCGGGTACGTAGAATTAGTGCGACAGGGTCCAAGGGTTGGGCTCCCCTCATCACCTGCTGGGCACGGGCTTCATCTACCTTCCCTGGATCTATCCCCTTCTTCAGGATAATCCTATGCAGGATCTTGTCTATGCGTCCCATGTACTCTGACAGCTTCTCCCCTGTCTTCTGGTAACAGTGTTCCAGTTGATAGGTAAGTTCTGTGACTTTTTCTGTCCCACCAAACACACCTTCCAGGATGTCTATGTAGTCCTGGGCAGTGCAATCCTTTTTGCTTGTCTTCAGATTGCGTATGGCCTCTAAGGCAGGTCCTTTTAGGCTTTCAACAATCCTTTGTTTCTTTCGGCCCTCTGAGACCTCCCATTCTTCTAGGGCCTGCGTGGCACCATCTAACCACTCTTCAAATCCCTCTTCTCCCGAGGGTACAGGTGTCCTCCCTGAAAACATCCGGAGTTTCCTGTATCCCGACATTGGGTAATCCCCGGGGTCTCTTCTGCACTGGGTTACAATTTCCCCTAGAACAGCACACAGTTCTGCACTGAGAGTAGTGTGTGTGGGTGCGGGACTTTCCGCGCCCTTCTGCTCCTCCTTCTTTGGGGATAGAATGGCTTTCATAGGAGAGTAGTCTCCCTTGCGCGGCAGCGCATGCAGCAATTGGTAGTGCTGACCATTTGGTGCCTGTATGCTCTGGCTCCTGAACTGCTCTGGAGTCTCTTCCTTCCATTCTATTAAGGCGTATGTGTACCCAGCATCATTTCTCATGTCCATTATCCATGACTTCTCGCATGGGGATAATGACATTATGAGCTGCTTCACTGCCTCTCTCTGCCACATCCCTGGCAGTTCAATGACTGCTGCTGCGGCTGGGTCAGCGGCCCATGTTGCGGACCACCGTCCCACTTCTATTGGGTCCATGCCGGCACCTTCTGGCGGCTTTTCCCGCTGACTCAGGATCCCGGATTACGAGCCCCCACGTGTAGCGCTACCCCCAGTTAAGAGAGCCGCTGGTTTGTTTTGGGTCCCTGAGTACAGCTCCACCAACCCCCGGCAATTTGGCTCTACCCACTCTGGCACAGTTAGTCAAAGGGTACGTCCCTATGCACATAAAACTTAGCTTATACTCTAAGTGTAATTGGTATGAACTCACAAGCAGACTGCTGAAATAAGAATAACTGGCTTTACTTTTGTCAGTAAGGAAAAAGAATAGCAACATGCATTTAAACATATATCTTACAATACTTTAGCAGGTCCCTGCAATATGCACTTTAAACATGTACACAGGTATATGAATCTAACAATGGGGAAACGGAGCGCCAAGTGTGGCGACCGTCTGCTATGCACCCCTGAGGTGCAATAAATCTATCTGCGCCTACCTAACGGACCAGGCCTGATCCCTAGTAATAGAGCTCAGTCCTTGTACTAGTAGGGTGTTCTTCACCGGCAATAAATCTGTAGAGGTGGTGCACATGTAGCTTTAAATGGTGTCATTTGTAATCCACAAAAGGTAACATTGCTGCTCTGAGGTAAATTGCGCCTAGGCAGTTCAATAGGCATAAAACTTGTGTGTCAATGCAGGATTGAGCCTACAGGCTCTCTCACCAATCCTTGGGGTACCGTCCTCCGATCCGGTCCCTCTAATGGCGGCTCTGGTCTCTTCAATGGCGGCGTCCGGTCTCCTCAGTCACAGCCCTGCACTCCGGTCATCAGCTCCGTCCGACCGACAGTAAGGGGAAGTCTCCGCTCCGCTGCTGTGGACTCTGAGGGGTGAGAGTCTCACTCCATCGGCTGCAAGGCCCAGGCTTCAGGCCTTCAGCTCCGGTCCGCACAGGTGTCTCTGCTGGCTGCAGTCTCCGCGTCACACGCTCTGTCAGCAGAGGCAGGCCAGTCCTGTCAGGCCTCAGAAGAGGAAGTGTCCCAAGAGGAAGAGGCGGTCTCCGCTCTTCCCTTTTATAATCTCCCCCAGCAGCCTCCCGGGCGGAAGTCAGCAGCCCTGGGGCCTGGGGAATTGTGGGAGATGTAGTCTCTACCAGAAAAAGGGGTAGAACCCCGCTACACGAGCAATTCCAAAAGACATGCATAAAATCAGCAGCAAGGGAACTGCACCACCAGCAACCAGGCGACTGAGTAGGGAACTTCTTAGCCAATCAGACTGGAGTAAGTTATATACGGTGCAAGAATTTAAATTGGATGAGATGGTCCCTAGAAGAGACCAATCTCGTAAAATGAATGTCCCATATATCATCCCAGTCATCCCCGTCCATCTGGGGGAACACCTCACCCCACACCGCCCTACACTTTGAGATCTCCTCCCCCGCCGAACAGTTGTTTATATATTGAAGACAGGGCCTTGTCCAAAGTATCCTCCCTCAATAAAGATTCTTAATCACAATTTTTTAGGCTAATACCCGTATCTCCAAATATATAGAAACAGAGGTAAAAATATAATTATTTATAGTTATTTATTATATTATAATTTATGATTTTGTGTTTCAAACTTTATTATACCCGGGATGTCTACTAGACTCTTGTTTGGACAGATTTAAGTGAGTTATTCCTAATAATTACAGGCCTACAATATAAAACGCCAAATTTCAATGCAAAATAAATGTACCGCTTTCAGCACCTAAAATCTGAAATAATCATACCGCCAGGGAGGTTAATGGGCAGAATAAATCATTTTTTCTGGCCAATGAAATTAATGAATGCTAAAGCATTAATGAGACTAAACACGTTACACGCATTTACGATTGTTTTTTTTTCTGCCAAAACGCTGCTGCCAGGTGGAAAGGAGTCTAGAAGGGTTAGCAAAACGTCCAGTGTGCATGAGACCTAAAGTGGGATGAACTTTTAAATAAAATATTTTTTATAGAAATTGTCATAAAATGAAATAAACATGGTAGGTAGCATGTAATCATCCCATGTTCTAAATCACCAATTGCACTAATAACATTTCTCAAAAAAAGATAAGCAGAGAACTATTTTCTAAAAAACTTGGACATCGGTTGATACCCCCCAGTAAATGTTGTCCATGATTTTTTTTTTGCTAGAAATTGATCAAATATTTTGCTTTTTTGAATTTTTACAAAACCTTCTAAAAAAAAAAAAAAAAAAAAAGAAGCACTGTCTCCATAAGGGGTGAGCACAAAGCACAGAGTGCTTTTCTAAAAACTAAAATATTCCATAAAACAAATTCCAATTTCTCTTCTCTTGTAGCTGTAACATTAGAAGCCAGGGATTTTCTTTTTGAATGATTGACTTTAAATGTCCCCTGGGGCACTTTGCAAAGAAAGATCATTTTACCTGCCAAGGGTTTGTGCTCACTCATCAAGGTTGGGGGGAGAACACATATGAGCAGCTGGGGCTTGTGCAAGTTCCTAAGTAAATGTCCATTGAATTTAACTATCAAACGCTGAAACATAAAGTAGCCAGCTGAGTGTGGATATGACAATGCTAATTGCTGAGAGCATAAAAGAGCCAAACATGCTATGCTAAAAGCCTAAAACCAAGTATATGGCAACCAATCAGATTTTAGGTTTCCTTGTTTAAGACTGCATGCACAGGGGAAGAAAAAATGCCACTGCTAAAGGGAACTGATTTTTTTAATTTTTTTTTATGCCTCTGAAAGCAGCTCTAGGTTATGGAATGTGTATATGCAAAGGGAGGTTGATTTACTAAAGGCAAATATGCTGTGCACAGCAAGTGCAGTTGCACTAGATCTTGGGGGAAGCTCTGAAATGAGGGAAAGCTCTGCTGATTTCTATCATCCAATCATGTGCAAGCAAAAATGCATTTTCTTTTTATTTTCCTTGCATGTTCCCCTCAGATCTAGAGCAACTGCACTTGCGGGTGCACTTGCAATGCACAGGCTATTTGCCTTTAGTAAATCAACCCAATTGTGTCATTTACCAGCATATTGCAGGGCAGCATTCAGAGGCATAAAAAAGTTAAATAAAAATTAATGTTCCCTGCCTGTGTTCAGAGTGCAGTTTATCAACATAATTTATGCCCATGTATGCATATGCGTGCGTATGAGCTTACATTTTTTTCAAAGGCCAGAAAAAGTTATTATTATAGCCGGTAGAATGTGTTTTCTGGCAGAAAGAAAATGCATATTTGAAAATAAATTCATAAACCCCATTGCACGAGGCCTTATATAGGAATAGCAAAGAAAAAAACTGCGCTAGACAGTAAATAAACTAAATAGCAGCAACCCCAAGTGAGATACACACAAAATCAAAAAAGGTTGCGCTACAAACTAAACCATGAGCATACTCAGTGAGAATATGTTGTGACCAAAAATAATCTGATATTCTGAAACTAGGACAACAGGTTCCTGTGAAAACAATTGCTATCAAGGTATTCAGCGATATTGCATAAATGTCCAAAAAAAAACTAATCAAAAGCGTGTCCAAAATCTGTAAGTTATTTAGTGACAGCTTGTGATAAAATCCACACTTGAAGTGACTTTTCTGGATAAATCCCACCGAGTGAAGTGTGCGCCAATCCTCCACTGGCAGCCGAAATGTTGTAAAAAGGTTGATGCTGCAAATTGGCAGCTGTAAGAAATTTGATGCCTGAGTGCCCCATGACAACTTCAAACCTGTGACGAAACGCATCGGACGAAGCGACGTACTGACGACACCGCACGCTACGTCCGCTGTTTGCAAGCACGGGCATGTGTACTGCAGCTGGCCGGCCGCAATTTTTATTCAGTATTTCCTGTTTTTATCCGCCTATAGCATTTGTTTTTTTACAATTAAATACCCTAAGGGTTTTGCCTATGGCCCCTAATCTCTCTTTATTTGAGCCAATTTTCATCAACAACATTTAGGCTGCCGGTGGAGGATTGGTGTGCAGATACAACTCAGATCTGGGGATCCTTCCATAGAGATGACGATCAGATCGTTTGCTGAAATCAACCGAGGAAAAGGCCCTGGCTGGGTAATAGCCACAGGCATCACATTTCTTACAGCTGGTAAGCGCACACTTCACTCGGTGGTGGGATCCATCCAGCAAAGTCACTTCAACTGTGGATTTCATTACA
>CM053029.1:549711587-549736085 GCA_028564925.1 Lithobates sylvaticus
ATAAGTGCAGCTGCATTATAGCCATGCGCTTTTCGGTGTGCTTTTGCAGCGCATTTTTTATGTGTTTTCATGTGTGTTTCTTATTTTAGAGGGAGACTAATACACTAAAAATGCATGTAAATGCATGTTTTATACACTCCCCCCATTGAAGTCTATGGGGCCAAGAGTGCAATAGGCTGCACAAAGGAAACAAATGAGTCTTTTCAAAAATTGAACTGCACTATGTTGGGAACGGGGACCATAGAGAATAATGTGATTGCCAAAACCATACATTGCAGTGTGACAGCAGACGCAGGAGAAAGCGTACTATTGTAAACAGAACCTTAAAGTGATTGTAAAGGCTAGTTTTAAAAAAAAGAGCAGAGCAGCCCAGATCCTCCTCTTCTCTGGTCCCTTTTTGCTGCTCCTAGCCCCTCCCTCCTTTGAGTGCCCCTCAGCCAACAGCTTGCTACAGGGGGCACCCAAGCCGTGTCATAGCTCTGTGTATCCATTCAGACACATAGACCTCCGACCTGGCCCCCCCTCCCCTGATTGACTGACTGACTTTGATTGACATCCATGGGAGCCAGTGGCACCGCTGCTCTGTCTCAGCCAATCCGAAGGAGTGTCCTGGGTGGCTGAGGGGATCGTGGACAGAGATGGGGCTCAGGTAAGTAATTGAGGGGTGCTGGGGGGGGGGCTGCTACACACAGAAGGTTTTTTTATCTGAATGCATAGAATGCATTAACATAAAAACCCTTCTGCCTTCTCCTTTAACCACTTCAGCCCCAGAAGGATTTGCCCCCTTCTTGACCAGGCCATTTTTTGCGATTCTGCACTGCGTCGCTTTATCTGACAATTGAGCGATCCTGCAACGTTGTACCCAAACAAAATTTATATCCTTTTTTCCCCATAAATTGAGCTTTCTTTTGGTGGTATTTGATCACCTCTGTGGTTTTTATGTTTTTGTGCTATAAACAAAAAAAGAGCGACAATTTTGAAAAAAAACATAATTTTATACTTTTTGCTATAATAAATATCCAAAAAAAATAAATAAAATGTATTCATCAATTTTAGTGTATATATAGTCTTCTACATATTTGTGGTAAAAAAATCCCAATAGGCGTATATTGATTGGTTTGCGCAATTGCTAAGGAGAGTGAAGTCAGGACTCCGGATCTGCATACTCGTTCCTGGTCATTGACTCAGAAAGTAGTGAAGCCAACGTGATAAACAGGAAGCAAGCATTCTTTTATATGAGGAGATCTGAATTGGCAGCCTTTATACTTCCTCACTACTGTTTTTTTTAACAAGCAATTAGAACCAATAAAGTTATCCTAAAAGTGAGCTTCCTGATCTAATGGAAGGAAGATCAGCTCTTGTTACCTATAATTACCAATATCATTCACCCTTTCATGTTTCGCTCTGAAAGGGTAAGGTTGTATTGTATTCCTTAAAGTGAAATTTCACAGATTTTCTTAAAAATTCAGTTAGCGGCTACAAATACTGAACAAACCCCAGGGAACTATATAAAGGAAACTTCAAAGTTGTACAAGTAGCATTTGTTTGACCATTGTTGAATTTTGCCAGGCTATAATTTTTGTATCTCTGACAGATAAGAATGTGGTAGTTGTTTTACTATGGGATAGGATGACCACCTCAGGCCAATAGAGATCAAAGGTCCAATTGGGACATTAATATTCATATTACTGTTCAACACAATGGAGTCACCAAACCAAAAATATTTTAAACATCACTGGCTGGTTGCAGGGTGTTCTCCTTATCCTTATTCTTCCTTATCCACTTAAGGACCGGAAGATTTGCCCCTTAATGACCAGGCCATTTTTTGAGATTCGGCACTGCGTCGATTTAACTGACAATTGCGCGGTCATGCGACGTTGTACCCAAACAAAATCGACGTCCTTTTTTTCCCACAAATAGAGCTTTCTTTTGGTGGTGTTTGATCACCTCTGCAGTATTTATTTTTTGCGCTACAAACAAAAAGAAAGACAATTTTGAAAAAAAAACACAATATTTTTTTACTTTTTGCTATAATAAATATCCCAAAAAAATAAAAAATGTCTTCATCAGTTTAGGCCAATATGTATTCTTCTACATATTTTTTGATTAAAAAAAAATCGCAATAAGCGTATATTGATTGGATTGCGCAAAAGTTATAGCATCTACAAAATAGGGGATGGATTTATGGCATTTTTATTATTATTATTTTTAATAGCAATGGCGATGATTAGCGATTTTTAGCAGGGCTATGACATTGCGGCAGACAGATCGGACACTTTTGACACTTTTTTTGGGACCAATGACATTTATACAGCGATCAGTGCTATAAAAATACACTGATTACTTTATAAATGACACTGGCAGGGAAGGGGTTAACACTAGTGGTGATCAAGGGGTTAAATATGTTCCCTGGGAGGTGTTTCTAACTGTGGGGGGAGTGTACTGACTGGAGGAGGAGAGAGATCGCTGTTCCTGATCACTAGGAACAGCAGATCTCTCTCTACTCCCCTGTCAGAACGGGGATCTGTTTGCTTACATTGACAGAACCTTGTTCTGGCTCTCTGTGGATTGACCGTGGGTGGCCGGTGGACATTGCGGCCGCCGGCCACACACATCGGCTCCCCGTGCAGCGGGCGTGCCTGCTATAGCTCTTACGGCGATTTGCGGGAACGAGCGAACCTGCCACAGTATAATGACGGCGGCTGGTCGGGAAGTGGTTAAAGTGTAACTTTAAAATTAAATTTCCTCTCAGTCGTCCCCTCCCCCCAGCCTATAACTGAAATTCAGCCTTTTTTGTCTGAAGGGAGGGACCTTTTTCTGACAGCCCATGGAGTCCAATGATGTCTTCCCTGGAACTGATTCTTTTTTCAGGCTTCAGGTCCCTGGCACTGCCATTTTGGATGTGGAAACCAGCTGTGACTTCTGATGTCTCACAGCTGATTCCCCACTGCACATGCCAGAGATCCCCTGGCATGATGAGACTGGTTCTGCAGCCTCCTGGGATGTGTGGGATGTGCAACGTGTCCCAGGAGGCTGCAGGTGGCGGATGCGGTGTGCCGGCTCCCTAAGGAGGTGGCATTATTTTTATCTAGAGGAGGATTGAGAAAGTGAGAGCCGATTCCTGTCAAAAAAGATACTTTCACCCCCTTAAAAAAGTCTCAGGAGTGAAACAAAGTGAGGGACTTTACATTTTAAAGTTTTAAAGTTCCACTTTAACCACTTAGCGACCGCCTACTGACTGGCCCCTCTAGGCATAGGGATGTACCCGTACATACCTGCCTACTTCCGGGTTTGCCCCTGCCAGCACCCGCTGTGATTGTACACAACGGGAGCCTGCCAGCAAGTCCTGGCCAATGATTCACCAGGACCTGCTGATCAGCTGTATACATGCACAGCCCAGAGCTCTGTGTTGACAATCAACGCAGAGCTCTGTACACAGGGAACGATCTCTGTGTTTCTCAGGAATGAGAAACTTAGAGATCAATTAGTAAAAAGCAGAACGCTTTACACACATTACACATAGTTAGGAATACATTGAGCTCATTGATTGACCTAGATGTTAACCCCTTCCCAGTCAGTGTCATTAGTACAGGGGGGAGGGGAGGCTGGTGTTAACGCTTCAATCAATCATCATGACACCATAGTTGATATGGTGTCAGGATGATTGAAGCACAATATTTCTTATTATATATATATATATATATATATATATATACACACATTATTACATATATACACCCTGTTCCAAATTATTATGCAAATTCTATTTCAGTGTCACAAAGATTAAGTCTTTTGTTTTTCAGTTTAACTCATGGATGGCATTGTGTCTCAGGGCTCTTTTGATCACTGAAAACAATCTCGGACATTAAATGAAATTAAAGGAAAAACCACTAAAGGAGAGTGTTCCACATTATTAAGCAGAGCACCATTTTCAAGCAATATGGGGAAGAAAAGGGATCTCTCTGCTGCCGAAAAGAGTGAAATAGATCAATGCCTTGGACGAGGTATGAAAACATTCGATATTTCACGAAGACTTAAGCGTGATCATCGCACTATTAAGAGATTTTTGGCTGATTCAGAGCACAGACGGGTTTCGTGCAGATAAAGGCACATTGAGGAAGATTTCTGCCAGATCCATGCATCGGATCAAGAGAGCAGCTGCTAAAACACACTTACATAGCAGCAAACAGATATTTGAAGCTGCTGGTACCTCTGGAGTCCTACAGACATCAAGGTGTAGAGTCCTCCAGAGTCTTGAAACTGTGTGTAAACCTTCAATTCGGCCACCACTTACCAATGCTCACAAGCAGAAACGGCTGCATTGGTCAGAAAAATACATGAAGACTAATTTTCAAACAGTCCTGTTTACTAATGAGTGTTGTGCAACCCTGGATGGTCCAGATGGATGAAGTAGTCGATGGTTGGTAGACGGCCACCCTGTTCCAACAAGGCTGCAACGTCAGCAAGGCGGTGGTGGAGTCATGTTTTGGGCCGGAATCATGGGAAGCAGTGGCGGCCCGTCCAGAGGGGGCGCCCGGGCGCCGCCCCCCCCCCCCCCTCCTTGCAGTTAAAAAAAACAATAAAAAAAATAAAAAAAAAAAAAAAAAAAAAAAAAAAAAAATTATTTAAACATGTCCCTTTAAAAAAGGGCGCCGGGCACAGTGCAGTATGCACCGCTCTATCACCAATAGATAGATTCATGCATTGCATGAATCTATCTATTGTCACCGCTGCCGCCCCCTATTCAGGTGTCCGGCCCCTGATCGGGCGCCGGGCATCTGAATTACAGTGGGGGGGGGGGTGTTGCTGGAAGCGCCCCTATTAGAGCTGTAAGCTCTAATAGGGGACCCTATTAGAGCGGTGTGCTCTAATAGGCTTCCCTAAGTGTAAACAGCGGGCGCACGGCTGTGCGTTCGCTGATTACACAGTATTGTGTTAGAGAAGCGAATACATCGCTTCCCTAACACAGACCCGCCTCTCAGCCAATCAGGTTGCCAGGTCTGTTACCTGTAACCTGATTGGCTGAAGTCACAGGCGCTGTGATTGGACGCTAGGCGTCCAATCATAGCAAAAGACAGGCGCGGGAGAAGAAGACCTCGGACGGACGATAGCAGAAGACAGGAGGAGCGCGGGAGAAGAAGACCTCGGACGATGAGACACCGCTCGCCGCCTGACGCCGTCACCAGCTGCACATCGAGACAAGGTAAGTGCAGAGGGCAGGCAGGGGGCACAGTGGCAGCACTTGGAGGGGCACTTAAAGGGGCACTCTGGCAGCACTTAAAGGGGCACTCTGGCAGCACTTAAAGGGGCACTCTGGCAGCACTTAAAGGGGCACTCTGGCAGCACTAAAGGGGCACTCTGGCAGCACTTGAGGGGCACTCTGGCAGCACTTAAAGGGGCACTCTGGCAGCACTTAAAGGGGCACTCTGGCAGCACTTAAAGGGGCACTCTGGCAGCACTTGAGGGGCACTCTGGCAGCACTTAAAGGGGCACTCTGGCAGCACTTGGAGGGGCACTCTGGCAGCACTTGGAGGGGCACTCTGGCAGCACTTGGAGGGGCACTCTGGCAGCACTTAAAGGGGCACTCTGGCAGCACTTAAAGGGGCACTCTGGCAGCACTTAAAGGGGCACTCTGGCAGCACTTGGAGGGGCACTCTGGCAGCACTTGAGGGGCACTCTGGCAGCACTTGGAGGGGCACTCTGGCAGCACTTGAAGGGGCACTCTGGCAGCACTTGAGGGCACAGTGGCAGCGTTTGATGGCACAGTGGCGGGGCACAGTGGCAGCAGTTTGAGGGGCACAGTGGCAGCGTTTGAAGGGGCACAGTGGCAGCGTTTGATGGGCACAGTGGCAGCATTTGATGGGCACAGTGGCAGCGTTTGATGGGCACAGTTGATGGGCACAGTGGCAGCGTTTGATGGGCACAGTGGCAGCATTTAATGGGCACAGTGGCAGCGTTTTGATGGCACAGTGAGGCTGTTTGTTTGCGCCCCCGCCAAAAATTTTGAGCACCAGCCGCCACATAGAGAGAAAAGATTTGACATAGAGAGAAAAGTTTCAACATAATAGAGACAATAGCAAAAAAAGGTTGAATGTGCCTAACCTAACTCTATTAGTCCAAGATTATTCGACATAGAGAGAAAAGATTTGACATGAAGATTCGACAAAGCAGTCAGCGCGAGCGGACAATTATGGTCAAATGCTCTCTGCCCATATGCTATAGAAGAATTCTAATGTTGGTTGACTAGTAACGATATTTAATAAATATAATTATTACTAGTGTCATACAACATTAGAATTCTACTATAGCTTGTAGGCGGAACATTCGACCGGGAAATGTACGATTGCGGCGTTGTACAGTTTAGCTGCTCCGTCGAATCTTCTTAGAACTTTCGACAGACACCATAAGCCTTCAATGACAGATTTAACCTTAAATATTTCGGATTTTCGGACGAATGCATTTTTTATTGAAACAAAATAAATAAGAACGAATTTCGGGAGTAACTAAATAAATACATTTTTCGGACGAAAACGAAATTCCAAAACGAAATATTTCAGTGTGCACATGTCTAGCTGCTAACAAATAAGGGGTCCTATGTTAAAATGTAACGTGACCTGTTAAAATGTTTAAAAAGTTAAAATGTTGTTCAAAGTTTGATTGAAATAGCTTTTGGATTTCTGTAAATATGCTGCAAACACAACAAATGACAATTTTCAGTTCTTTAAAACCTATAAGGTGTTTTGAAACTTACTGTGCGTAATAATTTGGAACAGTGCATTGTAAGTTTTTTTAAACGAAAAAGTGTGGCGCTAAAGCAAATGTGTCAGAACATTGATCGTAAGCAAGAATGGGAGAATCTCGATTACAAAAATAAATGCTCGGATTTAATATGAAATTATTGCGGACGTTAATCCACTGGCACGGCCTATCCGGTCTGCCATGAAAGAAAAAGTGAAAACAAGTGAAAGGTTACACGTACCAAATATTAATAACCAAGGTAAGTGAATCAAAAACTTGTGGTGTCCACCTGTAAACGGTGGTGATACTGGTAGTGAGCCAGTCACGATAGGTAAGATCCACCTGATCCAACATTCCACTGGAATGTTCACCCGACGCGTGGATTAACGTCCGCACTAATTTCATATTAAATCCGAGCATTTATTTTTGTAATCGAGATTCTCCCATTCTTGCTTACGATCAATGTTCTGACACATTTGCTTTAGCGCCACACTTTTTCGTTTATTTTCACTATACAATCTGTCATATTGTTGTGTTGGCAGCTCATTACATTGGAGGCGCAGCTATCTACCCACCCACTATTGTAAGTTTTTTATTTTGAAAAAAAAAAAAAAAACTGTTATCAGGAGGTTTGTTCAATAAAATTTGAATTGTACTCTTAATGCCGCGTACACACGGTTGGAATATCCGATGGAAACAGTCCGATGGGAGCTTTTCATCTGATTTTCCGACCGTGTGTATGCCCATCGGTCTTTTTCTGTCGGAATTTCCGATGAACTTTGGATTGAGAACCTGTTCTTAATTTTTCCGACGGAAAACCTTTCTATCGGATTTTCCGATCGTGTGTATGCAATTCCGACACATGCTCGGAAACAATTTGACGCATGCTCATAAGTATTAAACTTTCCTTTAATAGTGCTGTTGAACATGTTTTATGCTGTGGTGTTATTGACCGTCGGAATTTGGTGTGACCGTGTGTAGGCAAGACAGTTTGAGCGAAATTCCGTCGGAAATTCGACGGGAAAACCATCAGAGCTTTTTCCGACGAGAATTCCGACCGTGTGTACGCGGCATTAATAGTTAATAACATGAGAATTATGCTGACTGTTGTTTACATCAATTATTTAGGTAAATGAGAAAAATATCATTGGCATAATAATTTGGAACAGGATGTATATATATATATACACAATGAAATATTTCAACTCATCATAATGCCGAATCAGTGTGTCACTTGCCACCTTAACCGCTCGTCACTATCCTGCCACCACAAACACCAGATGCAGCTTGTCACTTTTTAAGGTCAATTTGTAAAGGTTTTCTGCTGTGAAAGAACATACCGATTCTGGATAAAATGAGAATCACTATTTTTTTGCTTAGAATAAAGATCACAATTCTCTCATGATTCTCACAGCATAACATCATCTTTTACATTATACAAAAAAATTTGGCTAACTTTACTGTTTAGTTTTTTTATTTCATTGAAGTGTGATTTTTCCCCAAAAAATTGCATTTGAAAGACCGCTGCGCAAATACAGTGTGACATAAAATATTGCCATTTTATTCTCTAGGGTTTCTGCTAAACAAAAAAAAATTATATATATATATATATATATATATATATATATATAAGGTCGCTGGTTCGAATCCCAACAATGATACTACCTGCCTGGAGTTTGCATGTTCTCCCTGTGCCTGCGTGGGTTTTCTCCAGGTACTCTGGTTTCCTCCCACACTCCAAAGACATGCTGGTAGGTTAATTGACTTCTGTCTAAATCGGCCCTAGTATATGAATGTAAGTTAGGAACCTTAGATTGTAAGCTCCTTGATGTGAATGTACAATGTATATGTAAAGCGCTGTGTAAATTAGTACCTTAAATAATAATAATAATAATATATATATATATATATATATATATATATATATATATATATAATGTTTGGGGGGTTCTAAGTCATTTTCTAGCAAAAAAATACTGATTTTAACTTGTAAGCAACAATTGTCAGAAAAAGGCTTATGCCCTGTACACAATAAAAATTTCCGACAACAAAATACATGTTTTTTTTTTCGACGGATGTTGGCTCAAACTTGTCCTGCATAGACACGGTCACACAAATCTTGTCGGAAATTCCGATCGGCAAGAACGAGGTGACGTACAACACGTACGACGAGCCAAGAAAAATTAAGTTCAATAGCCAGTGGGGCTCTTCTGCTTGATTCCGAGCATGCGTGGAACTTTGTGCGTCGAAATTGTTTACACACGATCGGAATTTACAAAAACAGATTTTGTTGTCGGAAAATTTGAGATGCAGATCTAAAAATTTTGTGTATCGGAAATTCGGATGAAAAATGTCCAATGGAGCCTACAAACGGTCGGAATTTCTGACAACATGCTCCCATAGAACATTTTCCGTTGGAAAATCCTATCGTGTGTACAGGGCATAAGTCTTTAATTGGTTAAACTGACCTAATTTAGCCCAGGTTCACACTGGTGCGAACACAGACGTCATGTGAACTGCACATGCACTGCTGTGCCGATCACATGCAATGTCTGTGCAATGCGAATTCAGCCATAAAGTTTGTATGGCTGAACTCGCATTGGATTCACACAAAAAAGGTGCAGGGACTTTTTTTCCCCGCACTGGAATCGGATAACATGGGTGTTCTCTCCCAATGCGATACGATTCCTGTCTGAATTCATAGTTTGCACTGCGATCTGTGAACCGATCTAGGGGTGTCATGAGCATTGTATTGACACCTGCAGCGGTTCACAGAAGGCAATGTGAACTGCCTGCGGGAGAGATGCGATGCAGGAACCAGCGCTGGAATTGCGCTTACAGACCGAAGTTCATCCTTGCGATCTCTAAAAGTACACAAGGATACAATGTTTCTTTTTATCTCTCTTTCAGCTCGCTTCTTTTTTTGACAGCTGTGAGCAGAAGTGCTCTGCACTTGTTACATGAATTGTGAAAATGCTGGATTAAGATCATGAGGGGGGTTGAATCGAGATCGTGATATTTTGGATGAATCGTGCAGCTTTAACACTTACGTATATGCCTTTTCATGTAGCCTCTCCCCATCGGTATGGAGCATCCTGCATCCAAGAGCAGGGAAACCAGCACATGCGCAGTTGCTATACTGCATTCTGTCCTATGACAGTGAGAAGGTAGAACAGCGGTGATGTGAGGCAGGTGGGCGGGGAGAGACGATGATGTCATCTCTCTGCTCGCCCACCGCACCTCTTTCAGTGCAGCCTTCACAGGCCGGCTGCAAACAGGGCATGAACTGGTACCAGTCCGCGGCCAGTGTATGGGCACCCCTGGTGTATAGTATTATTGATTACTGTAGTAATGTCACTGGAGATGTCAATGGCAGTTAGTTCCCCTATGCCCCCCCCCCCCCCCCCTATTGCAGTCCTATTATAAGTCATCTGTGGCTGCCATTAGTAGTATAAAAAATTTAAAATTCCAGTATATATACCATAGGTGTAGGCATACATTGTAGTCCACCAGTTAGGTCTTTTGGCTTTCAGTTATCTGGTCAAAAAGGGGTTACAATAAGGAAAAGGAGGATATTTAAACTACGTTGCTGAGCTTGGAGCCACCCCTGTGATGAAGACGGATGTGATGAAACGCGTGAAGGCTTGGCTACACAGCAACTGGATGTGACGTCAGGATGTTGATTCAGGCAGTGCAGCCGCTACGATCCATGAGGGAGATTGCAACACTGTGTCACGTTACATTGACAATGATTTTAACTATGGGCACTTTTTTTTGAGTGTTGATGTAAGTACATTACTTTAAAAATAAAAGTGGATATCTTAAGGTGTTCACACTATTGAAGGCATTATCTTGATTTTTCCCTACATACTTTCATGACATCTGGATGGTGATTTGAGTTTCTGGGCGGCTTTATATCTGCATAAGCGCTATGTGCCATTCACGAGAGTGAATGGCAATACCATCTGGTGAGCATTATTCTTAAGGTAACACCGTGGTGGAGGATATACTGTGTATGTTTTATAGTGATACACATTCTTTGGACTTTGCTTATATCTACCGGTATATGGACTTTGCTTATATCTACCGGTATATGGACTTTGCTTATATCTTTTTTTTTTTTTTTTTTTTTTTCCACTTCAGAGAAGAATATTCGTGAGTGAGTGTCAGCTGTGCCCGCATCTCCATCCCTCTATTTGTCTTAGCATCATTAGTGGATTATTTCATTTCCCCCCTTTTTTTTTTTTTTTCCCCTAGAGTTGGGGGGGGGGGGGGTCCTGAATCGGGCATCAATAAAATTAACAAAGCCAAAACATACAAACATACGTCTAAGATCCCGCCATGCCTCCACTGCCCCTCCGCTTCCTTTATCCTAAATCCCCTTCCATCTCAGTTCAGGTTTACCCCCCTAGAGGGTTTTTTTTTTTCCCTCCCCCTCTCCCCTAACCCCCCCAGCCCCCCCCCACCCTCCCCATCCGCTGCTGTATCACCACCTCTTTGTTTTTTTTTTGTTTTTTTTTATTTCTTGTGTTTGTATAGTGACCCTTTCTCCCCCGTGTCTTCGCCTGCCCTTAACGTCTGCCTTTCCGCGGCTAGATCTCCTTCCGGCTTCCCATCCCTGGGGGTCATCAGTTATCACGGCTGCGCTCGCAGAGCCTCCTTATAGCTCCAGGACCTCTTGAATTTTCTCCAGCTCTCCCATCTGGCCCTCGTGGCCTCTCTGTCCTCTTCCCCGATGTACAGCACACATTCCATCATATAAGTGGATTCCACCGCGTCCACCCATTCCCATAAGGGTGGGCTTTCCCTGTCCTTCCACCTCCTTGGGATTACCTTTTTGGCCGCATTGAGCAAGTGGGGAATTAATGAGCCTTTGTATTGCCTAATTTCCTTCGATGTAGCATGCATCAGTACCACCCAAGGGTCATTTTTTACCTCGATCGTTGTTATTTCTTTTATATATTTTAGGATGGTCTCCCAAAATTTTTTGATTTTAGGACACTCCCACCATAAATGACTCATTGTACCCCTTTGGTCGCACCCCCTCCAGCAATTTGCTGATGTATCCGCCTGGAAATTGCTGACCCTATCCGGGGTTCTATACCACCTGGCCATGCATTTATAATTTGTTTCCGCAGTTTTCGCATCTACAGCTGACCCATGTTTTAAAATTTTCTTACTTGTGCCTATTTCTAATTGTGTTCCTAGTTCGCTTCCCCATTTGATAAAGTATGGCGGTATCTCTGGTCTGCCTCTTTCTAATAGCAATCTATAGATTCTAGATATTCTTTTTTTAGAGCATTCTGCCGTAAAGATTTTCTCTAATTTTGTTAGGTTCTTGGCCTCCCTTAATGGACTAGGGAGAGAGCCCACAAAGTGGGTTAGCTGACGATACCGCCATCCATCTATGGAAAAAGCCAAATTTTTCTGTAACTCGTGCAGTGTCATAATTTTCCCCTTACTAATAACTTCCCCTAGTCTCGTGCTATCCTTTCTAATCCAATCACCTCCTATATCCTTTAATCCTGGCGGGAAATAGGATTTTCTTTAAGTGCTATAAGTGGCGAATTATATTTCTTATTAAATATTTTATAGGTTTTGTCCCAAATTTGTCCCAAATTTTTAAAGTCGTGGTTGTGATTATGTGTGTTTTTTCCCCCAGTGTCCGACTTTTCGGAGGATTCCACACAATCCTCCCCAGCCTAACTTCACTCAGTGCTTCTTCCATGCTAACCCACCTTTTAGTGTTGCCGATTTTACCCCATTCTGCGATTCTCAATAGAGCTATAGCGTGGTAGTAACTTTCTATGTCTGGGACCGCGAGGCCACCCTGACTTTTGTCTTGTTTTAAAATTTGGAGGGAGATTCTATGTTTTTTATAGTTCCATATGAAATTCATTATAATAGCTCTTAATTTACCGAGGTACTGTTTTGGGAGAGGAAGGGGGAGCATCTGGAATTTGTATGTGATGACTGGTAAGATCATCATTTTTACCGAATTAATCCTGCCTGTCCAAGATAAGATTTTACCCTTCAGCTCTTGGCATTTTTTTTTTATGTCTTCTAGAAGCGGAATATAATTTAATTTGTATAATTTCCTTGGATTGTTAGCCAGTTCTATTCCTAAATATTTTATCCTTTTTTTCCAAGCAAAGCTAACTGTTTTCTGGAGATTCTGTTTCTCTATTTTGTTGAGATTAATGTTGAGAATAAACGTTTTTGAGGCATTGATTCTAAAGTTTGTTAGTTCCCCATATTCCTTTAAGGTTTTAAGCAATGTGGGGACTGACTTCTGGGGTGAGCTTACGTAGAAGAGGACGTCGTCAGCGAAGGCCGCAAGTTTGTGCTCTTCGCTGCCGACCCTACAGCCTTCCACCTCAGGGTTCCTGCGAATTGTAGCTAACAGCGGTTCCAAGGATAAGATAAAAAGGAGGGGGGAGAGTGGACAACCCTGCCTAGTGCCATTAAACAGTTCAAACTCAGCAGAGGTCATTCCATTGACCTTGATGTTTGCTTTCGGATGAGTGTATAAGATTTTAATTTTTTGAATGATTCTAGGTCCGAAGCCCATCCTCTGCAGAGTGTTGAACATGAACCCCCAGTCTACCCTGTCAAACGCTTTTTCAGCGTCAATTGAGAGAAGTAGACTGGGGGTTCTCGAATCTCCCATCCTCTGAATGGCTAGTAGTGTCCGGATCCCATTGTCCCTCCCCTCTCTACCCGGGACAAAACCAACCTGGTCCGGATGGATCAGTGTGCCCAAGTGCCCCTTTATTCGATCCGCCAATATCTTGGCGTATAATTTTGTGTCGAAGTTTAATAAAGAAATGGGTCTATAATTTGAGCACACCGATCCATCCTTCCCATCTTTCCTCAAAAGGGTGATCGTAGCTTTTAGGGCCTCCCCGCTCATATCATAGTCTATCCCTAGTCCGTTCATGTATCGCCGCAATCTCGGTATAAGGATATCTTTGTACGTTTTGTAATATGAGGCCGTGAAGCCATGCGGACCCGGACTCTTCCCTATTGGTGAATTATTGATGGCTGCTAGGATCTCCTCCTCAGTTATTGGCCTCTCAAGCTCATCTCTTTCTTCCCCGCCTAGGACCGTTAACCCTGCTCTCCCTAGGAACTCAGAGGTTTTCTGTCTATTTTCAATGCTATCGTTGTTTCCCTTGGTTTTCACCTCATAAAGTTCTTTATAATAATCTCTAAATGTAGAAGCTATTTCGCTAGGGATAAACTTCATCTCCCCATTTCTAGTTTGGATTTTTTCGATAAAATTTCTGGATTTCTTTTTTTGTAGTTTCCTTGCTAAGTATTTCCCTGGCTTGTTACCCCATAAATACTGTTCCCTGGCCATTTTATTAAACTTTTGTCTGACTTCCTGTTCGGCAAGGTCTTTTAATTCCTCTCTCTTATCCGTAAGCTCTATGTATGTGCTCTGGATGAGTGCCCCCCCAGATTTGTGCTTTTGCTCGAGAGATTTAATCTCAGCCATCAGGGCCTGCGTTTTTCTCGACCTCTCCTTTTTTATCCATGAGGCTTTTGCTATCAGGAGCCCCCTTATGAATGCTTTGTGGGCGTCCCATAGTTGGGCCTCTGAGACCTCCCCGTTGTCGTTGATTTGGAAGAACCATTCTAGCTCCTTTTTAATATAGTCCCTGATTTCTTTGTCATGTAGTAATTCTGAATTAAGTTTCCATCCGCTAGAGGGCTGTTTATATTCGGGGAACCTTAGCCTCATGGATACCGGCGCGTGGTCCGAGAGGGAGACTATTCCAATGTCTGACTCTTTGACCCTTTCAAGTATGCCATGATCTATTAAAATATGATCCAGGCGGGAATACGTCTGGTGGACCGGGGAGAAGAACGAGTAGTCTCTTGACTGCGGGTGCTGGATCCTCCAGACATCCAATAGTTGATCCTCCGATAGTTTTTTTTAAATCCGTTTCAATTGTGCACTACCCCTCCCCGTTCCACCAGACGTACTGTCCCGCGCAGGGTCCATCACGAAATTGAGATCCCCCATCAGGATCAAATATCCTTTTTTGAAGGCCCTCAACTTACGCAGAATTGCTTCGAGATATGGAATAGGTTTGGTGTTGGGGGCATAAACATTGGCCAATGTGAGTTCTACCCCCAGGAGAGATCCCCTAAGAAACAGGTACCTCCCCTCAGGGTCCGTCATTCTCCCCTCCACCGTGAAATCAATTTCCCTCGCAATCCCAATGGCCACTCCTCTTGCCCTGCTTGAGATAGTGTCTCCATAAAACCAATTTGGGAGAGCTGGAGAAAACAGTCTAATGTTTGAGGTATGTGCCAGGTGAGTCTCCTGCAGGAACACTATTCCCGCCCCATATCTCTCTACTTCCTCCAGTACTTTGAGACGCTTGCCAGGAGAGTTTAAGCCTTTCACATTGTAAGACAAAAATTTAATTTCGATGTCCTTCATTTTTTTTTTTGGGTTGTCGCTTTGTTTTTTTTCCCTTTTTTTTTTTTTTTTTTTTTTTTTCCTTTTTCCCTCTGAGGTGTTGATGGTGATAACGGCCCAGCAGCGGATGGGGTATCCCTCCCCTCTCCCCCCCCCCTTGCCCCCTCCCCCCCTCCCCCCCTCCTCCCTGTACCCCCTCCCTTCCTCTCCCCTCCCCTCCTCCCCCCTCTCCCCCCCCCCTCCTCCCCCTCCCCCTCCCTCCCTCCCTCCCCGCCCTCTCTTACCCCGACTAGGGTCTCCAAGTCTTTGGGGGCCATCCTTCGTGGCTTCCCTTAGACTCTGGATTCCTGGTGAGGTGGAGTTTGTTTAGCCCTCCTCTCCCCCACCTCGGCCCGGAGCCCCAGGCCGCTGTGGGGGAGGGGGTTAGGACCGACTTGAACATGATTGTTTTACTACGATAGGTGGGGGTTCTCCCCTCCTCCCCCCCCTCCTCCACTCCTCCTCGTGTGCTCCCCTAAGCCCTCCATTTCATTCCAGCCTTGCAGATCCGGGACTGGAATTCCGAGTTTCACGCAAAAACCATGCACTTCTTCCGGGTACCTCAACCTGGCCGTACACCCCTCTTTAGACCCTATTAGGCATGAAGGGAAACCCCAGTTGTATCTTATATTTTCCTTTCTAAGGATTTCCAACAACGGTTTTTGAAGTCTTCGTCTTTCAAGAGTACGGGCCGATAGGTCAGCATAAACTTGAATTTCCACGTCCTCGTACATTAAGGGTGACTTGTTTCTTATTTTAGCCCAAAGGTCCTCTTTTTCCTTGAAATGGCAGAATCTAACAATTATGTCCCGTGCCCTCTCCGATTCTCTCCTTTCTGTTCTTCCTACCCGGTGTATTCTTTCTATGCCCGGAAAATGGTCTAAGTCCTTGCCACTTATTGGGCCCAGGATTGCCCATAATTTTTTTTCTAGGTCTTCCCCTCTTTGTTCCGGAATGGCGCGCAGCCTCAGATTTTGCCTCCTGTCCCTATTCTCTTGATCCTCGATCTTGTAGAGGGTATCTCTCTGGGTAAGGGAAGCGCATTTCATTTGTGCTTTTAACCTCGAAATTTCCAAGTCAATAGTGTCCGCTCTCCCTTCCACTACTTCCACCCTAGATAACAAATGGCCCATGTCCTCACGCAGGGAGTTAATTTCGGATTTGATTGCACTTTCAAGGCGTAATAACATCGCCTCCATTTCAAGTTTATTGGGGATATGGCTTCCCGTCTGTTGGTCTTCCCCCCCGCTAAGGTCAATCTCGGTCTCCATTGTAAGATCTGCTGGAGTTGTTAATTTCCCCTTCGGCCCCCTCCCTACTCTCCGCATTCGCTCCAATCTGAGTTTCCTTTCCCAATGTTTTTGGGCTTGCACCCTGCCTGAGGTAGTGTTTGATTGTACTTGTCTCCCCTTTGCTGCCTTTGGTGGATGCTTTCTTTGCCGGTTTGGCTGATTCTTTACTCATGTTGGCCTTCTTGGTGGGTCTTATTCTCTTCCCCAGTCTTATTATATACCTGGGCCGCCTTGGCCCCTTTTTACCTTTTTCCTCAACCTTGATTTTAATATGGTCCTTTCTTTGAGGGTGTGCTTAGCCCTTGATGGTTTGTGATCCTGTGGGCTCAAAATCCGTGCTACCGCTGTCTGAGCGTCCCGGGCAAAGCCCTACCCCCACCTCTTGCCCTGGTTTACCGTTCCTGTTCTCTGATACCCCCGGGGGGTTAAACCTCACCTGGAGTAATCTGAGAGGGGGCCCAAGTAGCACTCAGCTGTCTTGCCGTCCCTTTTATTTGTTCTAGGGAGCTTCTTTATTTTCCCTGATACTCCCTTCTAATAATCGTGCGGTCCTTAACGTCCTTTAGGGAACAGTCGCCGGATGAGTCCACATGAACTATTGAAGGGGCTATTTCACACATCAGGGCAATGATCTTCTATATCAGACACTTTATGCCCCATCAAAGTATTTGATCAAAGACTATCTCATCTAATCTTGTGCAGTTCAAATGTAGAAAAAGAATGCACAATTCACTTTTTCATGAGTCCGCATGAACTATTGAAGGGGCTATTTCACACATCAGGGCCATAATCTTCTATATCAGACACTTTATGCCCCATCAAAGTATTTGATCAAAAACTATCTCATCTAATCTTGTACAGTTCAGAGGTAGAAAAAGGATACACAATTCACGTTTTCAAATGGTATACTGTGGAAAGTCATCAACAGGTCCTTCAAACTCGTCCCTCATAATGTATATGTCTCTCTGGTCGAGCGAGGGGGGGGGAGGGGGCCGTGGGATCCCGAGGTTTTGCCACCTCCGTCACTACTTGGGACCTTCGCTGGGCCCGTGCCCCTACCTGATTATACCTGGGCGCCTCTGGGTTACTCCTTCATAGGGGTCAGCCAAACAGTGGAGTATTGGTCAACCAAACAATGGGGTATAACAATGGGGTATTTCCCCTTTCCGCGGGTGGCCCAGGTGCAATAGATCTTAAGATGTGTTTATGGCACTCAGGCACTCATATACGCCTCTCCTTCTTTATTCCCCGCTCCATTTAGTGCCGCGCTGAAATCTACCTGACTCCATATAATACCGGGGGTAGGTGATCTTTCACTTTCACTTTCCTAGGGGTAAAGGAGCTGGGTTCTGGGTGCTGGTCCTCTCTTTATTCGGGGTCAATTTGAATTACCTCATACCAACCTAACCAGTCTTGCAGGGGGGGAAAGGTGATAATGTACCAAAAAAGACCATCCTCAAGCAGCAAAGAGAAAAAAAAAAAAAACAACGAAGAGAAAAAAAAAAAAAAGGACAGGTGTCCCAGCACAAATGTTCAGCCTTGGAGAAACACTCTGCACATCACATTAGCGGTCGGATTGGTCTTACCTCCAGGTGGAGCATGCTTCAGGGAAGATGTAATACATACTCACGATCGGCGTTTTTCTTTAGTTCGCTGGCGGCATTTGGATCCGACACGCTGTATTTGGAGAGGAGGTTTGGGGAGAGCGGGGTGGAGAGGGAGCGCTGACGCTACACATCCCGGTTAGTGCCACGCTTTTGCCGGTCACCTTGTTTTTTTTTTTTCCTTTGCGGTGGGCACCCCTCCTCCTGTGATCCTATTCCCGGGAGGACAAGATGACATGCGGGCGTCCGCTGCGTCTCCCCCATGGAGCGGTCCCGCGTCCTCCCTAGGTGCACGTCTGTTCACTCAGCCCTCAGGCTCAAACTCCTCCCTCCGTGCGGACGCTACGTCAGCACGTCCATCCGCTGACTTTGCTTATATCTACCGGTATATGGACTTTGGTTTTTCATTCACATTTTTTTCATTTATATTATTTTGATGTAATTTGACTTTAAATTGGTGTGCTGCTGTGGAAAATCTCAATTTTTTTCATCTTGATGTTTGATTTTGTTCGTATTAAGTAACAGCACATCAAGATAGAGGATATTTATTGAATATTTTAGGAGCACAGTGCAAATATTCATATATCCCATAGTTTGTAGGGACTATAACTTTCATGCAAACCAATCAATATATACTTTTTGGGATTTTTTAAATCAAAAACATGTAGCAAAATACATTTTGGCCAAAATTTATGAAGATTTTTTTTATTGGATATGTTTTATAGCAGAAAGTAAAAAATATTGTTTTTTTTTTTCTTTGTTTTAAATTGTAGCAATGTGGACTACAATTACAAAGCACTGTGACCCTCTGGAGTTTCTATGCATGTCCCTCTAGTGCCCAGTATTATCAACTGAGATCATGTTTGTGACCCAAGCTAAAGGGATTGTGGGATGAATTGTTCCTTAGACTGATAATTGCCTCGCATGACTATACACTTGGACTACATATCCTAGAGATATTTGCTGGGACACTTTGCACAGACTTTGCACAGACATCTTTACCCTAGGAATACTTTACTGAACCTATTTTGAGCACTGTGCATAGACACCTTTAGCTTCTACCATTCCAAGAAACCTTATTGCTTGCTACTAACCCTTATTGGATAAAGTTAATGAGCTCCTACTGCCGGTGAAGACCATCAGATCTGCAACGGGGAAATTGCTGTCATTGCTACAAGGGCCCATATACCATTACCATTAGGCTGGGTTCAGACTGCTGCAGTGCGGGAACGCTGCGAATCTACTGCGGGTTTCCGCATCGCATGTCTCCCACCGGCAGTTCACACTGCCCTATGCGAGCTGCTGGGAGTGTCAGTGAAATGGAAATGACACCACCATATCAGTTTGCATATCGCAGTGCGATCTGCAAACTCGGACAGGAATCGGATCGCATGGTGAGAACACCCATGCGATCCGATTCTGCTGCGGACCAAAAAAAGGGTCCTGTGCGAGTTTGGGCCGAATGCGATGCAAATTCAGCCATACTATCTGTATGGCTGAAATCGCATCGCACAGAGATCGCATATGATTTGCACTGCAGTGCGGTGCGAATCATATCCGATCTCCCGCATCGCAGCAGTCTGAACCCGGCCTTAAGTCCGACCTCTCATTAGGGTTAAAGGTTTATAGGCTGGCCGAGGATTCCCTTTTAGAATTTGTCAGTAAAACCACCTTATCTTTATTTATCCTTTCAGGTGCAAGCAGTATTCCACTGTACATGTGTGTATATCATTGACTGTTTACCTACAAATATCTTGGCTTGTGTTATTCGGAGGAATTCCTTTGCAGAGTTGGCGCTGTTGCCCAAAACTCAGCAGATCTATTACCTCCTCTTTGTGATAATATTTTCTTTGAACTGTTCTAGTAAACATTATCAGAACATTGTGCACAGAGTTGTCTGACTTAGGGTGGTGCAAATATGTCTGAACCCAGAGTGTCAGGTGGGTTGGAATGTTCATCAGGTCATGGTGGTGCAGATGAGCAGGTAAATCCAAGCAGTCCCTTAGGGGACCGTCCTACAAAATATTTGGTCTTTTTTCATTTCGTTTTTTTTTTCTTTTTTTGCAAAAAAAACTGTGGCGATCAAATATTACCAAAAGAAAGCTCTATTTGTGTGAAAAAACATTTATATAAATTGTGTTTGGGTACCAATTTGCATGACCGCGCAATTGACAGTTAAAGTAGCGCACTTTCTAAATAGCACGCAAAAAATGGCCTGGTCATGAAGGGGTAAAAGCTGAAGTGGTTATGGAAGGTCATAAGGAGAACACCCTGCAACCAGCCAATGAAGCTAAAAAGCCCATTTGATTTGGTGACACCATTGTATTGAACACCATAATATAAATAATAATTTCCCAATTGTAGCTATGACTTTTGATCTCCACTGGCCTTAGATGGCCATCTTATCCCATGGTAGAACACCTACCTCAACATATTCTCATTTGTCAGAGAGAATACTAAAACTGTAGCCTGGTAAAACGCAACACTGGTCAAACAAATACTATTTATTAAACTTTAAAGTGTCCTTTATTTAGTGCCCCGGGGTCTTTATGTACGCAGAACCACCTGAGATCCTGAGGCAAGCAAAGTTCCTTTTGCAGTCTGCACACTGTCCTTGGTTGAACTTTTATGGGAGTCTTTTATGTCTGTTCTATTAAAAATGACTGTGTCCTTAGCTATGGAGGACGCCGTTTTCAATAATATGTCAGACGTACCGGACATCTGAAGAAGTAGAAGGTCTGTTTGGATGATTTTGTGTAAGATTACGTCTCCCCGCTGTAATTTCTGCTGGTTTTATTGCTGCCTACTGTCATCTCTTGTGAATATTAACGGGAATAAAAGATCAGTGACAAAATGGAGGTGGGGAAACTAAATGTATTGCTTGCTTCTACGAAATGAAATCCGCTAATCTGGTTTCCATATTCCCCAAATACTTTTTCCCTTGTGTACAAGAGCTGTCTCATTAACTGCATCAAGAAAATAATGTATCAATGTTCATGCTTCATTTTAATAAGGGGGTGAACAAGAAGCCCAGAGGAGCGCTTTAAAAAATGAAAGTATTCCATAAAATTAATTGAAGTTGTCTTGTAGAGTAGACGTACAGAAACCTCACGCTGTTCATGGGTTACCTAAGTTGGTCCATGATCACACCAAGATAGTCTTTTTAGGACTATTAGCAACATGCTAAGGCGCCCCTTCAGACCTATGCATTATGGTAATGTGTAGTAAAAGGTTCACATTGGGGCACATTACCACGACCCCTGCTGATGCATGACAGTTTTTGTGATGCGTTTGGTGCCATTCATTTAGAATAGCACTCCAGTGCACAACTACAGAAGCAGGCAATGCATCCCAATGCACATGCCATGTGTTTTGGTGTGCTATGTTGCAAAAAAGATTGTGTACTTTTTGTTTTTTTTGCAAAAAATTTATTGTTATTTACAAAAAATACAGGGAAATTATATATAAAAAGAACAAAAAAAATTGCGGTGTTACCTCATTAATGTTTCAGCTGAAGTTTAGGTAGGGCAGTTTTTCAGATAGTTACATTGGTCCAGTTAAGACCAATGTAACCCAAGGGCGGATCCAGAGTCTAGTCTCAGGAGGGGCACTGCCAGAAAATAAGGTGTTCCTTACAGAACTGTAATTAAAGTGGAGTTCCCCCCGAAAAAAAAAAATGGCATTAATGTGCATGAAATAATACAATTTTTTTTTACTTACCTTTTTATGCCTGTTGCTATGTGGTCCCTTGAAATCTTCCTTCTTCATCACCTCAGCTCCTTATGTCACTTCCCTCAGTGCCTCCGCTCGCTATTGCTCCTGGGAGATGTGTGTCATCATTTCCCAGGAGTCAGTGGGCAGAGCCAAGGGCTAGGTTGCCATAAAAATAGGGCGGGCACTTCTGATGACCACGCCCATTGTAAAGGCAACCTGTATACTTTACAGCGCCGCTACGGCGCATCACTGCGCATGCGCGAGAACGGGGCGGTGCATGCTGGTCGCTCAGCTGCACCGTATCTTGGAAATAAATGCTTGTGGGCTTCACATGCCCACAAGCAAAATGACAATGGCCAGCAATGAATAATATAAGTTATTTGGGGTATTAAACGCTACATCGGGGGACGAATTGCGGCAAAAACTTGAGTATTACATGGCAATGTATTAACTTCAGAAATGTTTTTTTTTTTTTTTTAATTGTTAAATGTCGTTGGAACTCCGCTTTAACGTATCATACAGTCCTAACCTTGTTTAAAACAGTGACAAGTTTATCATTCCAGATCCAATTATTACAAACAGACAGGATACGGCTTGTGTCACCTTCCTCTTCATTACTGTCCCCCACTTGTGTCACCTTCTCCTTCATTACTGTCCCCCACTTGTGTCACCTTCTCCTTCATTACTGCCCCCTCCCCCACTTGTGTCACCTTCTCCTTCATTACTGCCCCCCACTTGTGTCACCTTCTCTTTCATTAATGTCACCCTCCCCCCACTTGTGTCACCTTCTCCTACATTGCTGTCCCCCACTTGTGTCACCTTCTCCTTCATTACTGCCCCCCTCCCCCACTTGTGTCATCTTCTTCTTCATTACTGTCCCCCACTTGTGCCACCTTCTCCTTCATTACTGTCCCCCACTTGTGTCACCTTCTCCTTCATTAGTGTCCCCCACTTGTGCCACCTTCTCCTTTATTACTGTCCCCCATTTGTGTCACCTTCTCCTTCATTACTGTCCCCCACTTGTGTCACCCTCTCCTTCATTACTGCCCCCTCCCCCACTTGTGTCACCTTCTCCTTCATTACTGTCCCCCACTTGTGTCACCTTCTCCTTCATTACTGCCCCCTCCCCCACTTGTGTCACCTTCTCCTTCTTTACTGTTCCCTCCCCCACTTGTGTCACCTTCTTCTTCATTACTGTCCCCCAGTTGTGTCACCTTCTCCATCATTACTGTCCCCCTCTCCCACTTGTGCCACTCACCTTCTCCTTCATTACTGTACACTACTATTCCATCTAATCTACACCTTATCCCCTCTCTGGGGCTGGGCTCTGGTGAGTGGTTCACTCTGGTCCCTGACAATCACTAGGGCGGGAGGAGGAGAACTCAGGCAGCTGTGGATCTGAGCCAGCGCAGCCAGCAGTGCAGCAGCAGCACACAGACAGAAAAGGTTGAGCCGGCTGCTGCAAGTCAGTCCCTCTACACATGCAATGGTGGCGGGCAGTGGTGGGCCATGGGTGCCAGAGATGGAACAGTGCAGACACTGGCATGAAGAAGATCATCAACACACTGACCAGTCCCTCCTTACTGCCAAGTCAGGAAATTGTTGGCTAAACAGCAGCTGCATCCACTCAGCAGGGACGGCTCTCAAAATACAATAGCTGCAATGAAAGATTAGTCCATGTGCTACAATGCATGGATGGAGGAACCTTTTTTTTTTTTTTTTTTTCAGCCCGCAGGTTCAATTAAGCAAAAATCTACATGTGTATGGCCAACGTTAGTGTAACCTAAACTATTTATTAAATATCTTGTAGATGTAACATGGAGCTTACATTTTTAAGAATATTAATGCTTCATCATTTTTTATTCCTAATCAGTGGCAGCTAGTGCTCCATGTTTTGGGGGAGGGGGGGGCAAACAACCCCAACCCCCGCCAGGTCTGCTCTTACCCCATCTAGGTTGCAGGTGGCTTCCCCAGCTTCTTCTCCAGGCCAATCCAGTCTTAAGACCCGCTTCCTATCCTGACCGGCTGGGAGGAGAAGCAGGAAGACAATCACAAATGTTGATTCGCTAATGTCACAAGTGGGTGGGCTCTGGGCTCAGGGTTCAGTGCTCTGCGCCCCGAGCCCAACCTTTTTGAAGCCAATTGGAGCCTCAGGCTGTAATCATGTGCTTCAAAAAAAAAAAAAGCTTGTAGAAATCTATGCATCAGAAGCCCCGCATGGAGATTAGGGGGCGACTCCCCTGCCGCTGTTTACTATGTGTGTATGACAGCGCTGGACTGATAGAAGTGAAAAACGGTTTTGATGGATATATCGAAAAGGGGCTTTATTATTCTAAAGCCTCATACACACGATCGGACCGTGGACCAACTTTCCCGTGGATTTTTGTCCAAAGGGCATTAAAATAAAGTTATAAAAACGGCAGTAGCTTTGCAGTGAGTCTTTCAACGTTTTTCAACATTTTTGCAATAGCGTTTATTAGCGTATTTTATAGTTTTCCCGTTTATGACCTTCAGTGTGCATGGAGCCTTAAGTGGGAGTAAACTCCAATGCATAATTTTTACAGTATAAGGATATATTTACTGTACATGCAGCTGGTGACGTCATACGCTCTATAGGAACGCCCACCTGGGTCGGGATCGGTGCAGGATACAGGGGAACTGGTTACTTACCTTGTCC
>CM053029.1:549736585-549749085 GCA_028564925.1 Lithobates sylvaticus
CACTGCCATTACTATGAAAAAAGTCCATAAATCTATCCCACAGTTTTTTATAGCAGAATGTAAAAAAAAAAAAAATTTCAAAATTGTCGGTCTTTTTTTTGTTTATAGCGCAAAAAATTTAAACCGCAGAGGTTATCAAATACCATCAAAAGAAAGCTCTATTTGTGGGGAATAAATGACATCAATTTTATTTGGGTACAATGTCGCAGGACCATTCTTTGCCTTTACATATATGGATTGGGAGATATGGACGGTGTGTCCTCTGGAATTAGAAGGAGACATCGTTTGTAAATATCAATAGATACCTGTATTATGTCGGTGCCCCTTCGCTCTCTGACCCTTTTACAAAATATTAAATTACTCAGGGCTTCCTGTGATGAAAGTGTCGCTGTTTCCGCTGCTGTTGCAGCGTTGGTGATTTGTGGGAACAACCACCAGTGCACATACACAAGTTGTGATGCGAAATAATACTGTCTGAGGTTTGGAAGTGCCAAACCCCCCTGAGCTGTGGGTAACTGTAGTGTTTTTAGTGCTATTCTAGGGTTCTTGGGAGACCATAAAAAGGTTATTAACCGCCTCCTGTAGATATACGTCAACAGAATGGCACGGGCAGGCAAAAGGACGTACCTGTACGTCCCCTTTTAATTTGCCTGCCCGGGGGGCTGGCGGCGCGCGCGCGACCCGGTCGGCAGCTCCGTGACCACGGCCACGGGACCCAGCGGACCCGATCGCCGCTGGTATCCCGCGATCGGGTTACGGAGCGGAAGAACGGGGAGAGGTCTATGTAAACAAACCTCTCCCCTGCGCTTCCTACACTGACTGTCAGTGATCGGCGGTTCCCTGTCATCGGGAACGCCGATCAATGACGTCAGACGTACAGCCACGCCCCCCTACTGTAAAAAAAACACAACACGTCACACTGACTCCTCCCCGCCCCCTAGTGGTTAACCCCCTAACTACAACTGTCATTTACATAGGAATCAGTGCTATTTAAATAGCAGTGATTGCTGTATAAATGACAAATGTCCCAAAAATGTCCGATGTGTCCGCCAAAATGTCGCAGTCACAATAAAAATCGCTGATCGCCACCATTACTAATAAAAAAAAAAATATAATAAAAATGCTATTAAAACTATCCCCTATTTTGTAAACGCTATAACTTTTGCGCAACTAATCAATAATCGCTAATTGCGATTTTTTTTTTACCAAAAAATATGTAGAAGAATACGTATCGGCCTAAACTGAGGAAAAAAAATGTTTTTTTATATATTTTTTGGGGATTATTTATTATAGCAAAAAGTAAAAAATATTGCTTTTTTTTTTTTTCCAAATTGTCGCTCTATTTTTGTTTATAGCGCAAAAAATAAAAACCGCAGGGGCGATCAAATCCACCAAAAGAAAGCTCTATTTGTGGGAAAAAAAGGACGCCAATTTTATTTTGGAGCCACGTCGCATGACCGCGCAATTGTTAGTTAAAAAGCGACGCAGTGCCGAATTGCAAAAAGGGGCCTGGTCCTTTGGCTGCCAATTGGTCCGGGGCTGAAGTGGTTAATAAAGAGTCAATTTCTTGGAACGTCTTCTTAGTAATATATACTGGACTATTTGCCAGGATATATAAGAATTTAGGTAAGAAAACCATTTTGAATAGATTGACCCTACCCATCAACGTTAAGTAAGCAGACTTGTCCAGCTAGTCAGTTTGTGTTTAAAGGAGTCTATACATGGCACCAAATTATTAACTATATATGAGGAAATTGGCAGTTGTATCGTAATCCCTAAGTACTTAAATTTGTCCGTCAGTTGGAGTGGGCAGTCTGTTGGGAGGTCGAACGGAAGGTCATGATCTACTCTGAAAATGTTAGATTTTGTCCAGTTTATCCTAAGGCCCGAAAATCTACCAAACTCCTCTATCAGGCTGAGCATGATTGGGACCGTACTTTGTGGGTCTGTCAGGTATAGCAGCATATCATCTGCGTACAGGGATATGCGTTCCTCCAGATTGCCTATTTTCATACCTCGGATCCTCTGGGAGGTCCTTAATAATCTGGCCAGGGGTTCTATCGCCAGCGTGAACAGCAGTGGCCATAGAGGGCACCCCTGGCGAGTACCCCTGCGAATACTGAATGGTCTGGAGATTATCCCGTTGATTCTGATACGAGCGGTAGGTTTCTCATACATTAGCCTGATCCATTGAAGGAAATTACCCCCGAACCCAAATTTTTCGAGTATGTAAAATAGGTAGGGCCATTCAATAGAATCAAATGCCTTGTGAGCGTCTAAGGATACAATCGCTCTGGACTTCATTTCTATGGTGGGGAATTGGATGTTAGTGAACAGTCTCCGTATATTACTATATGTGGACCTACCTGGGATGAACCCTGTTTGATCAGGGCTAATCAGGGTTGTAACTACTAAGTTTATATGGGTAGCTAATATTTTTGTTAGGATCTTTAGATCCGTGTTGATCAAAGAGATTGGCCTATAGGATTCACAGTATAAAAGATCCTTGTTAGGCTTAGGGATCAGTACTATTAGGGCCTCTTTCATAGACGGGGGTAGACTTTTTTCTAAAAAGATGGTGGCATACAAACGGCGCAACCTCTGTACCATGGTTTCTATATGGGTTACATACCATTCTATGGGGATTCCGTCAGGACCTGGAGTTTTATGTTTAGCAAAAGTTTTAATAGCCTGTTCTATTTCGTCTGTGGAGATGGGTTCCTCCAATAACTGCTGCTGCTCTTCCGATAACATCGGAAAGTTAATAGAGTCTACATATTCATACAGCTCAGGGGGGGTATAATGGGCCTGGGACCTATAAAGGTCAGAATAAAATTGCATAAAGGCAGTCATGATCCCTTCCTTGGAGTCCTGGACATTGGCCAAGTTGTCATATATTCTGGATATGGCGACTGGGTCAGGTATTGGGTTGGCCAAAAATGCCCAAATCTTGCCATTTTTATCCCCCGTGTCAAAAATCCTCTGTCTCTGGTACAACAGCTTCTTCTGAGTTTTATCCGTCAATGCTAATTCATATGTCCTTTTAGCAGCCTGTATTGCTTGGAATCCGTCCGGTGACGGGTTCCTGACATATACCTCCTCCACCTCCTTCACTTCCCTAGACAGAGTGAGTATCTTTTCTGCAGTAGCTCTTTTCAGAATAGATATTCCTCTCATATATGCTCCCCTGATTACCACTTTGAACGCGTCCCATTTAATTAAGTCCGGCCCTTCCCGAGCATTCTCCTGCCAGAACATGGTAATGGCTTCCATGCAATAGCTTAGTACCATTGGTTCTGTGAGCCAGTAAGGACTCATACGCCAGATGCGATCAGCATCCTGTCCTTGCACACGTATGGTAAGTTCCAGAGGAGAGTGATCGGAAAGCGCTCTGGAGAGATATGACACCTCCTCCACTTTTTGTAATATATCTCTGAATGTAAAGAACATATCAAGTCGTGATAAAGACTTGTAGGATTCAGATATACAAGAAAACTCTTTTCTATCGGGAAATTTCCAACGCCATACGTCCGTTAGATCATACGCTTCAGCCCACCCTTTCAAGGAATGAGATTGAGGTCTGGTACATCTGAGCCTATCCATGTCCCCATCCATAACTTTGTTAAAATCACCCCCAATGATAAGGTAACCCTGTATCATGGGGAGGACTGCGGCCATACATTTATCCAACTTCTGCATTTCAAATGGTGGCGGAACATATATATATTTACAATGGTATAAAAAGATTCCATATATCTTAGTACCACAGCTACATAGCAGCCCTGCGGATCAATTTTGACCTCTATTATCTGAACAGGTAGGGACCTGAGAATTAATAAAGAGACACCTCTGGAATATGAGGAGTATGTTGCATGGAATGCATGAGCAACATATCTTCTCTTTAATGCCATGACCTTAGACCCTACCAGGTGGGTCTCTTGTAGCAACATAATGTGCGATTTCGTGTGTTTTAGGTAGTCCAAAACCAAAGATCTCTTGATCCTTGAGTTCAGACCTCGCACATTCCAGGTAAGACACTTAAGACTCATCTATAAATCGTGAATAATCTTTGTAAAGTAAATACACAATATGGTTCTTAGGCCTAGAGAGGCAGATACCAGCTAGAGCATTCAAATTATAGGTTAACATGGCATTGGTGTGGCTTTTCGTGCAATGATACTGTAGTAACACATCTTGACGGTAGTACCGTGTAGTGAAGGTAAAATACAAACTTACCACCAAATAGAACACTTTGGTGTTGACTAACCCTCCCCTCCCCCCCACCCTGCTCATTGCCCCAAACCTCAACGAGCTTCTTCCCAGTAACCATGTGAATAACCTGTGAGGTGACCAAATGGATCCCTCAGTTAACCATGTAGCACAAAAAAGTCCCCTTAGAGAGAAAAAACAAAAGGGTAGTCAAAAATGAAAAGGAAAGTTTAATCACGTGTCTCGGAGAGCAATGGGGACACCTGTAAAAAAAAGTAACGTTCAGGATAGCGTTTCTGACATTTGAAAGTCCCTTGTCGGGCATATTATAACCAAAACCTACTCACTCAACTGTGGGTGGATATATAGCATCTCGGTACCTGTATTCAGGAGTTGTGGAACAGTCCACCCCCCACCGCCAGTCCATCCCTGGTGATCGGGCGTTTCACCCCAATGTAGGGCCTCATAATATTTTTTAACTGAACCAAGAAAAAATGAAGAGAAACAAAAAGTAAGGCACATCAGGAAGGATGCCCGGGCTAGATTCTGCTAATCATGATGGCACAGGCAAAAAAAATTTCATCTTTATTTTCACTTGGTGATCCTGCCAGGAACATACTTCCTGTCCTAGGGGGGACAACTGTACCATAACTAGGAGGAAGCAGTGTTCTCATCCAAGGGGGTGTGTTAGGGATTTATAACACCTCCCTCACTGAATAACACAGTGCAACGTTTTTCAACCAGGGTGCATTTTAAATTCTCCAGGGGTGAGGGGTGCCTTGGCAAAATGCCTACAAATTGCCCCAAATTGTCCAAAAATTGTCTACAAGCCAGTGGGTGGATCAGGCCTGTTTTTTTGTTACACAAATCCATAGGTTTTCATTGTGCAACATCACAACCTTGGGCGATGTGCAGGCCAACCACCAGTGTTCTAATAACCGCCGATGTCATTGGGAGGACATTGGGCACCCGCACAGCATCCTTGTTTGATACCCCGTCCCCCGTCCCCACCTCTCTGTCAGCACTGGGGTCACCTTAGTTACATGGGGAGATAGAAAATGAGGGGGAAGAAATGCTGGAATACCAGTCAGTACCAGTGTGAAAAAGTGTATTTGCTTTGAAAGAATAAGTCACATATAATGTTGCGTTTCCTATGTGTGTGGAGAAATACAGGCATCATCCATCATGCCATACCATCAGGGAGCCATGTGATTGGTCCCAGATTTATTCTGCAGCAGGACAATGACCCCAAACATACAGCCAATGTCATTAAGAACTATCTGAAAAATAAAGAAGTACAAGGAATCCTGAAAGTGATGGTTTGGCCCCCATAGAGCCCTGGTCTTAACATCATGGAGTCTGTCTGGGATTACATGAAGAAACAGAATGATTTGAGGCAGCCTACATCCACAGAAGATCTGTGGTTAGTTCTCCAAGATGTTTGGACAACCTACCTGCTGAGTTTCTTCAAAAACTGTGTGCAAGTGTACCTAGAAGAAATTATGCTGTTTTGAAGGCAAAGGGTGGTCACCCCAAATAATGTATTGATTTGATTTAGATTTTTTTATCTGTTTTCTCACTTTACATTTTGTAAATTGATTACAATATACTATTAAAATATATATATTTTTGAAAGCATTCTTACAGCATTTGTTCATATTTACCTAAAACTTTTGCACAGCACTGTATATTGTGAGATCTTGTATATCTTGTATATTATAAGATAAATAAGGTGCTTTGTTTATGGCTAGCTTAGCACTTTACAAATAAAAATGGGAGCTAAAAACCTAGTACACACCGCTATTTTTTTTCGTTCAACCCAGTGGGTTAGTACAGTGGCTCAGGTTGGAACCACTGTACTAACAATCCGATGTTAGTACATCAATCTCCCCTGCTGAGCTATGGTGTTCTGACGGAGCTATGGTGTTCTGACAGGGGGACGCCCCCCCCCCCCCCCCCCCGCCAGAACACTCTGGTCAGCAATCATAATCATTGGCTGAGAGCGCTGATCGGGAGATGGTTGGCAGACCTTTTTTGGTCATGGCCCTTCAACAGACCGACTGCTGTACACACGGGCCGAATGTTGGCTGGCTTCTATTGAACCGTCCGATTTCTGCTGACATTTGACCTGTGTGCACTAGGCTTAAAGAAACACATTGTAATAGAATAATGTAGAATATATTTGTTGACTTTTCCCAGGGTCCAAAGAAGACAAGTTCAAATACTATTTACTGTAAACACTCAGTAAGTTATAACCTGTTGGATTGGAGTAGCTGAACACTGCAAAATGACAGCCTCACATACAGCCTTTAGTTTTGTATTCAAACATTTGAAATATGTTTTCTGATTTATTTTCAGTGTACACTGCTAAGGATTTGGCTGACAGCGAACACAGGAAGTATATATTTCACTTATTATATATGTATTACAGATAAATAGAACAGAACATAGGAACAAAATAAGCCGAGATCAGACAACGGTTCATAATTAGCTGAAGTGTAATAACTATTAAAGCGGAATAAAGCCCAAAACCAAAAATGTAATAAATTGCAGTTTACCAATCCTTAAATGTGGTGGCTGCATTAGTTTTAATTTTTAAGGCTTTTTCTCTCTGTTTCACCTGGTGATCTGGCCAGTAACCCACCTCCCGGACTGGAGAGACACCACTCTGGATGAAGAAGTATGGGGGGCATCTTTGGACAGCAGCATTGTCAGTCTGGGAGAGGGAGTGCTAGATGTACTAGCATACAGTGGCGGCCTGTCCATTAGGGTGCCCGTCCCCCTAATCCATGCGCCCGACCCCTAATCTACATGCAAGGTGCCAGATGCATGGATTTCAATAGGGTCTTTTTTTTAAGTACACTGGCTCTAATTTGTTCAAACACAATAGCAAATTAATATACGCTATTGTCTTCCTGATTCTCCTCTCGGACAATTAGGAAGCGGCTCCTGACACCCGATTGGCTGGGGAGTCCTAAGAGTCCAAAGCAACGGCCCCAGCTCTTCCCTGGAGCAATACGCAGCATCAGCATCAGCCTCCTAAAGTAAGTTGTCCGTCTCCCGCACGCTCGGGGGGGGGGGTTGTTGACACTGATCGTCGCCGTCTGTCTCCTGTGGAGGGAGGGGGGACTGATTGCCGCCGCCGTCTCACTGATGAGAGTCTTCTTTGAGGTCTGTCTCCTGAATATAGCCAGCTATGGCAGGGTTCTGTTTAGCCAGCAGCCCAGTCTCTTTTTATGACCCTCTGCTAGCTTTAAGCCTATCCTCTCTTTTCCTCTCAGCAGCCTGCAGACCTCTCTCTCCTTGCTTTGTTGCATCAGCCAATCACTGTCCTCCAGCATTGATTCAAACCCAGCCCTCTACAACATTAACAAAGGAAGAAGTTCTGCAATTACAATCCAAGTTAGACAGACACTTTATCAACCTCCACTAACAGGGTCTGTGCAAAGACTCCCAATGAAGGCTGTCATAAATAGTCTGGCAGAGAAGCTTAAAGTGGAGTTCCAGGCTGAAATCCCATCCCCCTTGTTTTTTGATATTTTTTTCTTTGTCTTTTTGGTACTTTTTCTGCGTTTTTTCAGCTGGACTTCTGTCCGACCTCGCCACGGCAAGGTACGCCACTTCCATTGCATCGGGTCCTCCTCTTTCCCCCTGCTGCCTTCTGAGACCTGTGTGTGTCCCGGAAGATGACAGGATCATTCAGAAAGCGCAGTGAGACTCGCGTAGTAGAAAAAAACTACTATGGAGTCTGAAGGCTTCACTGCCGGTTTCCCTAACTTGCAATGCTGGCGCCTGCACCCGAAGACGATGGACAAATCGGCTTGGGGTGCAGACATCCCGGGCTCCCTGGACAGGTAAGTGTCCTTATATTAAAAGTATTTGTAGCTCCTGACTTTAAAACATTTTTTATACAAGCTGGTACTTCACTTTATTACAATACACAACCAAAGTCTATTTTTATGTTAGCTACAAGAACTAAACATAAAACACAATCTATAATTTCTGCTGTGATCGAGCTACCCTAATAAAAATGGTCACATTGAAGTATGTAATAAAACTTATAGGATCTCGTAAAAGAGAAAAATGGGTAAGATCCATATCATATTTGGTCTCTAACAAATTCCAATTTCATTCTGTTAAATTATATGTTGGTTGTTGGAATGAGAAACCTTGTCAGATGGAAATATAGGTGTATTTAGGATAGTTGGCATTAAGGCTGTATGCTCTGGAGAATTATAAAACACACCAACACAACTACATCACACCCATCAGATTCTTAGACTGGATGTAAATACATCTAGAACACTCTCTTGAGGGATAAGAAAATACATTTTGAACTTTCTTTGACATTGCAATTACCAAAGATATTGCATGTCCCTTTTTCTGGAGGTCATTAATACTTATAAATTGCACTGTAACACAATGTATTAAATGTACTTGATTGTCTTTTTACAACACTGAATTGTTTGTATTCATATTACTGTTTTTTTCACAATACTTCCCCATGTTACTCAATAACAGCATTTAAAATCTGAAAACCTAAAGTGAAACTTTATAACACAGTCAGTGTGGCGCAGGTGGCAGTGCCAAGTTCTGTGCACAGGGCTTTTTTCCTCAATAAATAGGTGCAGCAACCACGACTTCTCAAAAAATCCTCCCTCACCCCACACAAACCCTTCAAACTGCATCAAATAGTGAGTGTGGTTAGATTTCACCAACAGTAGAAGGGGCAATAAATACCAGCAGTGCATTATGTACAGAGTGCAGAGTTTCGGGGGGGGGGGGGGTGAGGGTGTTAGACAGAGTGCAGAGTTCAGCATTCTTCCACAGCTGGTTACCTGTGCATCCCTTATTCTCATTACTTTCACCACTCTTCAACTCTGACCTCTGCATGCAACCCCCTTTCCACTGTCTCCATCTTCTCCTTCCTTCCTTAAAAGCTCTGCCATCTTCCACATGTCTTACTTGTGTTGGTGTATTAAAGTGGGGTCTCGTACAGCCCTGGTTCCTGGGACACTGGAGTTGGGGACAGTGACCGTAGGAGCACAGTAAGGTAGGAGTGCCTGCAGAGTTCTCTGAAGCTGGAGATGATGACCACTGGGGAGTGCTGAGGAACGCAGGTCAGCTGGATGCAGGTGCGCAGGATGCAGGTCAGCAGGATGCAGGTGCGCAGGATGCTGGTCAGCAGGATGCAGGTGCGCAGGATGCAGGTCAGCAGGATGCAGGTGCGCAGGATGCAGGTGCGCAGGATGCAGGTGCGCAGGATGCAGGTGCACAGGATGCAGGTCGGCAGGATGCAGGTGCGCAGGATGCAGGTCAGCAGGATGCAGGTGCACAGGATGCAGGTCGGCAGGATGCAGGTGCGCAGGATGCAGGTCAGCAGGATGCAGGTGCACAGGATGCAGGTCGGCAGGATGCAGGTGCACACAGCGGGCAGGAACAAGGTCAGACAAGCCAGGTCATACACAGCGGATCAGATCAGACAGAATCGGCAGACAAGGGATGGTCAGAGTCCAGGCTTAGTCGGCAACGGAGATCAGGTATGCAGGTAAACAAGCAAGGTCAAATGGCAGCCAGAGATCAGGAGAGGAGAGAGCAGCGTGGTCAGGAAGCCAGGTCAGGTGTGAGATCAGATGCAGATACAGGGGCGGGTCCCAGGAAGACTACAGATCAACCAGCAAGAGCTGAACGGTGGGAGCCCTTTTTAAAGGCCCACTGGCGCCAAAGCCACTGGGCGCCTGCTGGCCGGGATGCGCCTCAGCCTTGCTGCAGTTCTGGAATCTGTATATCCATGACATTGCCCCCCCCCTTAAGGGCAACCTCCGGGTGCCCAAAAGAGCTCTTTTCTGGGGGTGCCTGCGGAAGAATGCTTAGATCAGTTCTTGGGCATGCACATTTTGCTTGGGTTCCCATGAATTCTCTTCTGGCCCATACCCCATCCATTTGATTAAATATTGAATTTGGTTACCTCTCCGTCTGCAGTCTACAACAGCTTCCACCTCATATTCCTCGTCCCTGTCAACAATTATAGGTTCAGGTGGACCCGATCCTCTGTCGGGGAAGGGGTCAGGTACCGTGGGTTTAAGCAGGGATGCGTGGAACACTGGGTGGACTTTGAGCGATTCAGGCAAGGAAAGTTCGTAGGAAACCTCATTCAATTTCCTCTTGATCGGGAAGGGGCCAATAAATTTGGGTGCCAGTTTTTTTGAAGGACAAGCCATCTTGAGATTGGTGGTAGATAACCACACCTGGTCTCCTGGTTGGAGACATAATTCCCCTCTTCTCTTCCTATCATACAGTCTCTTGTTAGTTGCCTGTGCTTTGGCCATGGTTTCTTGCAACAACTTATTATTGCGACCTAGAAACTCGACAGTGGTTTGTACTGCTGGGACTGGAGATTCTGGGATAATGTTAGGCAGGAAGACAGGGTGGAAGCCGTAGTTCGCAAAGAATGGTGACTGTCCTGTAACTGAGTGGCAGGCGTTATTAAAGGCAAATTCTGCTAGGGGCAAAAGTGCTACCCAATCGTCCTGGACAAACGAGGTAAAACAACGGATGTACTGTTCCAGAGTCTGATTCGTTCTCTCAGTTTGTCCATTGGTCTGAGGGTGGAAGGCAGAAGACATGGAGAGTTCGATTTTCAGGATCTGGCATAGTGACCTCCAGAAACGAGAGGTAAACTGGACCCCCCTGTCCGATACAATGTTTGTTGGTACCCCATGCAGCCTCACAATCTCCCGGATAAACACCCGGGCGGTCTCTACAGCAGAAGGTGTGTTCTTCAGGGGTATAAAGTGGGCCATCTTGGACAGGCGGTCGACCACTACAAAAATGGCTGTATGTCCGTCAGAAGGGGGTAGCTCCACTATAAAATCCATGGCAATCTCGCTCCAAGGCCTGTCGGGAATTGGTAGTGGTTTGAGAAGACCCCAGGACTTGGTTCTAGCAGACTTATTTTGGTTACAGGTAACACAAGACTTGACGTATTCCTTACAGTCCTTCTCGAGTTTCGGCCACCAGAACATGCGCTGGGTTAATTTGAGAATCTTGTGGACCCCAAAATGTCCGGCTAGAGGGTGGTCGTGACACAGGCTCAGAACTTTGGTTTGACACCTCTCAGGCACGAAAATTTTACTGTCTTTCCAAAGCAGACCGTCCTTGGGTATCAGAGTTACTCCGGGTGGACAGGGCACCCCCACAGAGGCTTGTTTTAAACCGGACATCAGGTCCGTCTGAAGAAGTAAGAAATTGCCCTCCGATAGAATAGTGTCCGGAACTGAGGTTTCTTTGGGGTCATCATACATACGCGAAAGAGCGTCGGGCTTGATGTTCTTTGATCCTGGCCTGTAAGTTATATGAAAAGCAAATCTGGAAAAGAATAGCGCCCACCGAGCCTGGCGTGGTCTTAGACGTTTGGCCGTTCGTAAATATTCCAGATTTTTGTGATCTGTATATATGAGTATGGGATGAGCCGCTCCCTCCAGCAGGTATCGCCATTCTTCGAGCGCGGCCTTAATGGCCAAAAGTTCACGGTCACCCACGTCGTAATTCCTCTCGGCAGATTAGAGTTTACGGGAGAAGAAGGCTATGGGGTGCATAAGATCCTTAAGTCCTCGGCGCTGAGAGATAACTGCCCCCACAGCTGTTTCTGAGGCGTCGACCTCAAGCAGATAGGGGAGAGAAGGATCCGGGTGGCTTAGGATGGGGGCAGAGGTAAACAGTCCCTTTAAGGTAGAGAAGGCGGCTTGTGCCTCGGAGTTCCATTGGAATCGGACGTTCTGCTTGGTTAGCTGGGTAATCGGGGAAATGATTGCAGAAAATCCTTTAATAAACCTTCTGTAAAAATTGGCAAAGCCAACAAAACGTTGCACCCCCTTCTTGTCAGAAGGTGCAGGCCAGTCCAGAACTGCTGTGACCTTTTGTGGGTCCATCTTGAACCTTCCGTGGATATCACTAAGCCCAAAAACTGGATACTCTGCCACTCAAACTCACATTTTTCTGGTTTGGCATATAGCCCATGCTGACGGAGACGGCAGAGTACCATCTTGACGTGTTTCCAGTGTTGATCCAGGGATGTAGAAAAGATCAGGATGTCGTCTAAATAGGCTATTACGAAGATATCGAGGTAATCTCTGAGGATATCATTTATCAGGTGCTGGAAGGTAGCAGGGGCATTACACAGGCCAAAGGGCATCACTAGGTATTCGAAGTGGCCAAACCTGGTACGGAAGGCCGTTTTCCACTCGTCCCCAGAGCGAATACGGACCAAATTGTAGGCCCCTCGAAGATCT
>CM053029.1:549759085-549770578 GCA_028564925.1 Lithobates sylvaticus
CTGTAAAAAAACTCACAGCTGCTATTTGGCTTGTTACATGCCAGCATTGCCACTGACGTGACTTACAACTTGAATGTAAAAGGTGCTCTATCAGCTCAAGGGCTAAATGAATGAAAAGTTCTCCTTCTCCATTCTTAGAGCACTTTGCATTGATAATAGCTACTGTAGTACAGCTTTTATAAATGAAAGAGGGTGCAGAAAGGGCATGCATAGCTCTGGCACTTTCAATGAGTATCTGTGACAAGCTTGTATTAACCCCAAAAGATCACAGCTTCAGGTATATAGAGGGGGCCGAGGACTGACTATTTCAATGAAAATAACAGCCACAAGCACAAGGAACACTTCTCTTTCTTGTTCAAATAGTTTATTGATAATAAGAATGAAGTGTACAGAAAGTGCATGTCACTTTTGAGACAAATGGGATACAAAGAGTGTTCAACCAGTCAAATAGAAAAACGGCTTAAAGGCTAAGCATAACATGAAATTATGGTCAGGTAGTCAAGGCTGAAACAGTGTTATTACAGAAAGTGAAGCAGAGGGAGTTTCTGACATTAGATTAAAAACCAGAAGTAATGTCCCGTACACACGATTGAAAATTCGGCCAGCAAAAGACGATGAGAGCTTTTGGTCGGAAAATGAGCCTGTGTGTATGCTCCATTGGACGTTCTCGGCTCGTGGTAGTGTTGTACGTCACCGCGTTCTTGGCGGTCGAAAATTCAGCAAACTTTTGTGTGACCATGTGTATGCAAGCCAAGCTTGAGCGGAATTCCGTTGGAAAAAATATCCAAGATTTTTCCGATAGAAATCCGCTTGTGTGTACGCGGCATAACAGGAGGTATGCTTTATACAACCATATGGGGGTAGTGAGGTCTGCCAATAGAATGGGGAAGATATTTCCCATAAAGGTAGTTAAGCAGGTTAAAGTGGTTTGCCCACTTAAAAAAATAAAAATTCAAAGTCAGCAGCTACAAATACTGCAGATGCTGACTTTTAATAATTGGACACTTACCTGTCCCAGGGTCCAGCGATGCAGGGGATCGAAGCCCCGCTCGTCTCCCCCTCTGTTCGGCAGCGCCGGCATTGTGACTGTGAGCTTCTCATCGGAAAATGCAACCGTGTGTAGGCTGCATCGGAATTTTGCTGGTCGAATTTCCGACAGCAAAGAATTGAAAGCATGTTCTCAATTTTTCAGACGGAAAAGGTTTCTATCGGAAATTCCGATTGTCTGTAGCAATTCTGACGTGCAAAATTCCTACGCATGCTCGGAAACAATTTGACGCATTCTCGGAAGCATTGAACTCGGCTCGTTGTAGTGTTGTACGTCACCACGTTCTTGACGGTTGGAATTTGGTGTGACCGTGTGTAGGCAAGACAGTTTGAGCGGAATTCCGTCGGGAAAACCATCAGAGCTTTTTCCGACGAGAATTCCGATCGTGTGTACGTGGCATTAGAGTACGGCTTAAATTTTGGCATGAATCATAGCTTGTGTGACCCTATTATGAACTGCAAGAACACAAAGGGCGGGAGTTTTCCAGGCTCTCGCTATCGTCTGTGGTGGCCTGGAGCAGCAACTTGAATTGTCATTGACTTATGTCCTTTGGTTTCTTATTCAAAAGAGCCACAGTGGGGTCTGGTGTAATGGGAGAATCAAAAAGTTTAGCAAGAATACAAAAATATCCAACCAAAAGGTCTGTACAACTGGCCATTCCCACCAAATATGACAGTGGGTGCCTACATTATTGCAACTGCAAAGGCAATGGGGGGGGGGGGGGTAGTGTGACAAAGATTTGGAGATCCTGGCAGGGACCAGATACCACCTAGTAATAACTTTATAGTTTCTTTCTAGTGCTACAATGTTCTGAGAGGAAATCTTGATGGCTTCCCATATGTGGCGCATACAGGTCCCCATCAGCGCGCATTGGCGCATACGGGTGCGCATCAGCGGGCATTGGCGCATACGGGTGCGCATCAGCGCACACGCACGCACAATACTGCGCGTGCGCAATGGCGCACACTGACGTGATGGACTTTGGCGCCAGTGGCTCTATTTAAGGCAGCCTGTAGCCATAGGACAGTGCTGGATTATCTCCTCAGCTCCCGCGTGTACCTTGACCTTGCTTCCTTGATCTGATCTACTCGTTGTGACCCGGCCTGCCTTGACCTTGCTTCCTGATCTCCTAGCCCGACCCTTGGCCTGTTCCTGGACTCTGTTTCTGCTTCCTGACCTCCGGCTTGATCTACGGCTTGTACCTGGACCCTGCTTGTGTTTGACCTCGGCTCGCCCTTGTGTATTCTCTGGACTGATCTGCCTGTGTATGACCCCTGGCCTGGCTCCTGGTTTCTCCATTAATCTGAATACAGCAAGTTCTGCTCTGCCTGCTTCGGCCATCCCTCTGCAGCCCGAGCCCAGCGAACTGCAAGCAAGCACCCGGCCAACGTGCTTCTTTGGGCACTGCGCTCCTGTTCCCAACTTCAGGAACGCACTGCACTTAGCCACAAGGGGAGCCATCTTAGCAACTCGATCTCCATACCGCCACCTGACATAACACTTCTCTTTCAATGTAAGTACCATCCCTTGTGCAGATTTAGGCCTCGTTTAGACATGTGGTTGGGGGGCCACAAAAATGTGCTGTTGAGCCACATTTTTTATGCCTGCCAACCAACCCCCTTCCCCTTTAAGCTGCAATAGGCAGCAGAGGGGGATGTTTACATGCCACAGCAATGATGTTTCACTTCGCAACCATGGCTACATTACACAACCCCCAGCTGTGTGCAATACACATGGTTGAGGTGTGATTGTGTGCAAAAATGGGGTTAAAACAGGTGGTGGGGAGGCATTGCATCTCTTCCTCACTGCCTGTCTATAGCCTGTGAATTCCAAAACAGGTCGCGCTTCAGAGGCAAGAGAGATTTAGATGCATGTCTAAACCTACCCTTAATGAAAAAAAGAAAAAAGCAAAACCTAAGCTTTAAGTCAATATTTAAAATAGACAAGCAGTGCTGATTACTTCCTGGGAGACTAATGCCGCGTACACAATTTCCGACGAACTTTGGATTGAGAACCTGTTCTTAATCTTTCCGACGGAAAACCTTTCTATCGGATTTTCCGATCGTGTGTATGCAATTCCAACACGCAAAATTCCGACGCATGCTCGGGAACAATTCGACGCATGCTCAGAAGCATTAAACTTCCCTTTTATAGTGCAGTGGAACGTTTTTTAAAGCGGGATTCCACCCTAAAGTGGAACTTACGCTTTTCGGAACCCTCCCCTCCTCTGGTGTCACATTTGGCACCTTTTTAGGGGGGAGGGGGGTGCAGATACCTATCTAAGACAGGTATCTGCACCCACTTCCGGGTATAAACTCCCACGGGAGTTTACGTCACTTCCTGTCCCGGCGCGCTGTCTGCCGGGACACACACGTGTCCCGGCAGACAGCGCATAACATTCTCATTGCGCCGTGCGACTCGCGCATGCGCAGTAGGGAACCGAGAAGTGAAGCCGCAAAGGCGACACTTCCTGATTCCCTCACCGAGAATGGCGCCGGCAACAGCAGAGAGCCAAGCGATTGATCGGCCTCTGCTGCCGACATCGCTGGAACTGGGAGACAGGTAATTGTCCATTTATTAAGTCAGCAGCTGCAGTATTTGTAGCTGCTGGCTTAAAAAAAAAATTTGCAGGTACAATCCCTCTTTAAGGCGTGGTGTTATTGACCGTCGGAATTTGGTGTGACCGTGTGTAGGCAAGACAGTTTTGAGCGAAATTCCGTCGGAATTCCGACGGGAAAACCATCAGAGCTTTTTCCGACGAGAATTCCGACCGTGTGTACACGGCATAAGAAGAACTTGTTGCCATTTTTTGAACTCTGCATGTACACAAGAGATTGCTCTTTTTGAGATGCATTTTAAATTCTACCAGAGATCCACCTAAATCTAAGCTTGTCTACCAAAACATGACCATCTACGGAAGTTAATTACCTTTGGTTCTGCAAAATTGTGTTTAATGGTTTAATTACTTGTTTAATTAATAATTGTTTAATTACTTGTTTAATTTACAATTGTTTAATTACTTCTTTAATCAATAATTGTTTAATTTGTAATTTAGTTTAAGAAAATAAATTTAAAGGTTTAAAAAAAATGTAAGCCAGTGGTGGACTAAAACCTCGTACATACTACTAGCTGACAACTCAGGTCGGAGCCGCTGTACTAACAATCCAATGTTAGTACAGCGATCTCCCCTGCTGTGCTTATGTGTTCTGACAGGGGGGCGATCCCCCCGCCAGAACACACTGGTCAGCGTTCTCAGCAAGTGGCTGAGAGCGCTGATCAGGGGCCAGTGGGTAGACCTTTTTCAGTCATGACCATTTCAACAGAAACCGCCAGGTATCGGACCGACTTCTGTACACACGGGCCGAATGCTGGCTGGTTTCTTTTGAAAAACCAGATGCCGCCTGACATTTGGCACGTGTGTATTAGGCTTAAAGTGGAAGTAAACCCCCCTATCGTTTTCAGCCAAGGAAGCTGCCATCTTTGCCTCTGTTTAATGTTCAACTGCCACAGTGCTGCACATGTGATCCGTTATGACACCAGCCATTGGATGGTTTGACTGTTTGGTTGAGAGCACAGCAAATGTGCAGTTAGCATTCCCGGCATGCCTTTTTTTTTTTAGACTGTTAAATCGATGGGTTTACTTCCGCTTTAAGAAGCAAGGTTTTCAGATCCTCAAATGTTGGCCCTCAACTCCTCTAAATCGCCACACTTGATATTCTTATTCAATAAAATGAATAATTATTGTTTTACAGTTTAATACTAACTTGAGGTTGGCATGTATATTGCCGTATTTTAAAGTTATCCATAATAAGCATTATTCTCTAATTCTTACATAAACATATTTATACATACGCTTTCTGCCTTCATCTTCCCGCGGACAAGTCACCACAAAGTTATTAGCTGTGTCAGTTCAGACAGTCTAAACAACCAAAACACTTTGAAGTTCTAGACGGTTACCCTTTTGCCTTAGGCCTTTCTAGCTTATTTCTCATCAACTACTGATTCTCAGACCTCTAAGTGCCTACTGCTAACCCTTACCCTCCTCTTTGCTGGTAAGGTCAACATTCTGCAATTGACCACATCCGCTGTATAGACTACAAGTCAGCAACTGAAAGCCATATGTATGGAGTTGTGTCTAACCACTAAGAATGGTCAATAGGCTTTCCAATCTAATTGTGTTTTCCTTCCACACTTTGGTCACTTATTGGTTAATATTGCACTATTTAAGAATAAAGATAAAGTGGTAATGCCACATGAATAAAGCGAGGAGTACTTATAGTCTGGCAACAAGTTTTTGTGCAACCTGGATTGCCTAGTCCCGCAGTAGGCAACCAGTAGCCCTCCAGCTGTTGTGGAACTACATTTCCCATGAGGTATTGCAAGGCTGGCAGTTACAATTACTCCCAGAGGCATGATGGGACTTTTAGTTAGGGTTGCCACCTTTTCTTCAAGTCAAACCCGAACACTTTAGCTGTGCACTGCATTTTTTTTATAGTATAAACTATACATATTTTGCTATTAAATAACATTTCTAATCATATGAAGTTAATAACAAGAGTCCCCCTTTACATCTGGATCCACAGAGTTCCCCTTTTACATCTGAACTCGCAGAGTTCCCTTTCACTGTAAGGGGGAACTCTGCAGACTCTGATGTAAGGGAGAACACTGGGGACTCTGACTTAAGGGATGCTCTGGGAACCTTGATTTAAGGGGAAACACTGAGAACTCTGATGTACGGAGAGGACTCTGATGTAAGGGGAAACACTGTGGCCTCTGGTGTAAAGGCAAACTCTGATGTAAGGGGTGCTCTGAGAACCCTGATTTACCTTAGTGTACTCACTCAGAGGCAGGAGAGAGAAGGGGGAGACTTCAGTCACAGACGGGGATGGATGGTGAGCTCGCTCACCCCTTGGCAGTCAGCACCTCTCATCTAGATGTATCTGAGGCTGCTGGACTTCAATCCCAGGCGCTATGCCTCAGGAAAAGAAAGTTGGGACTGGAAATTTGGAATGTGGGCAGACACAGAGGAGTAGGGGTGGGGGGGTAAGAGGTGCAGATTGAGCCCTCTCTCCTCTCCCGTCTGTGTGTGTGTGTTTGGGGGGGGGGCGGGGTTTGTTAATGCTGGCTTTAGGGGCTGTGAAAGAGTAACAGACACTCTCAGCTTAGACAACTACAGCCAGCAACCCTGCTGGGAAGCCATAGTTCAGTCTAAGTAATGAGTCTGGGTTTCAGAAAGTCTGAAACCCGGACGCATGATTCCAAACCCGAACTGTCCAGGTGAATCCTGGACAGGTGGCAACCCTACTTGTAGTTCTGCAACAGCAGGAGGGCTCCATGTTGCCTACCCCTGGCCTAGTCTATAGACTTCTGCACAATAGTCTTTCTGAGACCTGGAGGAAAGGCCATTTCTGCTCACATTGTAAACACTACCTGACCTTAGATGCAGTGGCGGCCCGTGCACTAAGGGCGCACGGGTGCAGCCCCCTCTCTCCTGCCACCCCTCTGTGCACTATGGATAGATTTGTGCATTGCATGAATCTATCCATGGCTGCCGCTGCCACCCCCCATCCAGGCGTCCGACCACTTTTCGGGCGCTGGACGCCTGAATTACAGCGGCGGGGGGTGTTTTTGAAACACCTGATTAGAGCCATAGGCTTTAGTAGGCATCAAAAATGGTGACCTGCGAGCGCCATGCTTGGCGCTCGCAGTTCACTCAGCTGTGTTAGGAAAATAAATGAATCTTCGCTTTCCTAACACTGAACCGCCTCTCTGCTAATCAGGTGCTCGGGTCTGTTACCTGCCACCTGATTGGTGGGCAGATTTATAAATGATGGGCAATTTTTAAAGATGCCCAGTGCTGCAAAACAAAACTTTTTATGCTATTCTTCGAAGAATAACATAAAAAGTTTTGTTTTGCAGCACCGGGAATCTTTAAAAATTCCGCCCCAACTGCCCATCATTTATAAATCTGCCCACAATATGTATAAATCCGCCCCTCACCGACATGAACTTCCCACAAGAGCATGGGGCACAATCTGACAGAAAAATGTATTCTGTCGGCTATCTCGCTGTCTCGCCGACACAACAGTTGATCGTAAAATCAGCTGTTGTGCCGTTCGTCCCGGGCACTTCTCAATAGCGGGCACTTCTTGACACCACACCGGGACAGCCAGTGGGAGGTGAGCAGAAGCTGTGTGGAGGGAGCTTGTGTCGGATTCAACAGAGGGAGGAGTGAATCCAGGAGCGAGTGAGAGAGAGCTGGTGAGTCTGAGGATGGCATTCATTACTGTTATACACTACAATGTCTTCTCTGGCAGCACTGTGTTCCTGGCTCTGTGTGCTTCCACACAAAGCCTGGTGACCATGCAGGCGGCCCCTGAGTGGTGTACACACATGGTGGGAGCATGGAAGCTCTAGAGGAGTGCTGGTACCTGGGAGGCAGGTGAAATAATTTGGTGGGAAATCCTGACTGGTCAAATATTCTCCCAGGTAACCTTGTCTGAGGGCAGGGGGACACTGATCAAAAGGGGGGTTTAAATTTCAGGTGATTTCGCCATTTCTCTGTATGCATCCAGATCACACTCTCCCTTCCCAATGTCTGTTGGTAGGTTGGCTGAGCCCATTTGTTGCTTTCGCTGCCCTGATGTAAAGGGGAACTCTTCAGACTCTGATGGTGGGGGAGTTGCGTGAAACGCTGCGTGGTGCCACCTCCCAGAAATTAGTTTTTGCAGCTGAAGTGTGCAAAATCTGGTGCAGTGCTACATAGAAACCAATGGGCTTCCAGGTTTTACTGTCAAAGCCTAATTAAACAAGCTGAAGTTAAAAGCTGATTGGCTACCATTCACAGCTGCATCAGATTCTTTGTGCAACAGTTTTAGTAAATCAACCCCTTATGCCCTGTACACACGATCGGAAATTCGCCAGCAAAAGTCCGATGAGAGCTTTTGGTCGGAAAATGCGACGTGTGTATGCTCCATCAGACTTTTGCTGGTGGAATGAGCCGAACACCCCCCCAATTCAGCTCGAACCAGAACCCGCGAACGGACCTAAAGTCCGATGCGCAAAATTCCTACGCATGCTCGGAAACAATTTAGAACCCTATTAAACTTCATTTTCTCGGCTCGTTGTAGTGTTGTACGTCACTGCGTTCGAAATTAAAAGTGCTAATTTTTTAAAGGCTAATATGCATGTTAATGTCATAAAAAAATTAAAATTGTTTGGGGACCTGGGTCCTGCCCCCCAGGGGACATGTATCAATGCAAATTTTTTTTTTAAAAACGGCCGTTTTTTTCAGGAGCAGTGATTTTAATAATGCTTAAATTGAAACAATAAAAGTGTAATTTTCCTTTAAATTTCGTACCTGGGGGGTGGCTATAGTATGCATGTAAAGGGGCGCATGTTTCCCGTGTTTAGAACTGTCTCTGCAAAAAGTGTCATTTTTGCAAGTAATAAAGCTATTTAAAATCACTCGCGGCTAATGTGAATTGACGGCTCCCGTAATACAGTGAACAGTTATTCATTGAAACTGAAATTCATTCATAAAAAAAAAGTCATTGATAAAAAAAAAAAACAAGTAAAAAAAAAAATCGTGGGGTGTCCCCCCAAATTCAAGAACCAGTCCCTTCAGGTCTGGGATTCATATTAAGGGGAACCCCAAAAAATAAAAAAAAAAAAAATGCGTGGGGTCCCCCTCAAAATCCATACCAGACCCTTAGGTCTGGGATGGATTTTAAGGGGAACCCTAGCCAAAAAAAATGGCGTGGGGGTCCCCCTCAAAATCCATACCAGACCCTTATCCGAGCACCAACCTGGCAGGCCGCAGGAAAAGAGGGGGGGACGAGAGCGCCCCCCCTCCCGCCTGAACCGTACCAGGCCACATGCCCTCAACATTGGGAGGATGCTTTGGGGTCCCCCCCAAAGCACCTTGTCCCCATGTTGATGAGGACAAGGGCCTCTTCCCCACAACCCTGGCCATTGGTTGTGGGGGTCTGCGGGCGGGGGGCTTATCGGAATCTGGAAGCCCCCTTTAACAAGGGGACCCCCAGATCCCGCCCCCCCCCTGTGTGAAATGGTAAGGGGGTACAAAAGTACCCCTACCATTTCACCAAAAAAGTGTCAAAAATGGTAAAAATGACAGGAGACGGTCTTTGACAATTCCTTTATTAAAATCTTCTTTCTTCTGGTCTTCCGTCTTTCTTTCTTCATCCTTCGGTTTCTTCATCTTCTCCTTCCGGCTTCTTCTTCTTCCATCATCTTCTTCCTCGATCCGCTTCTTCTTGCTCCGGTCTTCTCGTCCTTCTCGTCCGGCATCGGCGTCTCTTCTGGGCCGCTCCGCGCAATGGGAGGCTCCCGCTCTGTGAGGCTCCGCTCCGTCTGACAGGTCTTTTATAACGGAGGGCACCTGGTGACCCCGCCCCCTCTGACGTCATGGGGAAAGCCATAGGGAATTCCCCATGACGTCCCCGTGCGTCAGAGGGGGCGGGGTCACCAGGTGCCCTCCATTATAAAAGACCTGTCAGACGGAGCGGAGCCTCACACAGCGGGAGCCTCCCATTGCGAGGAGCGGCCCAAGAAGAGACACCGACGCCGACGCCGACGGAAGAAGAAGACGGACGAGAAGGACGAGAAGACCAGCGCAAGAAGAAGCGGATCGGAGGAAGAAGAAAATGGAAGAAGAAGATGGAAGAAGATGACGGAAGGAGAAGATGAAGAAACCGAAGGATGAAGAAAGAAGAAAGAAGATTTTAATAAAGGAATTGTCAAAGACCGTCTCCTGTCATTTTTACCATTTTTGACACTTTTTTGGTGAAATGGTAGGGGTACTTTTGTACCCCCTTACCATTTCACACAGGGGGGGGGGGCGGGATCTGGGGGTCCCCTTGTTAAAGGGGGCTTCCAGATTCCGATAAGCCCCCCGCCCGCAGACCCCCACAACCAATGGCCAGGGTTGTGGGGAAGAGGCCCTTGTCCTCATCAACATGGGGACAAGGTGCTTTGGGGGGGACCCCAAAGCATCCTCCCAATGTTGAGGGCATGTGGCCTGGTACGGTTCAGGCGGGAGGGGGGGCGCTCTCGTCCCCCCTCTTTTCCTGCGGCCTGCCAGGTTGCGTGCTCGGATAAGGGTCTGGTATGGATTTTGAGGGGGACCCCACGCCATTTTTTTTGGCTAGGGTTCCCCTTAAAATCCATCCCAGACCTCAAGGGTCTGGTATGGATTTTGAGGGGGACCCTACGCCATTTTTTTTTTTTTTTTGGCTGGGGTTCCCCTTAATATCCATCCCAGACCTGAAGGGCCTGGTTATTGAATTTGGGGGGACCCCCAGGCTTTTTTTTTGTTTTTTATCAATGAATGACAGTTCTCTGTGTTACAGGAGCCATCAATTCATTAGCCGCGAGTGCTTTTAAATAGCTTTTTTCCTGCAAAAATGACACTTTTTGCAGGGAAAGTTCTAAGCACAGGAAACCTGCCCCCCTTCACAGGCCACCTATAGACACCCCCCAGATGTGATACTGCAATGCTGTTCTAACAGCACGCACACACAAATCCCCAGAAATAGAGCATATCTTGTCAGCAGTCAGCAACACACTGACACGCTGACACTGTGACTGAAACATAATATGCGAGGCCGCCGCCGCGGCGGCCTCTTATACCGTGGGGCGTGTACTAAAGCCCCTGAGCTATAATTGGCTACAGGCATCCTGCCTGTAGCCAATTATGGCTCTCCTCGCTGCCGGCGCTGTGATTGGCCAAGCATGCGGGGTCACAGTGCATGCTTGGCCAATCATCAGCCAGCATTGCACTGCGACTAGCGCAATGCATTGCGGGCCGCTCGCATCACACGAATTTGATGCGAGCGGCCCAATTAGTTCTGGGCTCGCCGAGCGGGCGAACGCCCGATGTTCGATTCGAACATGGGTTCGAATCGAACACCGGGCCCATCCCTACTGCCCTAGGCCTGACTAAACTCGTGCACCCCCTAATTTCAATATGACCCACCCCTTCCTGTCAAGGCCACACCCTTTGCTGTTTAAAACCCCCCCTGAAATTTTAGAGTGGGGACACTAGTTCTGAGGGCTTGGGGGGGTGGGGGGCAATGGATTCCCTTAATTTGCATAAATTTCCTCTCACTTCCTGTTTGGCTTTGGGACAGAAATTGAAGGGAAATCTCTGCAATGGGACAGGGATGGTAAAAAAAAATAAACTGACATATCCAAAATGAAAAAAAAAAGTTTTTCCTATAGTTCTACTTTAAAGGGGTTGTAAAGGTTCGTTTTTTTTTTTTTCTAAATAGGTTCCTTTAAGCTAATGCATTGTTGGTTCACTTACCTTTTCCTTCGATTTCCCTTCTAAATGTTTTTTTTCTTTGTCTGAATTTCTCACTTCCTGTTTCTCCTCAGTAAACTTCACATCATTATCCGAGCGGTGTTTAGTCAGCCAGAACAGC